>VZRQ01000912.1:235739-405971 GCA_013397975.1 Machaerirhynchus nigripectus
AAAAAAAGGCAAAGAAAAGGTGAGTATTTTTGGTTCCATTTGGGGATAATCCAGTTTTCCCTTTCACTTCCCTAACTTCCCTTACCAAGCAGGAGCTTTCCTTTATGTTTCACATTTCAGATATTCAGGCTACTTACACTCTTTTACAAAGCTGAATTTCAATTTAAAAAATTTCATTTTGATGGCTGAAAGGACTTAGTCTGCTTGATGTTCAAGTTGCTGCCTATTCAAAAAGAGGAGTAAATCACTGTAGTGATCAATGCAGCTTTCCTCGTGCAGGCTGATGCCCAGGGGAATGAAATAAGAGGCATTTGAGCCATAAATCTCGAGTTCTCTTTCTAACAAGCTGGTAATTTTTGGGGTAGGACACAGGCAAAGGCCTCACATTAGTCATAAGAGAAATTAAGGTGTTACTGTTTTTGATGTTGTACAAGGTATTGTTAAGAAATTATTTGGATGTTTCTTTACGCTCCCTTTAAGGCTTATACCATATGTGTGGGGAAGAAAGAAAAATGCCTTCCCTTTTGTTGGCAGATTTCTTGATGGACTGGGAGGAAGCAAAACCAACTAGAAACAGCAAAGCATAAACTTGATATTTAGCTAGCAAAAAAAAAAGGCATCTAATGGGGCAGCATAGCTCATTCTTTATTTTTATCGGCCTTGGAATTACTTAGATTTTTTCCTTTATTTATTTTCATAGAAATAACTCCACTCACCTTTCAGAGCACTAGCTGCTAATGTATTTCCACTGCCTTCAGCCTTGAGATAAAATACCCAAGAACAAAACTAACATTTGCAGCACCAAGACAAAGGCTGCACAGCTCCCCAAATCTGCAGCATTTGACTCAGACTGTGAAGCTGAAAGTGGAGGAATTTACCAGCCCTAGCAGACAAACAGTCATATTTCTTGGGAGGATATATAACTTTTACTCGCCTGTGGCATTTCTCTAGACTCTGTTCCTGACTAAGGGTTTTCCTGCTGAAAGCACAGTCCATTTTAATTTCTTTTCCCCACGAGATCCTATGACTGCTTTACTACTTTCATTTACTGCAGTAGTGCTGTCATTGTAGTGCTGCACCTCAGTATACTTGATCACAGGAGGTATTTATACTCAAGCTTTTATAACACATCGCTCAAGGCTCTTCTCTTTCAAGCTTGTTTCCTCAGTTCCTGAGCTTTTATGAAGTGCTGATACCATTTAAATAAAATGATTCCAAATATCTGAATGAGACTTTCCACCGATCCAAACTATGCTAGGCAACATGGTCTGCCATGGGCACCTACCAGGAAGCCAGAGAGAGACTTTTCATCAGAAACTGTAGTGGTAGAACAAGGAGGAATGAGTACAAATTTACTGAGAGTAAGGTTAGATCAGATGTCAGGAAGGAATTCTTTTCCTGTGAGAGTGGTGAGGCCCTGGCACAGGTTGCCCAGAGAAATTGTGGACGCCCCATCCCTGGAAGTGTTCAAGGCCAGGCTGGATGGGGCTCTGAGCAACCTGGGATAGTGAAAGGTGTTGTTGGCCATGGCAGGAGGTTGCAACCTGATGATCTTTAAGGTCCCTTCCAACCCAAACCATTCCATGATCTCACAGCATCCCTGTATCATATGATCCTCACCAGGAATATAATAGAATCATAGTCTGGAGATGAGGTAAGGCACATGAACTCAGAATTAAAAAACCTACATCAACAAGGCAGAAAAGAATCTATTCAGCTGATGGACACTGTTATGTTTTCCTTAAATTTCAGACAGAAAAATGCAAGCATGCTCTGTGGAGATTGTTTATAACAAACCCATTGGTTCCAGGCACGTTCCACATACTCAGTACTGTATCTGTGCCTGCACATTGCAGACAACCAAAAACCCCAGAGGGATGTCAAGATGAACTGCACAGCCACTGTCATATAGCTGGAAATCCCATATCACCACACAAAATCCTTCCATGTGCATTTTTCTGTCAGAAAGTAATTTGGGTGATACAGACAAATTAGAAGCCTGTGACACCTATAAATTATAAATAGGTTTGCAATTTATATTGCCTTGCACTGAATTAAAATCTAAGCATACTACAACGGCATAACAGATATTAGTGTATAAATTTTGTGTAAACATTTTACCTAAGTGTGTGAGCAACTACTTAAGGCACACAACAGACAGGCGTAGCCACGTGTCAGAGACATCTAAACTAAAAATAAAAAAAAAAGTTGGCAGAAAGAGGACAAGTTAAGCATAAATGACTATTAAAAGGCAGAACTTACTCCAAATACACCAGAAGAATGACTAGCAATGCTAAAAAAAAAAAAGATAGGCAGCAAAAGGAGGAAAGGAGGCACCACCTTTTTGGAAGGGGGATAACAAAATAAAAGCATGAGGCAGAGTAAGGAAAATTAGAGAAGAAAGGAGAGAAAATTACTCTGTTTTCAACTTCACTAAGTGAAATTTTACAAAAAAAATAGCAAATTAATGAAAAAAACCCCAAATTTCATCTCATTAAAAAAAAAGTACTTAATGTAAAGAACTTAAGATGCACGAAAATATGTCTGCAGATTCAACTTGAGCTAACTTGTTGTCTCAGGGATGGTGAGACATTTTGAAATTTATTTTTGATTAATTATATTTTTCAAGAATTCCCCAGCATTTTAATTGGGCTTTGTATGCATCCTCTGCATAATGGGAAATAACATCAACCTTTACTTAATTCAAAAATACCATAATTCAAAATTTATTTAACTTTATAAATTAGAAGGAGCTGTACATTGACGTGGGGAACGTAGACATTTTCTAAGTAGCTGATAATATCCAGACGGAAATGCAAGATATCCCATTTGGAGATGTTACTATCATTACTGTTTATTACATTCATCAGTGAGCAGGCTGCTCCAGTCACTGTTGAATCCCATGGGTGCAATTCTATTTCATGACAGACTATATTTAAACACTTTGGCTTAGTGGTATGGTCTTCCTTTCACATAAATTAAGTGTTTGCTACACCAAACTAGACACAGGATCTGCCTGTGGGGAAACCATAAAATTGGTCTCTAAATACATTGAACAGAAAATCAAGGAAACATCAACTCAGAGCATGCCAAAATATTTTGTCCCTTGAAGGTAGCAATGATTTATGCAAACCAGTTTACTCTTTGCGTTGCAGGCATTAAGCAAAGCCAGGGCTCACTAATGAGTTATCAGGAGAATGGGAGAACAAGCTAAATGGGGAATCATTTTAGTGCTGTCTGTGGTAAATTAGGTCTATCAAGACCACAATAAGAATACACAGAGTAGTCAGTATTAGGTTAATCCCCTTTGTTGACTTGAAAGGTTGGAATTTAGCTGGAAAAAAAACAAGAAAAGCTTTTGAGTCTAAATCAGTTGTGTATTTCCAAGCACCTATCACATATTTAAAGTACAGGATGCCTTTTCTTTCCACTGCAAATAGAGGAGCCGAAAGGAAGCATTATATCAGTGCCCATATCATCAGGGCATTCTCAGAGGGAACATGAGGAAGAGACTGGCAGGAGAAGTTCCATCCGCAACCTTTCTTCAGTTTCATTTAAATTCAGTTAGTGAAAGTGCATTTTTCTTAATACTCAGATATATTTTCCTCATCCTATCCTTCAAACTGAAGACTTAAAAGTAGGTTGAATTCAAAAGTTTGTTGTGCCAGCTGATTGCAGCATTTGTGGAAAGCAAGACTGTCCAAAAAAAGAGTCAAGGACCAATTTTCCCATATCAACCTTCCCATTAAATCCATGATATGCATATGACAAAGCCTCAAAGACCCAAGAGAAGATTTAGAAACATTCATTAGATGGTAATTTCTTTTTTTTTTGGTCTTTATTTCATGTGAGCTTATTTTGCTTCTCTTACAGCACGAGAATAACCAAACAATCTTATGGTAGGGATTTAAGTCAAGAGAAGCCAAATCTCAGCTTTGAAATTCTCCAGTACAGTTTTTGCCCACTCCTGAGACCTTTCATTACGTGGCACAGCTGAGTCAGACCTGGCACCCATCTTTTAGTTGAGCAGGGAATGTCTCAATCTGTTATGCCAAAGCCAGATGGCTACATTTTGCAAGTGCTTTCCAGCTTGAAAAGGGAAAAAGTCAGGATTCTGTGCCAAAGACTCAGACCTTCAAATCCATGGGTTAGGGTCAGAGTTGCACAAATGCACCAAGAGGGACCTGGGGAACAGGCTTATGATTCCCAGAGCGCACTTGTTGCCCATGATTTAGGATACTCAGAGAAAAAAATCGTTGGGGGATCTTTAGGGTTAAAAAAAGAGATAATAATCTAACAAGTAACAGATGACTGCTGGGAAATACGTAAAGGCATGTTTGTGTATTGTGTGGGCAATAATCTTGTTTACAATCACACCACCACAGATTTATTATGTGTCAATGCAATGTTTTATAAAACCACACTTTAAAATATTATCTTGCATTCAGTGTTTGCCACCACATCAATTGCTAAAATTGTGTGCTTGCTTCAAGGTATTTTTTTTCTTAAAACATCTGTGCATGTGTGATATCAGCAGCGACTTTGCTGCTAGTTCCAATCACCCTTGCATAAACTCATGCAAAATATTTTCTCCACCCCCATAGGACCAAGTGTGAATTTTGCTGAAGCATTTAGTTGTCAGAAGTGAACAGAAAATATATTTGGCAAGCCACAGGAAAGGCTCAAACCCCTGTGGAGCTTTCTGGGAATTTATCTTAAACAGTGTCCAAAATGGAATTCAGAAAAGCTGTTTAGTATGTCCAATCCCTCATTTAATCTACATATGTTTGCACAATTATTGCTATAATAAAAAAAATAATGATAAAATGAAATACTGTTGCTGGTTACTACTGACAGCTGGAGGTCAGAGACTAAAAAGCTTATAGAAGTTCTATTAAGAAGTAAAAGCATGAATGCATAAACACTGGCAGGAAATAACTTATCACTGAGCTGCTACAGCATTCTGACATCTTTGCAAAGCAATTTCAGTTCAGGTCACTTCCTATTCTACATGCCTTTTTTACTGTTTACTTTTCTAAAGTATAGTAATTTATCAGATGTGATTTCAAGTGTAACTTTTGAGACACAGTGAAGAAAACACTGTACTGAACTACTTTATCTGCAGCACCACATCCTGCACGCTGTGACAGAATCATAGATGCAGCAATTGTGTATTTGCCATGCAGGAGCACTATCAGCTCTCATGCTCTTGGCATAACCCAGGAGACTGAGGGAATGGGAACTTTCAATTAAAACTAGCATTTTCTAGTGTGAACTCAGCTGAGAAGGATTAAAGATTTAGAAACCAGAGGTTACAGTAAGAAATAAACATTGCCCTTGTCATTCTAATTTAACTGATATAAAATTTGAAGGTATTAAACTTTTTTTTTCATGGACTCATTATTTTTTTCATCTGTTAAACCACATCACAGTCTACACCACACCAGGTTCAATCCTGTACTCTGTGCAAGCAGAGAAGACTCATTAGAGGATATCACTTTGTTATCACAATTGTTCTTTGGAAGAAAAGACATCTCTTGGATATCTCAAAAAAGATCAAAGAGCAGACAGGGCAGTTGTCCAGACGAACCAATAAAACCTTTTCCTTAGCTGCAATAAAGGTGTTGGAAAGTCACTATGTCTTCAATCATTCCTTGATTTCCCTCATTTACTTCTCAAGTCCTGATCACAATCCAAAGAGAAATTTTAACAAGATTGAAGCCAGATCTTCATTAATTAACTCCTACAGGAGAGAATTGAATCTTCCAAGAATAAACTGCACTTTCTCAAGCCTTATCCAGACCAGTTTTTCTTTGAAGATGCTTCTGCTCTCAGAGAACTGAAGCTCTTTTCACTAATGGACCCAAACTTGGTTTGATTTTCATCAGCACTGCAACACAAGGCTGCCTGGTAGAGAGAGGAGGAAAGTTCAAGACAATGGGCCTGGGTCAAAGACTCATGTTCAGGGGAGAAGGAAACAACTTGATTGTCAGATTTCTGGTGTCATGCACAGCTGTCATGATTTCCCAGTCAAAGTTTACTCACAGGAGTAGTTTTATCCTTCATAGGATATTCAGTTACTATACAGACCTCTGAGATCAACACTTTACAGCCATGACAATGAGTATTCAGAAATTTTGCCTCCCACTATATGTCCTCAAGTACAGGTGAAAATAAAAACATTTACAGTAGTCAGTCTATCAGGTGTGGTATGCTCAGATTTCATTTTTTCATATATACCTAGAAAAAGATCTGCTGCTGGAGTGGATTCCATGGATCCTTTGAAATTAAACATCCTTTAAATTATTTCTTGTAGTTGTGACACGTGCCTAAAGTACCTGCACAGACCCATTCAAATTTGCATCCATTCCCATTCAATTAACAGTTTAGAAAAATTCAAGAGGTAGAACCCTCTGAAGTATGGAAGACAGCAAAAGGGCAAATAAATAGAAAACTTTTCAGGATTTGAATTTTTCAAAAATCAGAAACCAGGGTCCTTAGTCTTTCTCTTATTGCAAATTATATGGATGTACCTCACATTAAATATAATTAATAACAGGTGGCACAGAATTTAATTTCAGTTAAATTCATCCATCAGGTATGATAAACTTATTATATATACTGAAAATATCCAAACAAATGTAAGTAATTATTTTTAAAAACTGTTTTGAATAAGACCAGTCTAGTGTACAGGATAATTTAAGTTCAGAACAAGAAGGTATGACCATGGCATCACCATTTTGTGCTTTTATAAAACATAGGAGCCCTTATCAGCTACTGCATCAAGGTCCAATTCCAACAATGTTTATTTTATTCTGGTCTATAAAAAAATTATTCAAGTTTTTAATTTCTTGCATCACTGATGTATAAATTCATTCCCACAGGAAGACTTTGCCCTTGACAGTGCAGTGCCGACTTTGTCCTGAATATTATTATTACCAAGTTAGCTATCTCAAAACTCACAACAACACAAATGCAGTTTCCTTCTCCAGTAAAAAATATTGTCATGGCCTTTCCAATCTTCTCTCTACTTTTAATCTCTACTAGAAAAGTTTAAGAAGGAGATTTCTATCCTCATGTGCCTCTGATACCCTGAAGAAAGGAGGCATCTAAATTGGCAAAGGTCAACCCTAAATTTTTACCCTTGGCCAAGGCATTCTGATGCATGTGGCACCAGGGCGACAGCTTGGTGGCCTGACTTGTACTCAAGGGTTTGCCAGTGAAGTACGTGGGGAATTAAGACATCACCTCATTTTGCTACTTCACTTAGCTGCCAGCTCTCACACACTGTTGCCATGAATCTGATCTAAAGTTCTCATGACTCAAATTCCAGTTTTATTATTTTACAGGTTCTAATTGAGGTGTAAAAAGTCTGCTTTCTAAAATAAGCAAGACCAGATAATAAAACATCTTCAAATTAATTTAAATGTTTCATAATTTGTTCATGATCCTTTTATTTTGCAAGTTGTTTTAAGCATTCAAAATTAAAAATACTGAAATTTTAAGCTCTTCAAACCACGCCACTTATCTTGCTCTATTTGACTAGCACTTTTCACAGTGGCATTCTAACTTTAGTCAAGGCTCTGAGACATTTTGTTTAGTACTTGAAAAATGTGCTGCTTAAAACCAGGGCAAAAATACAAGAATAATATGTAAATGGTCTTTTCAATCTAACACGACTTCAGATTAGGTTTATCTGTACCTGAATGAAAGATAGATGTATTAAAAGAAATAAAACCCATATTTTGTTGCCATTGATCTACTTTAAAGGAAATAGATATTTTTTCAGTATCTTTATAATGCTTATACAAGCATGGAAATGTTCACAAGCAGGCACTCAGTTCACCAACCAAGCCACCTATATTTCTCCTTTTTTTAAAATAATATATGCTCTCTAAAATCATTAATACTAAAAATGAAAAATAACCACCATTATGCCATGGATGTGATTGGATCCTATTCAAAGCTACTTAGCAATAATTAGGGCACCAAGACAGCTGTTAACACTGAAAATAGATCGTTGCAGTTAATATTAGTTCAATAAAATTTGATGGATAGAAATAAACTCTTGGTCTCTCTTGGTATTTGGGAAAAAGAACCTCATGCTAACATAGAAGCTAATACTACGGTAAGTGTGTCTCAAGTAGGGTTTTTCCCTGTGATTCTTAATAGTTAGGTGTTTCCATTGTTACAGCAAAGTAGATTGGAAGTAACACTTCAGATTGATAATAAAACCACAGCAAAACTCTGATGATTGAAAAAAACCCAAACCTTTTGTTTACAAGAGTTCTATTGCACTCACAGATAATGATTTCTGTTGGTTCTATAATGAATGTTACTTGAAAATTACAAGCTAAAGAAACTAAGAAGTACTTAAGGCTTTTACGTTTACCAGAAAAATAATATCTCAGGTAAGTGCCAGCAATTTTCTGGCTTCTACTTGTCTCACTTTCCCGTCTGGTCTTTGTGGAAAATTATGAACCAAGAGCCTTAGTTATCCAAGTTCTACAACTGCCTGCCCAGAGTTGGTCAAAACTAATACTCTTGAACTAGCAAACTCAAGGAGAAATTCATCTACTGTGTACTACATATCTTTTCGAGACTTAAAACCACCTTTTCTATAGGAGTAAAAAGCAAAAAAAATTCAAGAAATCCCTGTTGGACACACGTGAATTTAAATCATCCAAACCTCTTCATGTTAAAAAGAAATTAAGAAATTATTAAGAAATTAGCATTCATTTAAGAAAAAATTACCAAAGCTTGTATGAAGTCTACCTTCTGCTCAGGTGTGAAGGAAACAAACTCTGGTCGGGGAACTGGCCTGCCCCAGACTAACAGCCCCTGCTTCTATTTTCCCTGGCTCACCTCCCTGAACAGACTGACTGCTAATGCCACAAGCATCAGAACTAGAGCACGTGTGCTCCTGAGACTTGCACTTTCCGTGGACATACATGCATGGATATTCATGCAAATGAAATAAAATGGCCTTGAACACTCTGAAAGTTATTTCATGGCTACAGTTTTAGAGCTTATTCAGAGGATGTAATTGTTTTGTCACGATTATAGTCGAAGTATAGGAACTGTCAAGGGAAAGAGTTGGTCAAAATAACATTAAAAAGACAAAGATTGATAGTGGTGAAGGTTATTGTTGCATTGATTACTGTATTTTGAGCAGGTATTTTACATTCAAAGAGCTTTGCAACCTTGGAAACCTGATGAAATGCAGGATATAAACATTGAGTGGTGCTTCCATCAAGGCAACTGGTAATGGAAAGAGATTTTATATAGTTACTGATGAAATGTCTCACTTTTATACCATCAGTGTTGAACAGTTGGCAGATAGCTAGTATTAGGGATGTTTATTTTGGAGAGGCAGGAGTCTTTCCTGCCTCTTTTTATTCTAAGGAAGAAATTGTGAACCCATCTTTAAACAGTTTCATCCTTTTCTCTATTCCTTTTGAGAAGACTCAAATATACTTCTCTCTGCTGACATTGAAAAGTAGGCAAGGGGAAGGACAGTAAAAACCTGTTTTACCCTCATCAAAAGGAGAACTGCAGTTCCTACACTATTTAAAAACTTTGGAAAGTCCCTTTACAGTCTCAGGGAAGTCCCAGAATGAAATAATGTCACAAGGGGAGCAGAGATCGAACATAGCAGTAGTTTAGTATCTTCTATGTCCTCTGCTGGGTGAATAGATGCTGCCCTGGCAAGAGAATGGGATTTTATGATCTAGTAATGGGTCTTTTCCATCTCTAATTATTACCTCACAGGGGCACAGTGAAGATTATTTAGTTAATGTTTGCACAGCTTTCTGACCATATAAAGTACTGTTAAAGTGCTAAGCATTACTATTATCATCCAATTATACAATCAATCTAAATTTGAGTAGCACTAAAGTAAGTTCCAGTTCCAATTATGATAATGAATCTGCAAAGGGACTGTACATCCAGAAGTTCCCACCGTACCCAGAGCTATTGCAGCACCTTTGAGAATCCTCATTACAGTGACTTTCCTCAGCATACATTAAACACATATTTACCTGACTGTGAACTTCAGGTGTGTGCCTGAATTGGAGCAGTGTCAACCAGTACAGCACTCACAGAGAGATGGCAAGCACTGAGATGCTTGACTGATATTTACGCTGGGTTCTGCAATACCAAAGCATATATTCCAAATGAGAACGCAGTCCAGGCTAATTAATCTCCTGTTTAGACTGGTAATGCCCTCCCTGAAGAATCAGCAGAGCCCTGGGGCAGAGTTCAGGTGGGGGGAATGGCTTGCTTCCATTTTGGAATTTAAACAGGATTGAAGTGACGGACAAGGTTTCCCATCCACCTTTCACTCTTAGCTGTGGAAGTTTGTCAGGTAAAAGAATGGAGGGAGAAGTTAAATCCCTGTGCAGAACTGGGCTCCAGCCTCAATGAAATATGGCCAATATCTGCAAGCAGACCAATAGAGAGGAGGACTGGTTTTTGCCCTTCATTTCTGTGCTTCAGAGCCCCTACGTAAAAGCTAATTCCACTACAGTTAAGAATTGGTATACAAAAATTAAAAAAAAACCCAAAGCACAACCCCTGTCCACTCAGCTATATCAGTAGAAGCTTCTCTTCTCAGCAAAAACCTTAGAAAGAGGGAGCTTTCCTCTCTCTGACATCAATTACACAGCACAGAAATATGAGCTCTTTCAACCTGCCTCTTCACTATTTTAGCTGGTCACTAAAGATGGGGATATGATGTGTCTTCTCCTCAGTTTGGAAAAGACTTTTGGGGTTTATTGATGGTTCCCCCTCTCCCTGTGCATTTCTTTATAGCATAGTTGGTGGCCTGCTTCCTGGGATTATTGTCACTACCCAACAGATGTCCTGACTCATCTGGCACATTGGATAGTGTTCTTGACTTCTCCTGATGCTTTCCTTTGGTTTGTGTAGCTGTTGATTATATCCTTGACTAAGGAGTTTACACGTGTTAGGGGGTCCTGGAACAATAAACGCCATACATATTCCAGGAACTCTCCAGATGTAGGATCCAGCTACACAACTGTGGGAAGTGGGAAGTGCTGTCATTCAGGAAGGGTTGTTAGTCCTGGGTTTGCAATATCACTGTTAATACACAAATAAACAAGCTGCTGAGCTGTTTGTGTCTTCCCTCTAGTTGTTATTTACTGCCTCCCTTCAACAATCTCTTTCCACTTACAGACACACATTTTCACATCCCTGCAAATTTTCTCCTGTGACAGATTTAAAAAGAAAAGAAGATGGGGGAAATGATGAGTTCAAACCATTGTCTCACTGCTCAGCTTGTGTGTCACACAGTCTTCTTTGCACACAAAGAGTATCCTGGTCTGCAAACAGTTTAAGTTTCTGTAAGAAAACCAAGTGCCACTGCTCCATCTGCACTCTTTTACACTCTTCCTTACGGAAGGAAGAGACTGAAGGTGTGACTGAGGCTATGATCACCTGTGACAGCCTCAAAGCAAACCAACAGTCACTAATTCTGAAACATAGCCCTCAGTTATACATAGAAAAATATATATGTGTCTCCCTAAGTCTCTCAGTACAGCTGTACTACAAAAGCAGATTTATTTATTTTATTTTTACCAATATTTTAATCTGAACCTTTGAGAGACTTTAAAGCCTTATTCATACTTGAGGAATCTTAGACTACTTAGTTCTGCCTTTACTTGTATTTTTTAACACATTAAAATCTCAATTTTTTAAACTCTTAGAAGTCAAACTGCTTCCCATATACATAATTCTAGCAATCCTGTGAAGGCAGTAGAAGTAAAAAGGAAACATAAACAAAGGGATTACATTTTCACCATAAAAACATGGTTCTTCAAAACACAACTAATCAAGAGTACAAAATACTACAACCTATTACACAACAGCGTCAAAAAGGAATACCAGATAATGCTGTGTCAAGACAGAGAAAACTGAATCTGAGCAAAACCTTTGGGCATCTGGGTATAGATATGAAGATACATATATCGTGAAAAGAGTGTGTAATGAAAGCATTATCTTCAAATATTGGGCCCCAGTTATGATGCTGTATAAACAAAGAGGCAGTTCATCAGTGGAATGAAATAGAAAGAAACCTCTTGGAACCATTTTGAAATATATGAGTATGATTTAATTTTATTTCTGGATGATTACAGTTAAAGCTCTTAATTCTTTGTTTATATAAAAATGGCAGTAACTGACCAAAAACATCCCTCCCAAAACCCAGATGTCCTGTTTCTGGGATACGAAAACTCTCACACCTTTAAACCTGCAGCAATGCTTCTACCACCAGACAAAAAACCCGAAATTACATGGCTACTATTTCATTAAACTATATGTGCTTGAGCATTATTATGGAAAAGAAATCTTTCAGCGTATTATTCAGAATCTTACGGAAATTTCTAGCAAGTGCCCTGCAACGTGGATTATCAGAAGTTTTCTTATACTTTATGAAAGCTTTTGAGTATGATGTAAGTTACTGTGCAATCACAACAAAAAGTACTGTGCACAGAATCATATTCCTTAATTTAATATAAATATGTAATAGTATGATTAGAGAATCAAATAATTTCATCTCTGATGGCACTAGGTTGTCCCAAGAATCTGTAGATGGTTCTTATTAGCTGCATGTTGAAGAAAAATGCATGACATATTCCATCTGTACCTTTTTGTTTATATTTCTGCAATATTTTGGTGTGATTTCAGATCTTTTTATTTTAGCCTATGTATGCATGTGTTTATACATATATCTATCATGGTTTGGTTTTGGGGAGAGATTACCTTTGTTCTGGTTTAGTTCTTCAATTTTAAAACAAAAAACAGAGACACTGTTTTCTTTTATGACCTAATATAACAATGCAAATTTTCAGATGAAAAAATATAATACAGATTTCTATGACAGAAATTAATAATAACAACAACAGCTACAGACTCTGCATGTGGCTCTTGACAGGAAAGGTTATACTCACCTCTGTAAAACACTGGTTTCATCCCAGATAAAGTGAGAATGGTGTTTTATTTTGCGATGGGTGGACCTTGGCTGCCTGCCAAAAGCCCACCCAGCCACTCTCTCCCCCATCTCAACAGGCCAGGGAGGGGAATAAGATGAAAACCACCTGGGTGAGCCTCACCCCAAGCAGGTCTCTCCACACCTTGTTAGCACCGTGGGTTACACCAAGTCCCTTCACTGCAGAAATGGGGTTGTGGCCAGTCCTGCTTCTTCTCACCCAATTTCTTCTACTCCAACACAGTCTTTCCAGGGGCTGCAGGGGATACCTGCTCAGACTCCTGTCTCTCACACTGCTCCCCTCACCCTTCACTGCCAGGCTGGTTTTGCCCTTCCTTACATAGAATTTTCCTGAGGTGCTGCCATCGGCTGAGGGGCTCGACCGTGCCCTGCAGCTGGTCTGTCTTAGTTTCTAGCACAAGAAATCCTACAACATTGGCTCTCCTCTTGTTATGAATCAAACACCCTACGTCAGCTGTGGGAACAGCTTGATTATAGCTCCTACCTTATTAGAATCATAAAAACATATAATATCCTGAGTTGGAAGGGACCACAAGAATCATCAAAGTCCAACTCCTTGCTTTTCATGGGACAGCCACAAGGATACCACCATGTGCCTGAGAGCACTGTCCAAACACTTCTTGAACTCTGTCAGGTTTGATGCTGTGACCACTGCCCTGGGGAGCCTGTTCCAGTGCTCAGCCACAGTCTGGGTGAAGAACCTTTTCCTGATATCCAACCTAAACCTCCCCTGACACAGCTTCGGGCCACTCCCTTGGGTCCTGTCACTGGTCAAGGGATTAAAGAGATCGGTATCTGCCCCTCCTCTTCCCTCATGAGGAAGCTGTAACTGCAGTGAGTTCTCCCCTCAGTCTGCTCTTCTCCAGGCTGAACAGACCCAGTGCCCTCAGCTGCTCCTCATACGGCTTCCCCTCCAGATCCTTCACCATCCTCATGGCCCTCCTTTGGACACCCTCTAATATCTTTTATATCTTTCTTAAATGGTGGTGCCCAAAACTGCACACAAGACTCGGGGCGAGGCCACACCAGCACAAAGTAGAGCAAGACAATCCTCTTTCTCATTAGGTGCCAAAAAATTTAAAGTACATTTTTTATTTTCTGCTCTGTCAGCTGATCTCTTCATCTCCAGATAATTCAGTCCATTCCTGTGTCAATGGAGAAACTGTGAGAGCATTCCCTACGACAGAAGTCCCAGGACCCTCCCTCTGCCACCACAACAGACATCTTAGATACACCAGGTACCTCCTTGACCTCTGTCAGGCCAAACCAAGGCAGTTCTCAAAAATAGCTGTTATAAAGGATCATTGCATTCCCCCTGTCCCTGGCCACTGGAGATGAATTTGCAGAGGCGAAGCCTTCCTGCTGAGCCTGCTCAGTGGTGGTTGGCCAAATGAGAGGCACCACAGAGAAGATTATGAAACTTGGGGCTATGCCATTGCTTCTGTGTGTTTGACTAGAGGGGAATCTTATGTTCTCACACACAACAAATCCAATCTCCAGCTGAGATGGCTGCAATTTCAATCCACACTTGCTCTTGCAGATCCAAACCCTCAAGATAAATATTCAGAAAAGTGGAGTATTATACCAAGCAGGCTTCTAAACCTCCTTCTGTGCTGTCATGAAACTTATGCATAAGAGAATCTCTCTGTACTCAAATTATGTGAGTGTGTGAGGAGAAAAACACAGTTCAGGGCAAAGTTTCTGACCAATCCGCTCTTTCTTTGTCCAATTTGTCAATTTTCTTTTCCTGTCTCTTGACACATCCTCACATTACAACTACAGCTCATGGTGGACAGCATCAGCCAACAGGACTGGCAAGCAGAGGGCTCTGAGGTAATGTAAATCAATAGAAACTGCTCTGTCCCAGGGCAGATATTAGGAATAAACTGGAAAGTCTGGGGAGGCAACAGAAGATAGGAAAGAACGTTGTTGGGCCTGCTAAAATTTATCATCTTCAATATGTTAGGTCTAGTGCCACGATTTCTGCTATCATTTATTGCCCCCAGCTCTGCCAAAATCTGATGAACAATACTGATTTAAGGAGTTACATTTTCCTCAGTTGTTTATTTTCTTTCTGTCTTTACAAAGCTTTTGCCTTCTGGTTTGGGAAGCTCTGTGGTATCTTTTAAAAATCCCCTATAAAAAAAGATGTCTGACAATTTTTCATATACTCTCCAGATAAAAAATGGGGTTGATTCCAGATTTCATGTTTTGATTTCCTTCAAATGAATTTAAAAAGAATGGTCTTTCTCTCATTAGCTAAAGAGATTTCTCCACAATCCAATTTCAAATAATTCATACAACTTTGTGAAGATTTCCTGTTATCACCTTCTTTTAATGTTCACAAATCTATCTTATTTTTAGACAACTTGTTCTCTAACAAATTTTGAGACGACAGTCAGTCCCAATCAGAAGTTGTCAGAACTTATTAATCACTGCAAAGTCACAAACAATGGATTGATGGATCAATACATTTTTCTTTGGTAAAAAAAAAATGACATATTTTCTACTTTTGTCTTTTATGTTTAACTAAACAATTATAGTGAGTGAAATAAAGAAACCTAAAAGTATTATTCTAACAACATAGTACTTGAAATGAGTTTCTCCAAGCACCTTGCAAATTTATGAAAGATTTTCTTTCTCTTTCATTTTTCAGAGATCCTTCACATGTATTTGTACATTCTGGTTACTACATAGAGTTGTAAGACACTGTGTAGTTAACCTGACTGGTCCAGTGACTTAAACAAGTGCAAAATAGACTTCAAGCTCTATATGTATACTCAGGCTTAGAAGATCATTTGAGGGAAGACATTGAGACCTCTTTTCAAAAAAAGGAGATAAATTCTTATATATTAGAGGAACTTGAGTAAATTGAAATTTGTCAAGTATTGTTTTTAAATCACCTCAGACTACCTTATACATTATTATATAAACTTTTTGCAATGGAATTAAGGACATTAATGGCTGAGCCAACTTTATGGACAGTAACAGATACACATGCAAATATATGCCTTCATAAAGTACTAATAAGTTATCTCTTTCCCCAAATCCTTTGCAGAAATAGCTCAAAATCAAGTTGCACTTTGTCTCTTCCAAAGTTTACCCTGCACTAGCAATAAACTTACATTATTCTTTGCCCCTTTGGCAAAATTGCTTTGGATCTTTTGCTTGTGTCTCAAAAAATCAAGAGCCCATCTTTCAATTTCCAGGCTACTATCAAGTGAAGCTAAAACCCCTTTGAAACCTAATTTCATTTCAAGTTGTACCTAAGAAAAACACACAGCCCAGCATTTCTCAGTCTTGATACTATGTTAACAAACAGAACAAAATAGTGTAGTACACATACTTTCAGAGAAAGGAAAGCTGAGTTCCTTGGAGGTTGTGGATTTTTTTTATCCTCTGAAATATTACAACTATTGCTTATACTTTTTTCCCTGAAACTTTAATGATCCTTTGCTATGTAAAACCCCCAAAACCACACCCAAAAGCAAAACAAGTCTCTTTCTCAAATGCCCAAGGTTATGTCAAGGAAAATGGTGACAAACTCTGACTTTTCTCTTTTGATATGATTCTAGATTGTGTATTTATTTCAGGGAAGCATAGAAAAAGAGAAAATAGATGAAAAACAAACAAACTTGAGAAAAACACTGTCCAAAAATAAGTTTTTCTGGTTTTTAAGCAGTTCAGAGTCAGGACAGAAAGTTCTTCTAGACACTAAGACAATTCAAGTGGCTGTTTATACATTTAAAGGGCCACAATCATACAGTGTGCTGTGGAAGAGTGCACCAATCCAGAAAATTTTTGTGAGTTGGCTTGGTAATATTAACAGTCAAAAGCACAGCAAAATCTGTGAGTGAGAGTTAAAATTTTTGAAAATAATGAATGCAGAGTTCAAGACTCGAAAATCTGCAACAAAGGGTTAGAAAGAGTGGTAATATGGTGAAAGGGGACAGCCCTTCAGCTGCCAATCAGAAAGTTTGCTTTTTTTTCTGGAAAGTCCAGCCTACCAAAAATATATGTTTAAGAAATCAACCTCAAATTTAATAATTTCTCATTTATGTAAACAACTATGAAGATAATGAAAAATATAGAACTTTTCAACTTAGCAGTAAAACAGAAGTAATGAAAAGTATTAAGCTTGAGGAATTATATTGATGGTAACAGATCCTGCCTGTTCGTGGAGAAAAAAATTAAGGACCAGAAGAAAACAAACATATTTGAAATAAGTTCTAGGTTTAAAAAAGTGATGGTTGCCGTTCTTGCTAGAGGAATAACTTAAGGCCTCTTTCTTCAGATAAGCTTGAGCAAAAAAATGTGTTAATAGAGAAGGGTCCATGAAACTCACAAAAATATCAATACATCGTTTTCAGATGAGTGAACTCCAATTAAGTACCAATGATGGATTAAATGGAATTTACTTTCATTTAAATAAAGTGATTTTACAGGGATTCAGAAAATATTCCTCAATTATCACTGTCTTCTGAAAATTTTCCCTACAACAAACCCCGAATTTGTTTAGGGAGTCGCAGTGCTAAATGCTGTGTGTGTTCTTTTGCTGGTTCCACAGTCCCAGTTTTAAGGTGCAGATGGTGAAATCGGCTATAATGGTGGTTTACTACTCGTGCTCTCTCTAGAGTTTTAAGTTCAAATTGCACCTATAAAAAGGGGTAATTAGTCCTTTCTGGTTTATTGCTGTTAGGGGAAAGGAAGCAGTTTCAGTTAACTATCGACTAGACACCACTCCAGATTAAATATCCTGGATTCAGTACCTTATTCAGGCTTTCAAATACCAGACTGAGAGTTCAAAGAAAGTAGGAAATGTCACCTTCCCAAACATTATAGACTATTAATTATGTCTTTGCAGTGAACTTTCTCAGCACAATTAGTCTACAGACATGAAGATCATTCTTTATAAAAGACTATAGGCTGTAACAAGGTTAATTCCAATTTAAACTGTGTTAATAACAAGAATGACTGCATTCAGGCAGCTGAGTAATTATCTGATAAGCAAAATATGTGTAATGAAGCAGAAAAAATGGACTAATTTTAAAACAAGCATGGGCACGAAACGACGTATATGTTTTTCTTTCACAGCACTGTTGTTTTCCTACACTACTCTTTAACTATCTAGTTCTCTATGTAGAGGGATTCATAAAGCAAATTACATTTAGATATAGGTAACTGCAAGTAAATATGGAGCTGCATTTGACAGAAATTTGACAGCAGCTTTGAAATGTGTGTCTTTTGGGGCCACTTAATAAAGAACTGCACAGGAGATTTCTGTCCCTTTGCTTTGACACACACCCTACTCACCAGTAAAGCCGGGAGCCAACTGCCCTCGTGGTGGGTGGTAACAGGGTGAGCAGGAGATCCCAGGGTGGAATTTCATGTCGCAGTTTCCCTGGTGGCAAACCTCGTTTAAAAGATTCCTGAGCACCCTTTTTTTCCAGACCTTGCCTTTTTAGCAGTGAGTTTATCACACACTAGATAATACTCTGTAAAAAGAGTAAGTGACAAGTTCCTGTGCAGAAGGTGCCACTGAGAGCTGTGCTGATTCAGCCAAAGGGGGTTTGTATTTCACCAGAAGGGGAAAGCTAGAAAGTAAAAAGCCTTAGTAAAATATATTCAAGCATAATCAACAAGACAGACCCAGCCTATAACTTAAAGTATTTTAGAAACACAGGACTGGGCCTTTTTATCTCAGCATCTTTTAAGAGAAATAAAAATAACACTCACTGAAATGCTAATAAACAAACAGCTAAAATGTTCTGCTTTGCAAGGAACTGTAGACAGTGCTATTTTCTTATGGAGAGGAGAAAACTGGGCTGTGATTTCTTTATTTTTTTATTTAAGAAGAACTTAATTTCCTGTATTTCAATTTTTCTTGTAGAAAGGAAAAAAAAGACTCTCTACTGTTCTGAGATTGAAAACCCATTTCTGACCGAAATTCAGATAACCACTTCAAAGTGATAGTCAATTATTCTGGAACATCCAGACAAAAAATAAACTTCTCAGTGTTACTGCGCAGAATAATACTTTAAAGCCTCTGTGGTGGGTTGAGCTTGGCTTGACACTAGGTGTTTACTAAGACATTCTATCACTCCCTCCCCTCAAGTAGATATGGGGACAATGTGCAATGAAAAGCTCTTGGCTTGAGATAAGGCAGGAGATTACTTACGTTTTACTGTCACGGGCAAATGGACTCAACTTGGGGAAAAGAATGTATTGCCAACCACCTGTAAGAGATTAGGATGAGAGAACAGAACACTTTATGCCCTCCCTTCCTTCTTCCCAGGTTCAGCTTCACCCTTAATTCCTGAGCGGTGCAGGGGGATGGGGAATTGAGTGCCACAGTCAGTCTATAGTGCTTCATCTCTGCTGCTCTTGCCTCCTCACACTCTCCTCCTCCAGAATGGGGTGTCCCAGAAAAACATCGTTTATGAACTTGTCCAGCCTGAGTCCTTCCCACAGGCTGCAGTTCTTCCAGAACGGCTCCAGCGTGGGTCCTTTCCATACGGAGGTCCTTCAGGAACAGGCTGCTCCAGCGTGGGAACCCCACATGGAGTGGTTCCTGACAGAAACCCCGCCTCTCCATGGGCCACAGCTCCTGCCAGGAGCATCCCTTACCCTCTCTTAAATTTGTTATCTCAGTGGTGCTACCAGTGCTGCTGGCCTCACCTTTGGCTGGTGGCAGGTTTGACTTGGAGCTGAGTGAACCTGGCTCTTGCAGGAATGGGGGCAGCTTCTGGTGCCTTCTCACAGAAGCTACTGCAGCACCCAAAACATTGCCACATAAACCCAATACAGCCTCCACTAAGAATTTCAGTGGAAAGAAAAAGATCTGAAAAGCAAAAACCACAGATTTTATCATAAATATGGATAGTTACCTCACATTCAGACAGTTTCATTTGTTTGTATTTCCACACATGTAACTGGAATTGAAAAAATACATACAATGAAATTATGAAATGTGATCCATCAGAAAAATACTCTCTAAGTCCTTCACATGTATATAAATATATATGTATATGTATATGTATATACATATACATATATATGTGTATATATGTGTGTGTATATATATATATATATATATATAATCTACAATGCATTATTTTTATTAATGATGGTCAGACTGACCCTGGAGTATAGTCATGAGGTGTTCCCAAATTTTGTAATTCTACTTTTGAGATACAAATAAACTTTAAAAAGACTGTTCTGTTTCACAGCAGTATATTTACTGTCCTAAAATTATGCATTGATCCTGCATGGACACAAGGGTGTATTTCTGCTGGATTGGTCAAAGCCTGACAGAGTTTTTTTGCTGACAAAGTGTCATAGACCATGACTTTTTGGCTTGATTTAAGATTCAGGACATAATGGTGATAGTGGTGTCGCTACAATCAGCCCTTTGCATGAACACAGTTGAGACACAGGACAACAAACATTGACAAAATTCACTAAATTAACATCTTCAGATAAAACTTAAGGGTATGATTTAAGGTTCACCCTTCCCCCTATCCTTTTTGCCCTCTTTCACTAATTTTGAAAATTTTTTCCTGTGATTTTCCAGCTTGCCTTCCCTCTCTTTGAATCTTCTAGCCTTTCACTTATAAACCTCAATTCCTTATCAAGTTCTCTCTTCTAAATGATAAGGCAGCATGTTCCTTATCCAATCACCACTAAAGCATTTGCATTCAAATGTCTTCCCTGACCAAAGATAGTCAGAGGCCATACTTATCTCTCATTTCAAACAATTTTTCCAGGTTCACTGCTTCCTGTCTTTCAAGTAACTGGGCACCCGATGTACTGAGAGTTAATACTACTACTAATGATAATAATAACAACATAGGAAAATGCTTCCTACATTGTTTGTATAAATGCACTTTTAAAATATTTTTCACATTGATGTCTTCTAAATATCTGCGTTAGAATAAAGTGTTAGTGTTTATTAATATTAGTATTAGTGTTAATATTGAAGAGTGACTGAAGAGGGAATCCATCCACGTAGCACAAGGTGGATATTTGCCCTGGTGAATTCCATCTTAGGTTTAATCTCACATGACTATCTACTCTAGATTTATTTAAGATTTTATATAATATTCTACTTGTTCTTCTGTTTTCACCCATTATATTTCCATACACAGCATGACAATTCTGGGCATGTTTCTAGTAAATCTAAGAATAATTACCATGAAAGATAATCATGACCAATTTGCAAATTAATTGAGAAATGAGCTAAACCTTAAACTGACTGAATTTTCCAGGAGGCAGAATTTCCTCGAGTAGTATCTGTGGGCACACAAAAGGAGTAGTATTTGCATGCCAGAATCAAAAGAATTTTTTTTTTTTGCAGAGCAGAGTGGGAGAAAGGAAAAAAAAGGAAAATAATTGCCATGGTTCACAAAAAAAAACGGGTTGAATTCAGACAGTTGTTGATTAGCTTTTCTATAGATGGTGTGAGGCTTGACTTCTGTAGTGAAGTCTAAGAAGAAGCTCAGTCACTATTCACACATGGGGCTTGTACTGCTGCCTGAGCTGGCCCAAATGTTCTCCCAGTTAATGTGGATGGAGCTGTTTTCCCTCCAGTGTGTCAGCTCTGCTGTAGATGTTTAATCTCCTGTGGTTTAGAAGCCTCACACATACATTGTTCCCCCTAAGCCTCAAAAAATCTTGCCTCCCAGCCCTGGAACAACAGAGGGGAAATACTGCTAAGGGATAGGATTTGCGAATCTTAGTAATGGATCCGCAACCTTCTATTTCCTAATTAAATAATGTGTTCCTAATCCTTAATTTTAATCCAATGTTTTGTACACAAGAGGAATGCTGATGAGCATTTCTAAGGCATTCTTGGTTGGAGCCTTTTCTCCTCTGAGTGCAGGGAAATTCAAATGCATATGACCATAGATTCCTTTCCTTGCCTAACTCTTTAAGATGGCTAAGAAGTAGTTTTCCTATCTGGTAAATTATTTATTAGTGCAATACCTTATTTTCATCATGACTGACCTCCTCATTCCTCAGTACTGTGGTGAGTTAGAGATCAGAGGCGTTTTTATTTGCCGTAGAAATAAAGAATTGCGAACGAGAAACTATGCAACCAAAACGCTGCACTAAAGGAATATTAAAGTTGATCAGCCAAACACTCCATAACAAGGAAAAATCAGACTGTTGTATTTTTATCAAAACTAACTGAGCTCCCTCATGCATATAAAATACAGTGTTTTGGTTAACTAGTTCGTGCATTGATTTATACAGTGAAGATCACCCACTTTGGGCCTGTAGCTGGAATTAATTTTTTTCCTGTCACACCGTCTGAAGCCCCAGGACACACCTGCTGTGTCCTGGTCAGCTCTCTTTGATTGATTCCCTTGTGGCAACAGATAAGCCTGTGCCTGTGTAGTGAGTGGCTTCTTACACACCAGGGAGGCCACAGCAGAGCAAAGGTCTGTCCTTCTGCCTTCACAGCTCGCAGAGGGAGCTGTGTAGAAGGTACATTTGATATTTATGATAGCAATTGGGGCCCTGATAGTGCAAGTGATGGACCCCTGCTCTTGATTGCCTCATCTGAACAACACGGAGCCCTCCTTGTGGGGAGCTGATCTCTGGTCAGATTGTGGCAGAGCACATCAGCAGCCACCTAGAAAGAATTTCACTGTTTCCCCCCCTGAAGTGTTTCTACTCCAGCTGAGCAAGGCAAATTGCTTTGTGTGTCTGATTTCTATCTCCTGCACTCGCAGTGGGCTTGTTTCCTCTACCATTGCTCCAGTGCTTAACTCCATTCTGTCTGATATAGGTTTTGAATCCCTCTGATATAAATGGACCTTCACTGTCACTCACTAAATACTTCTAGAAGTTTTGGTGCTGTAAATATGTGTTTAGGGCAGCTGTGATTGCTGGATCCCTGGTAGCCAGCAGTGCATCTGCAGTTTTTGTTGTGATGTTTACAGCACGCTATGAATTCTGTCCTGACCTTGTTAAAATTTATTCTCCTCCTGCATGTCTCTAAGCAGTTATTTAGTTTTCCTTGTTTCCTGTCAGTTTCTAGAAGGTTTCATTCTCTGTGCCATAATGAAAATGTTTTGTCCCTGTAAAGACAGATTTACTTGTTATTCACCGCATTAAAAGGTGGTATTTCTGTCATTTTCAAAAGCTTGTTAATAAATCTGGTATAACATTGCCCCTGTAAACGCTGACTCCAGCTCACAGATTCTGCTGCTTTTTGAAGTTAGCTTGCCCTCTCACGTTTCCATTCTTGTCAGATGACACTTGCCCTGAGTCTCAGGTGCTAATTTAGTACTCATGTCACAGCTAATGTTCTAGAAGCATGCTCTCTGGAGTTAGCATTTGAGATCTAACTACTCCCTTTCTATCGGTTTATACTTTGTAAATAATCCCATTTCAGTAACTATTCTACATCACAAAAATACTGACTTCTAGCTTTCACCTTGAAAAAAATATTCTGCTAAATCTCAGTAAAACAGGATGAAGCTGCCCAAGTGAAGTACATCACATTATAGTCATCTTTACAATATTTACAAAACACATACTCTACCGATGCTTACTAAAAACAACCTGAAAATAGAACATACTTTTCTCCATAAAGTGCACAAGCTTTCTTTTAAATCCATTGCAGAAATAGCCCTGTGTACCACTTTCACCTTGCTGCAGCAGCAGCAGTAACAGATATTGAGAAAGCAGATGGCTAACCTTCTGAATGGCATTATTCATGTTTCCATAATAACATTCTAAAGACCACAATACTGTACCTGTTCTAAATTCTTCCTTTTTAAGGGTAAAATACTGTCAACTTTCAAATAGACAGCTCTAGATACAGGACTAACTGTGATTTTAATGGAAGAAAAGTGTTTGATCATGTAATAACACTTTTTTAAAATTCAATTTTCAGGTCTGGAAATAGTAATTTGTTATAGTAAAGGAGTAAATTTTCTGTTTCGTCTTCTTCTCCCAGTCAATTCTGTGGCTGTGGAACAGACTCTGACTAACGCAGTGTTTGGAGTTACTTTCCCTTAGAGCAGGTCCCTCAGCACACTCTGTCATGTTTCTGTAATCTGAACATGCAAAGATGCTTAATTATTACTCTGCAGTATTCGCATTAATGATAAAGGGTGCTTTCAGAGCATCCTATAATGATCCTATAATCAACTAGTGAGTCTGGCTCACTCTCGGGGTCACAGTGAGCCACCTTGGTTCCTTAGGGAAGAGTTAGGAATATGGAATTGCTGTACCACATCAAAGTCAGGGTTCACTGAACCCTCTATTCTGTGTATGATGCTGAGAGTAGCTCAAGTGCTGCAGAAGTCTGTATACGACTCCTGTGGGAAATATGGATTAATTTCCATCTTAAATCTTGAAGTGAAATGATTGCCTGAATACCCATATAAATTTCCAGTTTCTTTTACAACCTTGTTAAAGTCTTGGCTTCAAAAATTGAGTCTGTGACATGATGACAAGTGTGCTCTACCCCTTCAGGTGACAGGTCGTGTACAGCCCAAACCAGAGGTCAAACTACAGCCGTAGCTCTTTTTCTGGCAGAGAAAGAAGGAAGGGACCCAGTGCAAGTGATCTGCTCCCAGCTGGATGCCCAGCAGAGCTACTCCTCTACAGCACAAAGTCCATGGCTCTCTCAGCTATGGGGTTGTTCAAACTTGCTTTAAGGTTTGACCACTTCTTAAATTTTTATTAAATGCCATCTTGCTCTGCAAAGTATACTTCCACTTCAAAGTTACTGGGGAATTGAATAATTTCCTTGTGTAAGTGAAAGAAAGGTTAACCAAGGAGGATTTCAGGGAAATAGATAAAATCAGATGTTCATTAGTTGCTTTATATTTACTATAAAATTTTCTAATTTCATACTTTGTTTACAAACTTTCATTTGAACGTCTATACAGTTGTATATCTCATAAACATAAAACACATAACTGTGAATAGAAGACATAGCTTAAAGAATGCAGTATCTTGTAAGGATAAGAATAAATAGGGCAGAACAGATCCTTGAGTCTTTATGAAGTGTCTCATGAGATGTTTTCCAATTACTTTATCTGCCGTTAATAATTACTGTGGTAAGTGCTAGATTGAAAAATCAATCTCCTAACTAGGCCACATTTAGTAAATTCAGCCCAGAACCATATGTTAGCTAAAATTTATATAACTGTGAGCTAAACCGCCCTCATTGTACATACGGGGAGTGAATATGGCTAACATACATATGAGTGTAATCAGTCAGACAAGACTGAGTTCGTATCCTGTTTTGTAAGAGGAAAGATATTTTTAATTTGATTTTTTTTTTTAAGACTTTCTGCTGCCTTGATTGCTTATGTGTGCACTGGAAAATAAGTACCACATCAGACACAGTGTGGATTATCATATCTTGGCCCTCCAGACAAAGAGGAATGGAACAAAGGCTCCCAATTATTTCCACTGCCACAGCATCATTTGGAGGTCCAACTGTGCACTGAGTCTTGAGAAAACTGACTACTTCTTGCTAGTGAGAGATAGGTAGCGAAGAGGTAGGAAGAATTTTGATGTGGTATGTTTTTTTAATAAAGCTGGAAAATCTAAAGCAAGTCAGAAGATGACAACTTCATCATTATTTGAGAGAAGAATTGCTTTTAAATTAAATATATATAAACCCTACATTGTTTAACCGTCATACATATTCAAAAAACCACTTAAGGAATACTTCCTTTTTTATGTAAAGGTAAATGGAAAACTGCCAGTAGTCATAACAAGGGGATAAAATTAAAGAAGTTTACATGAAGAGGTGACCATGTTACCCGAAGTACAGTCTCCTAGTTAATTTTTGGTGGCTGATATGTGACGTTATCTGGCATTCAAAGACCTTCAGGTGCATTTATGAGACTGTGTATGTCACCAGAATGAAAAATCCAGTTTGGAAGGTATGAAGAAATAGCATCACACAGGATGTTATCCTTTTCATTACTTTTTCTTGAAAATTTTGACATAATAAAAATACATATTATATATTGCATATATAAAGATCTTCATGCAAGTGCTGGATTTTTTGTCTGCTTAACATGTCTGTGCTGCAGTAACTGGAGTCAGGGTGGGTGTGCAAGCAAGTGTGTGATGGGTAGCAAAGATAAACCAGATGAGCTGACAAGCAGGTGTAGTGGTCTGGGAAGCAAGGACATAAATGGATGTCCAAGAGACATCTCTGAGCTGCAATACACGTGTGTATCTCTAGATCCAAGAGCATAGGCAGTCAGATGTGGGGACTGGGGGAGTCCTGGGGGGTGTGAGAGGGGTGTGAGTGATGGTTGTACCAGCAACTGCAGTAGGGCTGTGGCTGCAGGGGTTTGCATGTCCAAGCGCCAGGAATGGGACAGACTGGAGTCCAGGGGCCAGAGACAGGGCAGTCTGAGCTCTGCTGCTGGAGAGATCCACCTTCCGCATATGTGCAAGCGTATATTTACTTTTACTGGTACAAACCCGTCCTGGTGCATCAGAGAGGAGACAGCTGGTGCTGCCACTCTTCCTGCGGGTGCCCTGTGTGCCGTATTTGTGTGGCCACCAGTGTATAACTGTATCCTGCACATGGCACGTAGCATGTCATATCCTGCACATGGCATGTAGCAGACAGACAGTCTCCCTGTCTGAAATATGTGCTCACCCTGCTATTGCAGAGACCAGGCACCAAGCTGGACTGGGATGAACCTGGGTCCTATTGACTGCCAAAGGAGGTCCAGGAGACGAGGAAGGAGGGATCCCAGCGTTTCCCAAACTTATCTGATAAGAGTCACAATGTAAAGGTTGATAAGAATGACCAGACAAGCCATACAGACCATCCACAGCAGATCTCTCTAGAATGTAATGGCTTTTACAGCACCACAATCATATGAGGTGCGAGAGAGGATGAGACTGGGTCACAGTGGCTATAAACAAAATATTCATCAGGAACCTTTACAGATTCCAGAGGCTGCTCTAAATTGAGTCATACATCAAAAGGGGATGCCCACTGCTATCCCTGAGGATAAACTTATAAGGGAAGTGTTTGTTGTTGAGGTTAGAAGATAATGGAAGTAGGTCAGGTTAAATCAGCAATCTAGTCAATCACTGTCTCAAGTACTGATTTATCCCAATTAAGTTAAAACATTATGTTAGGAACTAGTTTTCCTGGTTTCACTCTTTTCTCTATGGAGAAAAGAATTCCAGAGAGCAATTCAGCTGATCAGAAATAAATTTAGTTTTTGTTAGTTTTACTTATTTTTACTTTAAGGATGTAATGGTACAAGGTATACAAGTAAAGTCTGTCTGAGTTCTAATTTCTAGACCTGGTCTCTTCAAAAGTTTTAAACCCTATGTTTTAAATGGATAGGAGGGGGGAGGATGCACTTGCAACTTTAGTGTAGACTGAAAAAATGGAAGTGCAAGTTTCTTTCTTTCTTTCTTTTTCCTACTTGTGTCAACAGCAGGAATGAAATTTCATGTTTCCATCTAGTCTGATTGACAATTGGATCTACATCTCAGTCACAAAGACACACAGAGAGTCTTAATTTACATTTAAGGGTAGTTTTGGGCTAAGATAGCCTATGTTTGTCTCTGCAATCTGATCTGTTTGGGTGGTAGTATGGAACAATCCTCTCAAAAGTTAGGGCAGGACTTAGGAATCCCTGACAGCATTCCTCTTAATAAAAAGAATTCCAAAGTGCATAGGTGAGCATAAGCTACAGCTGAATGCATAACTGCTGATACCTTTACTGACACATTTAGTGCACTATCGGTATTTAATTTACAGCTTTATGAAGTGCTCTGTAATACTCTGAAGATAATAGGTGAGGTATCAAGGTAAAAGATTACATATTCAGTGCAAGCAATCAGCCACATCTAAAGTAGAAAGGCCAGGGAAAACTCCTTGCTAAAGCATAATATTAATTTTTCAGGGCTTTTGGTACCATTTTCGGAGTGCAGAGAATTTTTAGCCGGTAGGGAGAGCTCCAAAAATATAACTTTGTTTGTTGAGTTTTCTTAGTAGATATCTCTGCAGTTCATCAGCATGGTTCCACACAACTCACAGGTCACTGAGAAAGAGCATAAGGTAACTCCCTCGATTTTTGTACTTCTAATTCACAACAAAATCAGCTTCACTTGTGAAAAAAAAAAAAACAAAGGAAAACAAAACCCTCACTTTGCTGTGTAACGTTCTGAAATATGTGATGTTGAAAATCAAAAAGTAAAGTTGCCGTGGGGCTCTGTGCAGCTGTTTTTAAATGCTCAAAATAGATAGTAAAAGGATTTAAGTTTTCTTGGATCCAGGCTCTGCCTGCCGTGTTTCAAAGAGGTGAACTATCCATTCTGCCCAGTGTTTGACATGGACGTTTTGTGGGTGTGATTAGTTCATTACGTTGGAGTTAATATGCAAATAAACCCACAAAAAAACTTGGGTTTTTTTGCTTCAGCTTTGTGCCATACCTTTTCATCAGTTCGGATCATGGAATGAGTGAGTATTCAAGTGTACAACTAGCAGAAGTTTATGCAAATACTTTCTTAAAAATTCTTAATCAATGGTAGTCTTAGCCCAGAAAGGGAATTTAAAATTGTGTTATGTCCATGTGGAGTTTTTGAATAGGTATTGTGTGCATAACTAGATTAGGAACCAAATTGACTGATCTAGTGTGATGCATCAAAATATATCACACACCTGACTAATGCAAATTCCCTGTTTGTTAAATATTAGAGCAATCTCAGCTTCACTGCTGTAAATCTAGAGCAAATCAACGTTTAAATTTCTGTTAATGTTAGGCAGTTCCATCATCTCAGTAGGTCTGTTCCACATTTATATAGCTATGTGAAATTTCACAATCTGTTCTAAATTTCCTTATTGCTATGATGGCATGATGCACTTGCTGGAAACACAAAAATAAACCAAATATATTTCAGTGTCTGGGAAAAAAAGAAGAAAATATGTATTACAATATACTGGTGTCAGTAGTATTACAATATTATAATAAATTCTAGTAATCTACATACCATGGGAAATCAATTTTATGTACCCCATCAAATTCCACTGTTTCTTAGAGTGACATTTTTAAAAGGAAATTTTTCTGAAAAAAAATGAAATTTCAGAATGCATCCTGGAATTAAAAAAACTTACACATTACTTACAAAATCATTTCCAATATACACTAACCCATATAAATCAATAGTATCTTTGCTGAAGTCAAAGGCATTGCACTAGTTTTACAGAAGTCTGAAGAAACAATCATGCTCATAATATCTAGAGAATATGGAATAATTTACAGAGGTTTTAGCTGTGTGTGAGCACAGCAGTTTTGGAGAAGGAAAAAAAAATGACCCAGATTATATACGAAAATTTTCTCCAAATCTGTAGTCATTGATGCAAAAAAATAACCACTTTCATATTTATTTGTTTTGTTTTTTCTTGAAGTCTAATAAAAGATACTCTGCCATCGTAAGTCACCTCTTTTGAGAAAATAAATGGTTTTGGACTGAATTCTCTTCCTTTAACATTGCTGCTTGCAAAGAGCAATGTCATAGGGATTATAATGCCCTGTGGGAGGAATCCCCAAACCTTTCATTAAATAATTCTTGCACATGACCACAAAAAATTACTAGTACTGTAGATTACGGTATAAATTCCAGATTTATTTGAAGACCTAGTTTTTTTCAGAGATGTGAGACTTCTTTTAGATACAGGACAGTGAGCCACTCATCTGAAGAGAAGAAATGCTTGTCAGGGAAAGGAAATCTCATGAATATTTTCAATACTTTATTGATTCCATGAGTGCACAAAAAGAGGCAGAAGTCTCTATTGCAAAATAGATAAATAACTTGTCAAGAAAACAACATGCTTAGAAAAGGTTTGGTAGGAAACTGAAACACTATCCAAGGAAATGGGTCCAAAAAGATGAAGTGACTGATACCGCACACTCAGACAATATGAGACAGACAGCAGCCCCGTGATATGCATAAAATAGCTTAGATGTGGACTAATTATTTGGAAAATTTAAGGTTTCGGGTTCAGTCCCTTGCCTGGGCAAAAATGACTGAGCTGTTTTGAGTGTGTTTCAGCCTCCCTGTCTCCTTTTTGGCAGCAGTTTAGCTCCAGAATGCTAATGGAGACCCTGTAGCAAAAAGGTCCCTGGCTTCAGGATCTCTTGAAAGGGTGTCTGCAGGGGAGGGGAAGGTAGGGAGAGGACTTCTTGGGGCTGCCACTAGCTCTGTGGCACCAACACAGCCTTGACTCCATCCCATCCCATCCTGCAACACCCTGGACCTTGTTCCCACATCCCTCAGCAGGATATACCAGGAGGATTTGGATGGGATCCTGTGGACACTGAAAAGCTGCTAGCAGAAGGTTTTCCTGGCTTCTTGCAATGTTCTGTGAGAATCTCTTCTTTCTCATGCAAGCTATGAAACCAATAAGATGGTTCTTGTAAATAGTATCTGGACACCTGGTGTTTTCCTACTCTGTTTGGGTACAAGGCAGAAAATATTTTGAAATAGGCATTGTAGGACTTCAGCCAATCACCCCAGGAGGTGGGTGACCACTGACCAATCACCTTACGGAATTCTAATATATAAGCAGAAGTTGTAAATAATAAAAGTCATTCCATTTTCTTGCTGGATTTGTGTGTGCTGCATCTCTCCGTCCCACGTCCTACAGTGACAGGATCCTTCCTTCTTTACAGCCTTCACCCTGCAAGACAGGCCCCATGTCCTCACCCCTGTCTGCTCAGGATCTGGGTCAGCAATTTTGAAGGGAGAGAATTCATTTAACCTGAGTCACATCACCCAAGATTAGATGTGCACTGCAAGAGTGCTGTGATGGCCGGAGAGATTTGCCACGCCTGAAACATCAAAGATTTCCTGGCTTCAAACTGGGCATGAGAAATTCCTACAAAGTATTTGAATCCTTTCATTTCTTTACACTTGTTCTCTCAGCAGAAGCTGCTGGTCTCTGAGGTAAATAGGAAGGTCTTATTCTGTGTACTACGTGGTGTCAAAAGAATGTATCTACACGGGATGAGATGTAATTTGTAAGCAGGTCGTGTTTCCTACATGGCCCTGCTACCTGCTGATAGCTTATCTAAGAAGACTGAGTAAAAGAGATGTGAAACGATAGTAAGCAGAAGAGAAAATAAGTAAAGAAATCTGCAAACCCAGGCAATCTACAACTGCTGTTGCCATGAATATAGAGCTTCTGACTCTTATGGAAAGGGTACACCTAAATCATCTTGAAAACATACCAAATAACACCCAAACATGATTTCTGAATATAAATTGCTTTCTCAGCTGGAATGAAATATTCTTTCACAGAAAAGTATTAGGTGACCCAACATCCAGCATCCCCTCTTCGTGTTTCTATATTATTATTCAGTCTTTGGAAGAGAGCTTACATAGACATGTATATTTATCTGATGGGCAGGGACTTGGAATGGCACTACCTGCTTCCAGCAGACTATTAAGCCTGTCAAGTGACGGAGCTTGAACATCACAAAAAACCATTATACCCATTTAGTAATAGATCTAGGAAAATGAATCTTTCTGTGACTCAGTAGAGCTGAAATACTTGGCTGGCTTTAACACTCCTCAAATTATTCTAATTAGATGCTCTGGTATATGATTTACAATTGTACTTTCTTATAAGGAAGTTGTACCAGTAACTCAAAATTTAATCTAATCTAGAACACCAAGGAGCAAGAGGTGGGTTCTGAGGACAAACCAGCCGAGTCTCATAGACTTGAAAAAGAAAAGGAAAGAGTGGAATGAAACATAAAACTGTGGTTCAATAAAAAGAATGCTCCTAGACTCCAGCTGAGTTGTATCTTTGGATTTAAATATGCTGTCTCAGCCCTTTCTCACAGTATAAGAAAGTATCAGTGTTGACTCTATCAGCATTTTACAGAAATCCACCAGCAGCTAAAGTCTTTAAAGCATAATACCGTAAATGTGTGCAGTGCTAGTTTCTGAGCTGGTGTTACGGTGTCAGGCAGCTCAAAGATGCTGAGGCACACACAGTACAGCGATGGCATATCAGTGCCAGACAAGCTGGAGAGTCTTAGGCTGAAATGGATTGTCACGATCACGGGCTAAGTCTCCCGCGTAGCGCTGAACCTGAAGTTTCAGTCAGCAACTTTGGCAGTAGAGGAAATCATCCCTGAATTATGTAGAAGTGAACAGTTTTAGAAAATTTGCTTGTAAGTTTGAGGGAGAACTTACGCGCATGTACATAGCAATATACAATTAGTTGCTGTTACTGCACAGTAGAATAAAAAAGAAAATATACTTCAGTTATCCTAGCTTTCCCTTGTAATGTGAAAAAAAAATGTTGAAAAGTTACCTTTTTTCTCTATTCAATTTAGCTCCACTTGAAGATGGCTTTGTTATGGCCTAGTTTGCTACTATTTCAGGTGGGAAAAATAAGATTTCAAGAATTGGCTCTAACTTTAGTTCTAAACTATTGGGAATATTCTGCAGAGGTAGACTAGCATTATATCTGAATAAAATAATAGAGAGATATCCCAGCAAATAGACGTATTTTATTACCCTGTACTTCAAAATTTTCTGCTGCCTCATAAAGGTTCCAGGACTCTGACTCACACTGCAGAGCTATTTAACACGAGTAATCCCTGGCCAATTGAAATTCATCCAGTAAAATACACAGTGCAACAGGCCATGACTCAGGTAGAAAGGCTGCTATGTGCTGAATGGGGATTTAGAGTTGCATATAAGCATTTATTCACAGAATCATGGAACATCCTGAGTTGGAAGGGACCCACAAGGATTGAGTCCAGCTCCCGACCCTCACAGGACATCCCATCATGTCCCTGAGAGCACCCATACACTTCTTGAGACCTGTCAGGTGCTCTGACCACTGCCCTGGGGAGCCTGTTCCAGTGCCTGACCATCCTCTGGGTGAAGTACTTTTTTCCAATATCCAAACTAAACCTCCCCTGACAGAACCTCAGGCCATTCCCTTGGGTCCTGTCACTGGTCACCACAGACAAAAGATCACTGCCGCCTCCTCCTTTTCTCCTCACAAGATATCTACTTTTAAGATGTAACTCTGAACAAGAAAATGCCAAATGTGTCTGAGCAGCTCTCCCTGCAGCCTAATCAGATTCTGCATCTGCACATAAAGATATCAGTGAACTTCTAAACCAGATAACTTTGCATGTGTTTGCTTCATTTGCATAGGTTGTTATTCTCATTTCCTGATGCCAAAGCTATAAAATATTTATGAAATATCAAGGCTGAGTTTTGTCCTTGTTTGGCGGTATGTTTATATTCCATAAATTTTAGACACACAAAGCACGTATGCTTTGCACAATCAATCTTATGGGGTTTCTTACACAACCTTTCTAAACAATGACTAACCAAAGTCCCTTACCCCCAAGCCTCGTATAAGACCAAACAAAACCTTTGAATATCTGGAAGAAGTCACAAGAATAAAACTCCAAACCCTCAGGTGAGGACGGAATTCCCCAAGTGTGGAATTAGGCCACTTGGCGACAAAGGCTCCAGTGAGATGGGGTTGTGCTTGGTCTCAAGACAACCCTGCATAGTAATTTTTAGTAGCACAAATATAATTCTTTAGCCAATAACTTGTAATTGAGGAAATAAATATAGAAAAACTTCTATTGCAGTCCCATTGCTGGTGATGTGCAGAAACCTCAGCTTGAGACTCCATTTGAATACCCATGGAACCAAAATCTGGAGGCTGCAGAATCAAACACAGGACTAAGTGTGTTTATGAGCAGCTCAAACATGAGAAACTACTGGTTTCAATGTTTTTTATACTGCTCTTGCCTTGCATTCTGGTCATTATTCTGGTACAACTGTAATGGAAACTGAGGCTTTAATTCTAAATATAGTTTTTCAGGAAAATCACAGAAAGATGAGGCTGTGCATCATCTGCATCACTAATGACAGTTGAGATTCAGACATTCAAACAGCCAGATATTAGTGACCTTCTCTAGAGGAGTGGTTTCCAAAGGAATAAATAATAAATAGATCCATGTAATGGAACTTGTTACAAGATTTTCTCAGCAGGATGCATATTTGTTACTGCAGTATGTAGTTTACTGAAAATTCCTTCTGCAATGTTTCTTAATACTCTGAGGACGAGTTTCAACCCAATACAGAATTTTGATTTTCATCTGTGGAATTTTTTTTTTTAAGGTGTTTTAATACAAGCTTTTCCAAAGCTGATTCTTATCAACAGCTGACTCAAAGGGGAGAGTTCTTCAGCTATGCACATTTATTTCCTGTTAAAGACCGAGTTTACTTCATTCATATTGAGAATCTTAACAGAGCAGGAATCAGTTAGGAAAATTCTAGCTGTAACATTTTGAAGAACTGCTGTGCCTGTACAGCTTGGACTGGGAATCACCTTTTCTGGGAATGCCTCCTCACATTTGCTTCTGCTATGTATCAGGGCAGAAACGAAAGCACCGACAGTTATAATGAAATCCCACTATATTTCTTATCAAAAGAAAGTATTTCTGCATTTGTTGATTGAAGTGCTGGCTTCATGCCAATTTTTTTCATCTAAACTGCCAGCATCTCCCACATGTGACTGTCAATGTACCTCCCCCTTCCTTTGTTCTAGTGCCACACTATTTTCTGTAGTTTTGTTCACAAAGTTCTCAGTCTAGATTGGAGTGTTCTGTTAACAATTTAAAGTAAATTGTTAATCCTAGGAAGACAGGCTGAGACAGTTGTGGTTGCTCAGCCTGGAGAATAGGAGGCTCCAGGGAGATCTTAGACCACCTTCCAGAAGGAGGCCGACAAGAAGGCTGGAGATGTACTTCTTACAAGTGCTCTGAATAGTCTTGTCTTTTAGGAAGAGTAACCCTCTCCTGCCTTTAGGATAGACACTTCCAAACAATTCTGGAAGTTAGTAGAGCTCATAAATTCTGTCCCTCCCAAAAGTGTTGCAAAACACTTGGAAAATGTCACGACCAGAACAAAGGAGGATTTCTGTTTCACAACCACATAAAAGGTGCTGTACAATAGATTTACACCAGTATGCTGGCCAGCCCTTCCCTCATGCTGCGTGAAGTGTAGATCTTCTTGACAGGTACTTTGACTGGAGGAAAGTCCCTGCCTGACCTCAAATCAGAGAGAAGCAATGGCCAATGGGTACCACGGGAAAAACTTATTTCTCTGTCTTCATTCCAGCCTCAGTGCCAGCTGCCTTCAAAGTCACTCTGGCATCTTCAGTGGCAAAATAAAGCAGCCTCTAACTACCAAAACAGGTGGCTGAGTGTCTAGCTCCTTACTTTAAAGTACCTGGGGTCTTTTAGATGTTTCTAAATGAGATTTCTTTTTAAGATGCAGATTTTAAAAACATGGATAGAAATTTCACAAAACAAATATCAGCTTTAAAATTGAAGATGTTTTATGACATGTGGATTTCCAGAAGTAATTATTCTCTTCATAACAACAGTAAATACTAGTGAACATTCCAATTTCATTTTTACTTCTACTTTATTACTATCTAGTATTTCTCATGTCTCCAATACTCGTAAAGCAGCTTCCTTCCTTGTCTCTGGAGTAGGAATACACAGCAGGACAATTTTTATCTCAGAGATATTCCTCTTCATTTCGCCTGCATTTAGTTAACCTGCTCATATAGTGAATTCCATCATTTCCTTTACGAAAATTTAATTAAACATCTAAACTTACCATTTGACATCTAGTAGTGATGCTGGTACCTGGAGGTTTGGTTCTTTGCATTGCTTCTCAGGTCAGCTCACCAGAAGACTTGGAAGTACTGCCCCTTCTCAGGGCTAGACTAAAACAGGCTAAATCTGAATTTAAACCCTGAGAGCCCTGAGGGGAGGGGGCCAGGAGTTGATCTAGGTTCCCCATCAAGGAACTTAGGCAGTAGTGAATTTTCATCCAAGGCAGCTTAATTAATGTGTGTTCCCACTCAGCTCTCCCACTCTTTAAACCTGGAATACGTCCTCAGATATATAATTTAAATATATTCTTCCGTTTGATAAGATAATTCTTTTCTTAAAGTGATTTTAGGACTTATATAGAAAGATGTTTCATCAAAAAGGGATACCAAAACATACATTTTGACAGTCTGAACCTCTCCATTCACATTCACTCAGATTTCATTTTATCAGTGTTTTTAATGTGTAATCCTACCTGTGCTCTATCTGTTCTCCAAGATTTCAAGTATGTTTTGCCTCCATTCCCTGTCTCACTTTATTTCTACTAAATTTCTTCAAAATTTTCCTGGTCTTCAAACCCCCCTTTATAAAGAATAAGAAACAAGAAGTACTTGCTGAATTTTCCCTTTCCCTTTGCTGGTCTTTACAGTTACAGACCATTTTCCTGTGCTGCTTTGAAAGAAGTTAAGAATAATAATAAAAAAAAAAGTGCAGCCGAAAAAGCGGGATTCAATTTAGCAGAATGAAACAGCCAATAAACTTTCAAAATAGACAGTCAAATAATTAGATTCTAGCAGGAAATCACAGAATTGCCACTGCTATAAATATTCAGAGGTTACGCAGGCTGGGTATGAACATCCATCACAGATGATTTAGAAATAATGAAATGAAACAGCTCTGGTCAGAAGATAGCCTAGGTAACAGAGCAGAGGATTCTCTAGTTCAATTGACATTTTGGTGACATTTTCTGGCAACTGAGAAACCCATTGTAGCTGGCAAAAAAAAAAAAAAAAGTATGACCTACAAAGTTTTCCTACAAACAGTAAATTTGATTCAGTGTCACAACTAGCTTGGACATCATCCCTATTAATTTTGTCAGCAGCTCCTTTTTAGATTGAATGTGTTAACTCAGATTCTCTCTTTTATTAGTCTGGGAAGAGATGAGCCTGTATCAACTGCTACTGTCATGGCAGTAATTCAGGACAATGCCTTTGAATTCCATATGCAATTTTAGAGCCACATGAAGCCTGCACTTAAAGGAGAGTCACAATTTTTAGATTAACCTTCTTTCTCAATTATTATTCCCCAATATGCTGTTTTCAGCTGAGGAGAATTCAAGAGTAATGCAAACCTTAATAGCATACACATCCAATCATCACTGACTAGTGTTAGGATTTTGAAAATGAATATAATTTTTTGTGAAACAAGATATCAGGGTACTTCTGCAAACTTAATCTAATTTTAAACTTGTTCATCATTCACTCTTGATTGCAATTAAAGTCTACTTAGTAAATACCATCTGTTTTCTAAACATCAAGGAGTAGCCTGAAAAGATTTCTCTGAAGGAAAAAAACACAAAAAACCTCAGTAAAACCTTGTTGACCAATAAGATGTTTATTGAATGCTAAAATGATGAAAATGCAATGAATAATATTTTTTTTCATGAAAACATGAGCTTACATATGCTTCTCCTTTACCTGCACTTACCCCTACACCAGGGAAATCTAGCAAAAAATATTGTGGAAAATAATTTTTTTCCACCTAATTTATTTTAAAAAAAATTTTATTTTTTTTTAGTAAGTTTATTAATGATTTTATACAATTCTTCTTACTAGAATACAGTCAATGGATACCCTGTTTATTAGTTTTTGAATTATTTTCCATTTTCTGGAATCACCTCTGTAGTGAAGCAAATAACTTATGTTTAATTAATCTATACATTGTTTTGATTAAACTGTCTTCTGAAAAGGTACATTATTGTGACCTGAAAACAATGAAGATGTGGAAATTTGTTTCCGGTGTGACTATTTTCATTTAATGGCGTCTGGGAAACTGATAACGTACCATCTCGTGCAGAAAGCCTTGTTCTAAACAAAAATGAGACATCTGAAATGAGACATAAAGCTGAGGATTTTCTGTGAGTATTATTGCTATCTTGACAATCTAATCACAGAACTACTTCACATTTTCTGCATACTTAGTACTGCACTTAAAAAGAGATAAGAAACAAAATACCACAACAATATATTTAAAAGTACTGTACAAAAGCCTCCTGGCACCTGCCCCTTCTTTACACTTACACTGCCCACCTGGGTCCCAAAGGACTGGATTCAGTCCAGGGAAGGTTATGGTGAGACTGAAGAATCTGGAGTCTTCTCCTGGGAGGAATATGATGTTGAATATTGCTCTCATATCCCAGAGTGAGGAAGAAGAGTTTTTTTGTGGTGGTCTTTTTGTTTGTTTGTGGGTTTTTTGTTTGTTTGTTTGTTTTTTGTGTTTTTTTGGCATGTGTGTTTTTGTTTTAGTTTTTTGGGTTTTTTTCTTGGTAACATGGCTTTCTCCATGATCTTTCTTCTGCAATGCTCAACTCCCTGTAACCTTCCTACATGTGGAGGGTTTTTACATATGTTAAGCAGTTTATTTTTGTTCTCTTCGCTCCCTGAAGCTTTTCCCAGCTCCAGCTCTGTATTTGTTTCCCCGGTCATTCCTTCTTGGATGGCCATCTACGGCCATGTGTCCTCCAGTGCCAGCCCTGGTTCCCAACCACCCCGTGCCTGGTATCCCTTTGTGCTGTGCCCTGCGCCTCCCCTTCTGAGACCTGCCGTACCAAGCATGGACTTCTCTGCTCTACACCATTAAGTCAGAGGCTTCCACGGCTTTGTAAAATGCTTAATTCTTCAAGGAAAAATTATATTCACTTGGCTGCTTGGACCAGAGTTTTTGTTTGGGGTAAGCAAGCAGCACTCCATTAATCCAACTGAAGCTGTGAAGATTCACACAGTCTGTGTGCCTGACATGGGAGAAAGCCTTTGAATTAATATTAAGTCTTGGTTTTTATGGTTCTTTTCTAAATTTTCCCCCTATATTTGCTTCTCTTTGTATGAACAGGAAGCTTTAATATCAATTTTGCACCTAAAAACTTAAGTTATCCTTTCTCCTTTACTTTGTGACCCTTATTCTATCTGATAATATTTTCAGTTTACTGAGAGAACAGTTAGAATAGCCTGAAGTGGTACCCTTCTCTACTGTTCTAAAAGTTCTGAAAGGAAGCCTTTTGTATGATTCTGCTCAAATACATATCCGGCCACAAGTTGAATGAGTACTTAACAAGTGTTTGAGTTACAGCAAAGATTTAATCAAGAAAGAAAGAGAAGAGCAATCCTGTATATTTGTGAAGCAAAGAAAATCCAGGTTTCAGAAATTATTGCATTTACTGGGCAGAAAACCTGAATTCCTAATAGTTTTGGCCATTGAATTCTAATTCTCCTGGCCTTACATGTATATTTCCCAGAGGCTTGGTGTTACACTATGGCATTTATAACCAGACTGTGTTCTCCTTCTGCGGGCAAATGATGTGATATCTCTACTGATGCACAAAGAATAGGCATGTATTTTTCATTTTTTGCTGTAGGTTAATGAAAGAACCTACTATTTTCAATTCAGAGAAATTAAGATTTTGCTATTAACAACAGTCATGTTTCTATGTCAGTCTGACACTAGTGCCGTGAAATAGATTTGTCAAAACTGTCTGGGTAAATTTGTATGGTAAGAGATTATTGGAAAAGAAATAATCACTTTTAATCACTTTCATATTTCAACTATTTAAGTGTGTAAGTATTTAAATTATTTGGTACATTAACTGCTTCAAAATTTTATCTAGATTGGAGCTTTCTGAAACGGTAATCCAGGAGGGATGACACAAGAGCAAAGAAAAGGAGGAATAAATGCATCATCTATGGGAAAAGGTAACAAAAGGTGGTCAGGATCTTGCTGATTAGGAGCCCTACAGAGAGAACAGTCTGGTGAATGAGTTACTTAAAAGCCATAAGTCACTTCATGGAGCAGGAAACAAATCACTGGCAGGTGATTTCTTTAGAATGAAGAAAACCATATGATGTGCTACCTTAGAAGACACCACCAACTTTTTTTCTTTTTTCACTGTTTGTTCAGTACCTGACACAATGATGTCCTCTGATAGGATTCAAAACCTGTTTGTGGCAGCAAATCAAAAGTATGGACTTGAAACCAGGAATTACCTTATCTGTGTCTCGTTTCATAGACACAGATGTGTTAGACTGCAGTTTGGCCACAGATCTGGCTCCAAGGCTCTTTTTTAGAGACCTGGCAGAGGATTTCCTTCCTGTACAATAATCTTGCAGTTCAAAGGTGTCAGTGGTGGTTTGATGCTATCCTTCTAAAACAAAACAAAAAAACCCCACTAACACTTACCTGGTCTCCTGCAAGAAGTGTGGAACTAGGAAACACACCAAAGAAACCCCACAAATCCAGAAATACGGCATAAACTCTGAAGTGCACTCTGAATTATTAGGGTTAATCAATAAAATGAACTTACACATCTTTGTATGATTCCAATCAGCTGCTTGGCAGTTGGAGATTGTCTGTCACACAGACCTGGTGCTGATGACAGTGGGGGCCATACCCTAATTATGGGACAGAGGCTGAATTCTGTTCTGAATTCTCTGCTTTTCCAACCCAAAGAACAATCCAAACTTCAGAAATTCAAAATTAAAAAAAGCAAAATCAACAACATTAACAAAATAACATCTGAGGCCACAAATTAAAGATCAATGGGTTTATTAGCTTTCTTCAATAATTTAAAAATGTGAATGGCTTTACTGCATTTCAGGTAAAGTACATTGCCAAAAAACACTTGCTCTTCGATTGTAAAGTTGTGCAAATGTTTACGTGAGTGTGCATGAATGTGTGAGCAGGGGAGCATGAGGGCATGTGTTCAGGAGGGGAACAGCTGGGCTTCAGGAAACTCAAATTTTAATGTAAATTCTCAACACTGGGCTACCCTGAATTTTTCAGATTTTGTAGCTTAGCACAAGATATTTGTAAAGTGATCAGGCAAGGTGATTATACCTGCATTTAGAGGTGCTTTCTTGACAAGAAAGGATTATTTTATTTAAAGTTTATTTCTGAAAGGTTATATTGCAGTGCTCTTCCACCACGTTAATAATAACACTCCTTGCTTAAATACCCTGATGACTAGGGGTCGAGAACTGACTGACAGGAAGAAAAATAACTGCGAAAAATGTCCCAGCGAAAGGATATGGCATCATTTTAATCCCAAATGCAAATGCTAACAGCAGTGGAGACACCTCTGTGAAATCAATACCCAAGGCCAATCTCTGCCCTCAGTTTCATCAGTGAGTCCTCTGTTGTGCTGAATGAGTAAAGACATTGAAAATACGTGAGAGGTGTATTTTAAAAGTGAGAGAAAAACAGATAACAGGCAGTTTATATGCACTTTAGTTTTGCAGTGCAACCTGCTTATTAAATGAATATACTCATGCTAAAAAGGGAAGTGAAAACAGGAACACCTGAGGAATCATTTTTGTGGGAATTAAAAATACTAATAATAGTGATTTAGAATAATCTAGGTCACTTTTCTCAATATACACTTGTTTTTCTTTCAAGTTCTGAATATTTACTTCCAGGATGAAGTTTTCGTGAACCATAACCTTGTGTCCTGAAATACACAACAACATTTAAATCTCCAGAATTTCACAGCCAGAAGTGGCCTTTTGATCCTGGGAACAATATCTGAGGCACCAGAAATGGCTTATGCACTTCACTGGTCACCTATGAGTGAGTGAGGGCGAGGAACAGGCTTTAGAATTTTTCTAAAGAAATGTCAAAACTATTCCCACTGGACTGGCTCTGAGATATGAAAACTCTTATCAAGTCCTGAGCATTCCCAGTAGAATAAAAATCATCTGGCTTTTTCAACCTGGATGAAAGAAAGAATATTCTTTTAGATATAGCATTTTTTGTTATAAAGTATTGCCTAATAATTTAGTTAACACAGCTCTAAATTTGAGCTAAGTTCAAGCACTTTGTCTACAAAATGCACTTCAGTCCTTATTAGATTCAGCTTTGTGAAAGGCATCTTTAGCAAACTTCTGTTCCATACTGAAACAGACATCTGTGAACTAGTTAAGGAATTAAAATGTGTGGGAAAATTCATGGAAAAAAGGGTACTCTGGACTTGGTACTTAGCCTGTTTCTTCAACCTGATTAAGTTTCTTAGATATCATGATTTAAGGTACAGCCTGGCTTGCTAAAACTACTGAAAGTGTTGCCCTTCTAAACTGAAACACCGGTGTATTTTCAAAGCTGATTTAACTGGAGACCAGTGTTTTCCTCCACTTGCCTCACAAACCTTAGAAATCATACCTGGACCTCTGTTTTCTCTGCTGTCCTTCTTTCCTCTACAACAGCCAGGCACTCTGCAAACAGTCTGGCTTGCACCTGGATTCCCCACTTTGTTGTCATGTTACGATTTGCCCCTCATTTTCACAGTGAATCAGATGAAGAATTCACTGTGAAAATGAAATTCAAAAAAGAATTCACTGTCTCCTTTTCCTTTTTTTAGTGTTTTACCATAGGATGAAAAAAATTTTAAAAAAGAATTATTTCTTGAAGCCATCTGATGTCAGTTAAAGAATGGAAATAGAAAACCCATAGGAACTGGAAACACTTGGTTTCATTCACATGAAATGTAGGTTTTTACAATGAAATTTACAGAATAGGTGTATAAAAAACCCTTTAAAAACCAGAAATAGTTCAGTAAAACAATGCAATTTTCAAACAGGTAAATAATTTTAATTTCCTAAAGTATTTTGTGTCATTTACATAATATTAGAATTGTAAGCAAATTTGACTTTAAAGACTTGAATCTGAATCACGAAATACACAGTGTTTTTTTAATCAAACACCAACCATGTTGGTGTTTGATTAAAAAACCATTTATCTAGCTTGTCCTATTCCCTTTTCCCTTCATTAGCCATTTTTGGCATGGAGTTCAGCCATTCTACTGAAAAAAAAGGTTTGTAAATATTTTCCATTGATGTGTTAGTGTACAGTAGCAAAAAATCCAAAGCTTTTAATCCGTACTGTGCCTCCAGTATTAAAATTAGCTTTAAAGCAGTTGTGATGAGAGGCAAATTTCCTAATCTTACAACTATTTCAGAGTAGTACTGATCTTATTAATAGAAAAAATATTGTTGTTCTATAAAATAATATTGTCCCATATTTTTGTCACAGATAATTACGTGGGCTTTTGTTCAACATACCCAATAAAACCTACTATGTATCTTTTATTCACGCAAACGAAGAACATATTATATATGGCAACTCAGCATCCATAGATAATTTGTTTTCTACAGATCTCTCCAGATGATATTTATTGTCATATTTTTTAAATTTTGTTTTAAGGCCAGTTAATAATTGCTGTAGCTGACAGGAGTTGGAGTTGGCATTGGCGGAACCACCAACAAGTACTGGAGTCTTACCATCAGCAGGGAAAAAAGCTCAACAGAAAATCACCACATAAGATAACCCAAGATCATTCATGGGAAATGGATTAGCTCTGAGAGCCTGGATCTTTATCATATGAGAATGGCTGATTTTAGCTGTACATGTTGTATTACACAGCTGTATGCATACTACATTTTAATTTTATTTATAGTGTTTATATCTTTCTACTAACGTAATTTTTAAATGTTGGCAAGTCTTAGTTATAAATTTTGTTTTAAACTGCCTTCGCTTTAGAGTAAATAATACGGTATTTGGGTGTTTTTCAGACAAAGAAAAACTCTTTTTTCTTTCTTTCTTCCTTTCTTTCTTTTTTCTTTCTTTTCAAGAGCCTTCTCAAATTTCTTTCATAAAAACGAAAGCTAAAAAGAAAAATTGAAGAGTTATATAATTTTGTGCTGAAAAATATATGGAGACTTCAGGGAAGTTTTTTCTTTCCCTTCACTTTTGGAGACTGCTTTTCCCCCCTGTTACTTCTAACAGTGTACGAAGAGTGAAATAGCTTTTACCATTTCTTTTAGTACCTGCAGATAAACCTCAGGACACATGGCACCATTCCAGATGCAGCTCTCCACAGCAGAATCAAATAAGCAGTGGAAGAAAATACTATGCAACATAGAACTAAAAGTATTTTTCTCTCCATCCTCTCTTTCTTCAGCATCTTGCCTGTCTTAAGCTTTTAAAAAAGGGGTGGATTTGTTTTTTAAAATGAATATCAGCATTTCTAATTTTTACATGGGAGGAGAAGTGACACCGGTTAGATTTTACCTTTAAATTAATCTTTAAAAAGTACAGTATTGAATCCTTTAAATGGATGAAACATTTAGGAAATCCAAAGATAAAAACTTCCTAGCCTTATTTTGCAGCAGTTATAAAATCTTTGCAGTTCGAAGTCTATATGATTTATTCCTCTCATGTGGGCTGCAGAGATGACCATAAGATAAACCATAGGACAAAAACACAAAAGACATGGAAAAATATAATTTTTAGAGGATCTACATTGTTAAATTACTTGGAAACTTTTGACTATTTTGTTAGATAGGCAGTTTTGTTATATTTATTAAATCAATAGCACAAATACGAATTCTTTTCTGAGATGAAGGAAAAAAGACAACACATTTCATTGTAATAATAATATGGGGGTGAATTCTATTGCAATTTTTCTCTGTGGCTTTCGCTAGTATCCAGCCTGCAACATGACATTAGCAAGCATATTTTGTTGAGTTTCTAAGGAAGTTTTCAATAACACAGCTGTACCTTTCTTTCTGATGATGTAGATAAAATTATCGGAGGCCTTAAAATGGATGAATCCTAAATGAATGGGGTTTATTATCCAAATCATAATGGTGCTATTACTGAAATAAAGCAACTTTTCTGAGTGAAACAACATAAAATACATCAATAGAATGCTCAGAATTTAGAAGGAGTTGTATATGAGTAACTTGGATTTTTAAAACCTGCCTGTAGTAACAAACCTTAGACCAATCTGTATGTAAAACACACCTTGCTTTTAGTCTATAAGTATTTATATATTAAAAAAACCTAAGTGGGTGGATTTTTCCTCTAGCAGGTAAAAGCAAAACAATACTAGAATGTAGATAAGGTAATAACAAGAGCAATTCCATTACTCCACTAGGTACTAAGGAACAGACTCTTTCCATGTTAAATGTTCAAAGTAAGACTAGATGCCTTCCAGGAAGTTCCATAGCACAGGGTCCTGAGCAACACACAGGCTCTAGGGCCAACTCCTTCAACCCTTTTTCTATACTGTCTCTCTAAAAAAACTCTAAAAAAAGACTCTAAAGACTCTAAAAAAATAATAAAGAAGTGAGAGAACCTTAATGCAAGTCAGGAAGGCCTATATCCATATTCACAATATAAATTTAACCTTGATCAACCCCATTTAATCATTGTTTCTTTTTTGTGGTTGTTTATTTTCTTTTTCACTTTACTCAGTTCCAAAAGCTGCCTATTTCCCTTATTCTTCCGTAAGATAAATAGTAAAATGGACAAAAGATAAACACTGAGAAAGAACAAATTGCAAAGCACTAGCAAAAAGTTCTCCTTAGGAAAAATTCCCACTGATTACAAGAGACAAGAGATTTCAATTGGAGCTTTGCCTGAAGAAATAACTGAGAATTAAACCCAAATAAAATAATCACATAATACAAGTTCTCACAATTGGAGAAATTAAACTCTCTTTCACTTCTCACATGGACAGAAATGTCTTTGTCCCACTGATGGGAAATAGGAGTTTTGCCATTGATTTTCAGTGAAGCCAAGATTTCACCTCAGGGCATTTTTTCTCATATACTATTTATTATGTTTTTACTCTAACACATCACATAAAGATCAGCTAATGCTTGCAGACTAATGAATAATCATGTATTCCAAGACCAGATATTACCATCCATTATAGGCTTGAATAAAACTTTGAATGTAGTTTTTATTTCTAGAGGAACTGTGATATATTGAAGAGGAAGAAAAAGAAAACCCAACAAACTAAACCAAACCAAAAAATCTCAGCTGAATTGAGGCACTGAAATTAAAGGGAACAAATATTGACTGTCAAATCCTTTCCAGGAAAAGAAATCATTGCATATGGTCTACTGCTGTCTCTGTCATTTCCTAAGTTCTCCATTTGAGAGAGAATAAAAATGCATCTAGTTGACAAATTAAGAGCTAAATTAATCCAAATGGTTTAATGGAGTATAGTATCCATCTCATGCAAATGAAAATTATGGAGCTTTAGGAACATGTCACAACTGATGACTTGCAGCGTTAAAGAAATTGCCACAGACATCAGGGTTTATTATGGAAGTAGCAAGTCAGCACTTCCTTGCTGCATGTCAGAATTCTGTTCAAAACTGATGCTTCTATTCAGCAACAATGTCTTGAAGGAGGTAGCAAAGCTCAACATTTTTGGGAAAATACTTGTGGACTCTCAGAGGAAAGCAATTTCTGACCCACAGATGGCTGAAAAGCTGTTAGTAAGTACTTACACTATAAGTAGAGAGCAGCTGCAAACTTCTACCTACAAACTGAGATGAAATATTTTAAGATCTGCAGATGTGTCCTGGGAAACTCAGTTTCCATAACAACAATTTTTGGTGTAATGATTTTGAGGCTGTCTGCACCTCTTGATTTCTGTAGCTGTTCACTTGGGGCTGCCAGTATTATACTGTTATTTTGTCCAGCACTAAATTCCTTACTTGTATATTTGCACAACCAGGGTATTACTGGTGATTTTAGAAGGTAAAGATCACAGTCACTAATGTGCCTTAAAGCTTTGGTACAGTCACTCAAGAAGCAGGATACTGCCTCAGTATTCTACTGATTAATGAAGTTGGAACACTCCAGTGCCCCAGAGATATTACAGTAGCATAAATATTTATATGCTTAAAATATCAAGCAATCAGGAATTAAATATAGGATTCAGAAAACAAAGGGGTTTTTTTTTTCCCTAGGGTTGTTACTTAAGTCAAGCCCAAGAACTCGGATACTGAAGGAGTAGGCTTGAAGAAGAGAAGTGAGATATATAAGAAAATACAAAATTCTAGATTGTTCTGAGCACTAATGAAAAAGCAAATCAGACTCAGACATTTCTTTTGGCAAAACAGCTCCAAGGCAGTACCTGTAAGTACTTTCTTTCTGAATACCATCTCCAGCAGGCACAGACCTTCTAATGTTTTAAGTAAAAAAAAATAAGGTCTTTAGAGCTGCTTTTTCATAGCAATACAAGAACCCACATGAGAGTATAATGCCTGCATCTCTAGTAGAACACAGCAATTCCCTTGTACTTCTTCTCAGGGGAAAGTATGCCTGGTCCAAGGTGCAACTGTTAACTGATAATTTTATTTCAGTTTGGAGGATTTAGTATAATCTGTCTGCCTTTTTTTGCCAGGCTTGATGTTAAATGTGTTTCAGTGCAGTTAGCTGACTACATCTCCAAGTGTGCTCTTCAACTTGTGTTTTTTCTTTTTTAAATGGACTTCGTGAATTACTCCTTTTTTATTTCTTATTTTCTCCTTGCTCTTCCATCTTCTGCTTTTATCTTCCTCTTCTCCTAGTAACAGGCGATTTTGCATATGTTTATTCCTCCCCTATTACTTTCTTTTCCACTTTTATGCCATCCACTTTTTTTCCAACCATGTCTTGGTTTGAGACAAATTTGGAGGAAAATGCCCAAAATGAATGTCCCTCTCTTAGAAGGCAGATTTCAGCAGCCCCTCCCCCACCAGGTTCGGAAAGAAATTCCTCGGAGGAAAGTGGAAAAAAAAAAACCCTATTTATTTATCAAGAAAAATGCATGCAGGCATGGAAAAATAATAATGTTAAATAATAAAACCTCTCGCTGTGGAGAAGACCTGAGAAGATTCAAGGTCCTTTCTGTAGGTGGGGCTCTGCCCTCTCCAGAGCTGCGGTTTGGCATGGGCCCCTCCAGGCCACGGCGGGGGCGCAGGGGTCCTCCTGGTGATGTTGTTTTGGACCGGAGCAGAACACTCCAAAGTAAAGTTCTTGCCTCAGCTGGCAGGGTAGCTAAAAAGCAAAGAATTTTAACTCTCTGTCTCCCTAGAAAAGGAGCCGAGAGCTGGGGAAAAAAAAAGCCAGGAAGGTGCTTTCCTTGGCTCTGTAGCAGCAGCAGCGCAGGCGGGTGTGTGTTGTTGAGCACAAACTGCTCTGAAAGGTTCACCTGGCTTCTCTCCCCCCCTCTCCCGAGAAACAGCTTAAGGACACAGGAAGGCACAGGATTCATGTCTGGCACAGGGCAGACGATAGAGAATACAGTATCATACAGTCACCCCAGGACAAACTATTATGCCATCTTGTCTTCATACAAATCCCTCTCATTTTCTAGTTCCTTATACTATTTAATGCCTCTCTTCAAACCCAAGATAAATAAATAAAGAAAAAAACCAAAATTATTTTGCAAAGTAGATGCACTAAACTACATCAGAGGAGTATTTGGGACTTATTTGCTGCTGTCTTTCAGTTCTGTGACTGAACTGAAAGAGGGAACTGACCCTCTAGAGCAAACCTGGAGAATTGCTTGACCAGAGCTCATATTTAAAGAAAAACAGCTCGGAGGTGAAGGAAATGTAATCGATTTACAGGGTAGTTATATTTCTTGAAAATTTTATTAATTCGTCTCAAAGATTAAGTTTTTTAAAAAAGAAGGAGCTCTCTGGTTTCTCCCAGCCGTGGAACATTAGATGAACTTCAGACTAGAAAAGCATACAGTTACCCAAGTACAGTGATTGTATGCTCCATAAAATTGCTCTCAGGCTAAATGTATTTGAGAGGAAAGCCTTTAAATTCAACCAGGAAGAATTACAAAAGAAAACAAGAACTGGATCCTAATAGAAAATTGCCTTCAAGACTGTTTGTCACATCATTTAATTCTCTCTTGGGGGCCCGTAGACACTAACACAATGTATTTGATGCAAGACTTAAAAAGAAAGCATAACAAAACTAAACAGAAAAAAAGCAATTTTGTCAGCCTTGAGCTGAGGGTAATGGAAAGGAAACAGATTCAATGAAATGGGGAGCAGTGATGGGTGTGAGACGAAGTTTAACCATTCCTGCCATTTTTCCATTTCTAACATTGTGCTACTCAAATGCAAGTACTTTGCTTTTGCTTTCAGCCCACACTGAAGAGAAAATAAGAACATCAGAAACAGTGGGAAATTCAAAATAGTCTAAACAGAAACAGGTCATGCAGTATTTCAAATGGGAGACCATTTCACTCCAAGATTTTCTCTTTCTGAATCCATATGCCCATCCTGGGGAATACCAACTGATGTATTACTAAGTTCATTAAACTGTATTTTGAAAGAAATGAGAAACCAGGGGTCTTTCTATGTATTTCCTTGGCTTTGGGAGGCCTGTTTTGTGTTTGCATGGAAGTACAGAAATAGTCCAAGATAATTTCTTTTTTCTTTACCTTTTTTTAAACTAAAGATTTTAGGTGAAAAATCTCTTTATTCAGCTATGGAAGAACATTTAAAACTCTGAGTGCCAGCTGTTAGGAAAGTGAGATCTGACAACTGAATTAAGAATGGAACAGAAGGGACTTAGGCAAAGTTGGTGTCCTGAGGAACCCTGTTTACACACACCTGGGAGCTCAACACACTTTATTTTCTCCACAATTAAAAGTTTTTGAAATATCCAGTGATACTGAATAAAGAAGAACCAAGAACAAGTATATTTTTATGGTTTGGACAGCTATGTAAGAGAGAGATTTAAGCCAAAAGAACCCAATTTGGTCAAAATTATTGTTCTCGCCTCTTTTCAGTCAGTCATGCAGAGGTAAAAGTCCTCTGCTTCCCCTTGTCAATACTTTGGCTGAAAGAGTCCATAGAGAGATTCAATCTTAACACTTTGCAAACTAAAGTTAATCTTACAATTATTTTTTTTCAAATGTGAGAGATAATTTTTATCTTCTTATTTCTGTTCCACATTGTTGATTATACTTTAGAAGAATATTACTTACAAATTTACAAAAACCCCTTTCTTAAATAAAACCTGCAGAGAGTGCAAACTCTTCTAGGATAAAAGAGGAGATCTTTTCAGAAGTCCTAGCAGTTTGCAAATGTGCAATTAAAATTCTGGCTCTTCCCTAATTATGGAACACTTAAGTTAAATGCTCTTAATAGATATATAATGATGGCTTTATAAACCTATAGTTACTTATAATCTAAAGTGATTTCTACTTCAGTTTTAAAAGCATCCATTAAATGCCTATTATGATCTTTATGTAATTTAGCAAGACATTTAATGAGTGTTTTATAAAACTAAACAGCAATTATTACCAAAGACAAATGTTAAGCATATAGATTAACATGTTATTAATGTGAATTAGCTTTTTCAGATTAAATAGTGAAACTTGTACTTAAAGTCTGTTGGGATGAATGTAGATTAAAATGTTATACAAAATGTGGAAACTTTAAGGATGCCTAAAAGAAGAAATTGCTTAATGCAATTTTTTGTTAGGTTATATATTTATTGAAAGGCTGATCAAGCTGCAGGAAACTTTTAAAGAAACCTCTAATAAAAATGTGTATTTTTCTAAAAATAATTCTGTCCTATTAATGAATGTGATCCTCAGGTCTATGAATGTCTTGGATATTTCCATATAATTATAGAATTCTGAGATACTGAAATTTCATTACATTTTATTATAAATTCTTTCATTCTCAAGGCTACGTAAGTATTTTAAAGTTAATAGAAATACCCAGGCAAAGGACACTTATACCACTTCATCAGAATCAATATGGATCATACCAATAATTAAAGATTAGAGAAATGAAAAAGCAGAATGTGATATCCAAATACCATCCTATGTTTCAGTCCTGTGTCACCTATTTTGTTGTCTCTGCTCCTCTGCCCACTCCCTCCCGCCAAAAAATAATTTGAAATTACGGTGTTTAAAAATATCTGTAAAGAATTACGCCATTTTCTTCCAGATGTATCTAGAACCAGGATGTTTTATTTCAAAATAAGTCAGTAAAACTTGAACTACTGGAAATATTTGAGCAAGAAATTTTCTCTTGGGAACCACATTTTTCAGTGAAATCAACTAAGAATAATATCAGCACATCTACTACATCATCCATGAAACATATATTAAACCAACTTATTTTTACAACGATTCACTTAGGTAATTTCATAATAATGTTATGATAGTATGATAGGGAAATTAATTTGATTGTTTTGATGCTTGCATTGATACTAGACGAGTTATTTTCCTTCTAAAAGTTCTGAAAATGCAACTATCTTCATTCACAGAAAATTTGAAAGTGTTTAAATTTATCATGAGATGAACATTCTGTTTAACAAGACCTGGGTTTACCACTTGGATTTCTTTTTAATAATACATCATGAGAAAGGCCCAAAATAACATAATCATTGCTTACTATCACTAAGCACACCAGGTAACCTTCTGCTTTAGTTAAAGAAACAGCCCTTCCAAAACTCTGAACTCTATTTCAGAATATATCTCCAAGACATACCATATGTCTTGGAGAAAGTCCTTTCAATACCCATCCTGATTTGTGAGAATCTGATATGTAACAAAGGGAGACATAGCTGATACTTTATAACTTTTAAGAAGTTTTGACATATACATTTTAAAATCATATGGCCCCAAAGCAGGGATGGATGATATTGACTCACCTACTGACAAATCAAATACCATGGATCTGGATTTACGTTTGATTTATGTCACAACCAGAGTTATGAGAGGACTGCCACTGATGCCCTGACTTTGAAAGTTTACTGCCATCTATTTTGGAGAAAATGTTTGGGGGAAAAAAAAGATGATGTAGAAATTATATGGAGAATAAAGAGCATTTATGAGATTGAGGGAGAAAACTGTGCTGGAGAAACTGGGAGTGACAGATGAAAGGTAATAAACATTTAAGATAAATAACAGCTCTATAGGATGCGCTTTCTACCTATTGAGTTTATACCCTAAGAAAGAATCTGACCATGATGTTGATAGAAAAAAAATTACACTTTGGCACTGAAATACTACATCATGCTACAAAAAATGTATCAAATTAAACCCTAATATACCATTGGACAGCATCCATCACATCATTCAGTAAACAAAAAATGCTACAGAAAAATAAATTTTTGTTAAAAGAACAAGTTTTTTAAGGAATGAAGAAAAGGCCGGATCATAATCTTAAAACACAATGAGGTTTTGCCTTGGTTGTAAGTTGTTTTGGTTTCTTTTAATTGAAGACTTAGAAAGGGATATTTTTTTCCTTTAAGAGTTAAAAACATTGAGGACTTTGAACCAACTGATGAAGAATATTTTTTGAGCGTTCTAATGCCAGTAAATCAGTTTGGGTTAACAACTTACACTGAGATATATTCTATCTGGCTGCTCTATTCTAATTGGTAACCTAATGTCCTAGGTTACAATGTAAGAGGTAACCAAAAGTTTGTATTCTATTATCATCTTCAGAAGCTGCTAAAGAAGGTGGGGCAGCGCTCTTTATCTCCGACCATGATTCACCCCTTATAACTCCCTCCTGGAGCTGTCTCTGTTTAATGGGCAATCAAGGACCCACCCCATGACTCATAGAATTACATCAGCCCATTGTGAGATGCTCTGCCTAGGGGAAAGAACCAAGCATTCCCACCTGGATATTATCTGGGGTTTGGACCAGCACAAGCAGCCCTACCTACTGGGTTTCCAGAGGATAAGAGCCATTACTGGATGTTCAGGTGAAGACCAGACTCTTCTACAAGATCACTGCTTTGACAGAACTGCTACCACCACCCTGACTAGCAGGGTGTCAGATTGTATCCTGAGCCTGTAAGTGTTCTTGTACTATTGCATTTATTTTAATTTTCCTATTAAATTATAATTCTGACCTGCCCACTGGTTTGTTTTCAAACTAGTACACTTAATTATTGTAATTTTTTTGCTGATAAAACCTAAATTGGTGTGGAGAACTGTAATAACAAGATGCCCATGGCACAATTAAAACTAGTTTAAACAATAAAGTACTTAATTATGAGGATGTCTACAGTTCCTAATAGATGTGTTAAGGCAGAATAATTAAGAAATTTTGGTTTATGGGGAACGTGGATGACCTGGTTTCCAGGACAGGCTATCAATGTGCCCTTAACATATTTGACAGTTCCTGAAGCCTTCAGGGCAATATCTTATCACTTAGTTTTATTTTAAGCATTAGATTTTTCTATTCCTCCATGTATTATCAGGAGCAGGAAGGCAGGCAAAGGCTGACTCAGTTCTGACCTCTCTTCTAGTTCCCACAACACCCTTAGCACCTCTTGACTCTAATGTCAGTTTAACACTGACACTTCAGTGGAGAGGATGTTCTTTTGTGCTTGATGTGGAATATATTTTAACTTGTTCTAGGAAGAAATATAATATGTCTTCTGGCTAACAGTTTCTATGACAAGGACATTATATTTGGACATTTAAAGAATCTCTCCAATTCCATCTATTTGGTATTAATAAAAATGTGTTTGTTGCATCCTCTTGCATGGCTTTTTTTTTTAAGGTGATTAAAGACATTATTAGTGCAGGGTAATTGTTCTTGCTTTCAAGAGAAATAAATAAATGTGCATAGAGAGATTTCTATTTTTAGATAAACATTTTCTCATTCATGAACTATATATATGTAAAATGGAGTGCTGAAATGGATCAGCTACAATATCTAAGTAAAAAAAGCAATGCATATCCTACTTTGTGGTGGAGCATGTCCAACAAACCCCAGCAGAATTTGAATTGTATTTGGAGGAACAGGAAAGAATCAACACTTAGCTGGGAAAACCTCATAGTCACAGTTAATTTCTTAAAAATTAATAACTAATGAAAAATAAATCTATGTTATCTTAAAGTGAAATCAAATAGTCTCCCAACTAATAATAAACTGAATAAATATTGCTCATTTGCAAACCAGCATTTTTGAAGCCATTGGCCTCACCCATTAAAGATTTTCCTCATCAAAATCTCCTGATTGATCTTCATTTAATTTCATTATATATAGCATTTTGATTTTACCAGTGCATTTTCAGTACTATAGAATTTTCAGTATTTTTCAATATTCCCTGTAAAAACTAGAAGGCATTGTATGAAACTGCTGTATGCTAAAAGTGACTATTTTATTACTTATTTGAAATAAACTCTGACTATAAATACAGGGAATCTTTATTTATNAGCTAAAAGTGACTATTTTGTTACTGATTTGAAATAAACTCTGACTATAGCTAACAATGTTTTTTTTTTTTTTGTGACCACTTAAATACAGGGAATCTTTATTTATTTATTAAGAGAAATTTAATATTGTACCTTGATGATGATGCTTTTAGATGTTTATTTTTAAGACAATTTTATCATGTAATGAAATGTAATTAAATGTAGAAATGTAAACAATATTATTATTGAGTTCATTCTGATAAAATTTACATAGCTGGGCTATATAGGGTTTTATCAGCAGTGAGAACCTGGTTTAGCTAAAAGGTTTTTGAATACAATATTGGGATCTGTTTCACTAGGATTTATAAAATATTATACAGTTTTAACATAAATATGAAGAAATAAATGAAATTAGAGCACAAGTTTACCAGCCATTTCCTGACTTTATTAAACTGTTTCTTTTGTCTGCCTTTGGCAAAGAAGTTGATGGAAAGCATCAGAACCCATGCTAGTATCCAGATTTTCTGTATCAGCAGTTCACACCTTTTTCTAATCAAGGCAAGGATTATTAACACAGTTGTCAATAGGAATGCAAGACCAAACAGGAGCAGGAACATTATCGACTGATACGACCCCAATTCTCTTTTCCTTTTTGTCTCTCTCATGCTTGGATGATTGTTACTTTTCTTTACACAAATCCTGTGCCTGTGTGCTCTCATGGCCGAGGCAGAGGCATCTCACAGCTGGGAGGGCACCTGGCAAATTTCCTGAGGGACTCAGGCGAGTTGAATGTAACAGCTTTAATCTGAGAGCCAGTAAAAACCTTCGTACTGAAAACTCTGGATCTTGTTTTGAGAGTTCAGTGTCTTGATACAGCAATCTTTCAGATACAGACATTTATCTGATATTAATTCCAACTGAAGAGAACTGGTCAACTGGGAGAATTTCTCTAAAGAGTGTACTGCTTCAAATTCCTTCTGAGTCGTCAAGGAGCCTCCCAGTCATAGGTGTTTTCTCCAACATCCCTATGTTTAGCAGGATTCTTTCCTTCTGTCATACCCCAGGTTCTCAAAAAAACACCCAAAATACTGATGCATAAAGAAGAGCATGAGAAGACCTCTATAGCATTGATTTTTGGTGACCTAGTCTGCTAATGGGCAAATAGATGCCACCACAACAGCTGTCTCATGGACACCTGGAATAATTTCATTGTCCTTGCGTTTGAAAATGTTTCTCAGTCCAACACTTGGAGGTGTTAGTAACCCTGGTAAGGGGAGAAAGAGCAAAAGTACTAAAACAAATGGATAATGCTCCAAGATATTTACTATGTTTTATAACCATCTATAAAGGGGTAAATATAATTCCACACAATCCACTGATTCTTTTGATTTTCTACTTCAAGTTCTTAGACTACCATAAAAAGTTTTGAGTATATTTACAGAGATACTAAGATTTCTTCTTAATGTATTTCAAAAGCAAGCTAAGCTTAAGCTAGATAATCCTGGTGGCATATACAAAGTGAAAAAAAATCATAATTTTGAACTTTGAAAGTAGAGAAGAACAAAGATTTTCACCAGAACGATATTCACCAGAACGATATTGTGCTGTCATATACACTACATATTTTGGGAGCTGTCTGCTTTGAAGTGTAACACATACAGGTGTTATTGTGTACCAAGGAGAGACACACATAAATGTCCTGTATCATCATCTTCCCTAAAACTTGTCTGAGGTGTCTTAAATTCCCCTAGTCTGGCAAGGAAGTAATTTCTAAGAGGGCATTTACATTTAAAAGTCCATTTATATATTGAAAGAAAGAATACATGAATCCTTTTATCACTGGACGAGATGGTGACCCCCTGTGAAAAAATAAATATAGTCTCTGCATTAAGGACAGAAAAGAAGCAAGGGTCTGCTTTATACCCAGGGGCTCTGGGGGGATAACTCATAGGTAAGGGAGCCCTGAATACATAACCCATTAAGTAGCAATCTGTTTATTTTATACAACTAAGGTGTTAAAAATTGTTAGATTTATTGACAGCATAATGAGGGCTTAAAGTTGAAGAGGCTTTTGCATTTATTCTATCTACTGAGCTTGAGAAAAAAAATACAGCTTTTATTCTATGTCTCAAATGCATATCTTTTGGCTTCTTCCATTTACAAAAGTACTACATCTTTAAGGAGATCCTACCTATACAATATATTTCTTTAAAGAAAGTGATATAGGAAGTTAGATTTGCTTTACAGGTATGAGATATTGGCATTAAAAAAAGTTTGCAACAGTCAAAACTGCCTGATCATCTTAGACACTGATAGGAGAAAAAGAATGACCAGTCAGTGCAATAGAAAGCAGTAAGTGCAGTAAAGTAAAAACCCTTATATATGAAATAAATTAATTCTGTGCATCTATTGCTTGCATGATGGTGTAGAAACAACCAGCTTTCAAACTTTCCTTGACAGCAGGATGGATTTGATCTCCTTCTAATATCAATATTAATTAAATTATATATTTAGCATTTTTAACTGCAGCAATTTGAAACAACCCACACAGAGTATGTTTCTGGGTCAAGAGTGACAAGATTAATTAGCAAAGCACTCAGATAGTTTCTTTCATGTCAAAAGATATAATTAAGGTGGCACAGAACAATATAATTTATCCCTTGATATATACCAAATTATTCCGATCTACATAATTTAAATATAACATTAGGCAATATCTCGTGCTGCTAATAATAGGAGATCGTAGCTGTATTACCTATTCATGTATTTTCATTAAAGGCTTATTCATAATTTATAGTTCCCTTGGCTTGGGAAAATATTTACTAAATGAAAAATGTATTGTGGCCCTACAGTTAACAGGTTGATAGCATTAGGAGCCTTCAAAGGTGGCTAAAAAGGCATTCGTCTTAAACAATACACCTAGTGAAATAAAACAGTTTATTTTTTTCAGGTTTGTGAATTTAGGGAGTTATTCCCTCTTTGTACGAAGTTTACTGCAATACGAGAATTTTGCCCTACTCAGTATTAGTCAGAAGAACCTATCCCATAAATTTCTGGTAATTTGTGGTTTGAAAGCAGAGCCTGAAAATGACTGAGGCTTCCCAGAGGAATGGAATGAAGCACCCAAATAGATACAGTTCCCCTCTCCCATATTCCTGCCCTTATAAAATGCAGGAAACTGAAGACAGAACCACATCTCATATAGCAACTTCAGTGCTACGTGAGATTTTCACAGCACAGATTCCCCAAGAGAAAAATCTAACCATCTTTAAGGAACTTTTGGCCACATGGAATTTAAATTACAGATAGGGTTTGAATGTATTTTCCATGAGCAGCACATGTGCCAGGTAAAGAGGTATGTGCTTTTATCTATGCTGATTCCAAGAATTCTAATGCTCGCTTCATTTCCAGCTGTGATTAGGCTTTGTGCAACATAAGGCAGGGCTCCCAAGCTGACATGGCTGTGGAGCAGGAATTATACCTCTTACAATCAAATTTCTCACCACTTTCTAAATTTACTCACTATTGCAGGTGTAATGACCATGTTTAAGGACTGTGAAGTTAGAAAGCCTGTCTCTCTCAGGATCACTAAACTCCTAATGTACCTTGTAGAGTGGATTTACAAGTACATTTTCTCCTTTTGAAATTTTAGGGTTTTGTCCCTGTTAACTATGGCAAGACTGATGTAGATGAGACAGGACGCAGGGTGAAAAATCCCAGATTTGGGACAACTAGACTTCAGTGGAATCTTTTCTTTAATAATACATTAAGCTACTAAAGAAGAAACAAGGTCTTTATCAATGAGAAACACTTTTAAAGCATATTGACTATAATTGTGCCTGAACAATTTTCTTTAAAGGCACTTAAAGGTAGTAAAAAAATCCCTTATTTTGAGCAATAATGCCCAAATAAGATAAGGATATGGTTATGCTTTTTAATGGCAAGTCATAAGCCTTCTCATTAAACATATGTCATTGTATGGTCAATGTCACTCCCTCAAGCATTTCTTCAAATCAATACCTTTTATTCCCTGCTAGCCTGGCTGATCAGATAGTCTGCATATCAGTCCTGACTCCAGTTCCATTAGAAGATAACAGTGCATGCCCATTCCTTCAGGAATCTCTTCTACAACAAAACCTCTCAATGTGAACAAGCCACAAGGTTATTCTGACAAATCGTGAACCACACAGAAATGGTGTACCTCCTCTTTTGAGTGAATGAAGTGAGATTTCTTCCTAGCTGTCCATTCCCACATGTATGTAAAGTACAAAAAAAAATTTCTCAAGATCATCTCAGGTAACATTTTTAAAACACATTTTTACTAGAGGCTGTACGGACGAAACAAAGACACAGCAGTGGTTTTATGGTTAATTAAGATTTGCAACATACTACTTGAGCAAGCCATTAAAGATAAACTATCAAGCTGATACTTTGTTTTCTTTTTTAAACTCTCTAATAGCTGCCTAATTGCTCAGGAAAAGGCTTCCAGCATGAATTACATACTATACTGAGGATGTATTAAATATTCAATATTTATTTGAGATGTATCGTAATATGTAAGTGATCTGCATGAATAAAACACTTTTCCCTTTCAGCAGAGTTTAGTAAAATAAAGAGCTAACTGTTTAAAAACCTAGAGAGCTCTAACTACATATATAGATTTTTCTTCTTACATATGGAAGTTTTCTTAACTTTAACAGTGAATGCAATGACATAAGAAAGAGCTCCGTTCGGAAGAAGAATTTCTTTGAAAACAAAAAGCTCTGCAGAGATTTGGGAAATGGACTTTATGCAATGCATGCAGCAAATACAGACATGGTTTTGTTTCTCATTTTTTGCCTACATTACATTTCTTGGGCCTCCACCAAAAGCCCCCTTCAGTTCAGCATGTGCTCCAGCCACACAGAGGGCAGATTAAGGCAAGCGATTAAAGGTTAAACCCCTAAGCTCGCAGCTGTGGCATTGGCCACCATAAGCAATCTCACAGAAACAGCTCGGTGGGAGTACACAGAAAAGCAGGTATTTATTATTTCCATTCAAGGAGCACTGAGAGCCCCCAGCTACGAACAAGATGAGCAGTTACTCAGCAGAGAGATAAAAAAGATCCCCAGGACAGTGGCTATCACAAGAAAAGCACACAGACAGAGACACCTGCACTTCACTATGGCACAAGACATAGTGCTGACCATATTCCCCCATCCCAGTCTCATTTCCTATCTGTCTTTGGGAATAGCTTACAAGTGTTATTAGATCTTTGATAAATAGTCTTAGATAGCTGTATTCTTGGGGACTGGGCAGGGCTGAAGCAAACAGTCCAAACAAAGAATAAGATTTTTGCAGCTGTTGTTTGGTTGGAAACTATTTTGCACCCATAATTGCATGGCTCCCAGTTCTGAAGAGACATCAAGGAAAAGTGAAGGAATTTGCTTTACTTCTGCTCGAATCATACCTTGTTTCTTACTGTGAGGAAGAACAAAAATGGGACTAAGATCTGTTTCATGAGCTGCCACTGTAAATTCTATGCCAACATTCTAGACATTCACTAACACTCTGACACTTCTACTCAATTTTTGAAGTCTGGCACTTTCCTGCAGCTTTCTCACATCATCATCTTTTAAACACTCGACATTTGACCCTTCCCAGCTCCTCACCAATTTCCTTACAACACACACAGGCAGCACAAAAATGGAAGGATGAGAAATGCTACCAAGTTTACGCTACTGAAGTGAAGGCAAACTTTTTTTAGCTAATTAGCAGTGGGAAGATGTAAGGTCTCATCAGGCTTGTTTTATCAGCACAGAAACAAAGGTGTGAAGGGAAAAAAATCAAAAGGTGTCAACAGATGTACCTGGTCAGAAGTTATTAGCACAAAAGTATTTCTAGATAGGCTGTGTAGTAGAGTCCAGGCAGGCTCACAGACTCTGCCTCACTGGAACCATAACCAAAAGAAGTCAAGACCCAAGAGGGGAGGAAGGTCTGCAGTGTCAGCATGTCACTAAACATCTGGGGAGAATGGGACCAGGGTAGATGTTTTTATACCAACAGTGTGTCATTTTTCACTAGCCATGCTTGAGAGAGTACCTTTGCTAGGAGAAAATGAGCCACAGGTGTGTACGTACTTCTCATATGGAGAGCAATGATTGCATGATGGGGATGGCAGACACACATCACAAGAGGGACCTGGACACTGGGACAACTAACAGGAAACCCTCAAAAAATATAAGAATTTTTCTGATAATATGAAGGAACAGAGGACTGAGGCATAGTTGTTAGAATGATAGTAAAAATACAACTCTACTACCTCAAAAAACCACCCAAACACCCCTCTTCACCTCCATATGCCTTTTGAACTCCAAGACTCTTACACAGTCACTTGTGTGAGCTTGCTTGTTTCTTATACAGATATCAAGACTGAAATTTAGCCACATTAGTTCCTTGCTTTTTCTTCTCACACGAAAGATGCAGAAAAAGCAAGCGTGCTATGGAACAAGCATGGGGTGTTTGTGCGTAGTTTTGGCAGCTCTGTAACTTTTTGTCTGTGTTCCCTGTTAGCACTAAGCACTGATCCTCCTGAGACCCCTGCGGGAATCCATGATGTGGCTTTCTGCCACCTAGGTAGAAAAAAAGGAATGAAGGATACTCCTGCAGTGCTTTTGGTAGCTGTGGCCAGGTTGGCCAGCAGCAGCAGGACACTGCCTAAGGAGCCTCCTGCAGCTTTCAAACCATGAAGCAGCAGCACTGGTGGTTGACTGGGCCTTTGTTGGAGTTCAAGGCATGCCCCTGGCAGCCCTGGCAGGTCAGGGAGCCCCGGAGCCCCTGCGAGGGGGTCCCAGACCCTGGCCAGGAGCCAAGGATGAAGGAGTTTTTGATCTTAGTCCATGGGAAAAATTACCAACACTGCGAGAAACATTGCAAAACATTAGAGTTTAAAATAAGTAGTGGTTTAGTGTGTTGCAAGGTAAAAAAATAAATTTTAGGATTTTTAGAGTAAAGACAACACACTTAAGATGAAGGATTTTGGGCGTTACCCTGTTCTTCTTCTTCTTCTTCTTCTCCTCCTCCATCTTCTCTGGTGATGGTGGCACAAAATGATTGGTAGAATGAAAAAGAGGTAGAAATTACATGTCTAGAATAAGTGCAAACTAATTGGTATAAAATGGTAAATAATAAATACGTTGTGAAGAATGGTTGGATCATGGAAAGGGTACAAAAGGTACGGGACAGCCCAGGACTGGGCAGTTCCCGCTCAGACACAGCTGGCATCAGACTTGCGGCTGGAGCTGAGAGCTGGATAGAGATAAGAAGAAATAAACAACTTGAAACCACATCTGCAGGCGTTTTTTCATCTGTTCAGGCTCTAAGGTAAAGCTTCACAGAGGCCAAAAAGATCAAGGACTTGTGTGGAGTCCAAACTCCCACAGGCCTTAATGTTCTTGTACCGCTGCTCAGCAGCTTTTCCTGCATACCTGGGAATTCCCGTGTCCCTCTCCCCTGGCACACACGGAGTAAGATGGGAAGTGCCTGGGAAACATCTCTCGTGCAGGCTGGTGGCGACGGGGTGTTTGGTTTTGTTTCTTTGTTCTTATTTTTGTTCAGGAGATGAGGGAGCATGCCTTAAGTGATGTCATTTAACACTTGCAATATAGTAAAACACAACACATCTGGCCACAAACCAAATTTTATACAACTTTTCAAGTATTTCCCTACAAAGACAGGTGATTTGTAAGCGTACATTTAGAAAGCAAGAAATAAAAATATTGCTTGTGGATCTGTTTTATACAAATGATGATAAGTGATAGCTATCCACACATTTATTCTCACAAAATAAAATGGGAAGTCATTAAACATTTTTCTCTAAATAAGTCAGTTGGCTTTCTACTTCCTGAAATAAATTGAATAGTAGTATTCTAAACTAAAATACAAATTTCAACCTCTGACAGCTAATATCTACATTGCAGATAGTATATGCTTTGGTTAAGCAGAAAATCCATTAAAATGCGTGTTTTGGCCGAAATTCATTTGCAGTTCACGGTTGTCATTTTTACTGAATTTACCCTTTTGTCCTTCACAAGTCACACAGAGACAAATCCCCCAGTGAACTGGTGTTTCTGCTGTTACTGACACATCCTCCCTCCTTCTAGTAGTTAAATATTTTGCAGAGATCCTGCCTCTAACTGATTTTTTTCTCAAGGTTTACAGGTGATTAGTTTTGAATCTTGTGCTCCCATGGTATTTATACCTGATTCTTCCAACATGGAATGAAAGCAAACTGTCTATAAATTAAATGCAAGCTTTATTGCCCTGAGTCCCAATTAGGTATTAACAAGTACAACATGGATCCAGTCAATAGGACACAGAAAAGAGCTGGCTTGCATCACTAGTTAATCAATATAGATGGTTCTACAATATCCACTGGCAGGAAAAGCAACGGTAACACCATTTATGTTAGATATTTTCTGGGATTAGTCAAGTACATTATCTTGCCTTTTACAGGTAAAGACTTCCCCTCTTCCCGTTCCTCAAGCATTCTAAGCTTAGCTTATTTTTTAAAAAGTAAAGAGAAAAATGCATGAAAAGATTAATGGCCAGTCACTGCATATCATATTTAAGAGAACAGCAGATTTCCAGAGGACTAAACAGCATTCCTTTCTGAATAAACATCTCTGATCGTTATTTGCTGTGGTAGAGCAGCTATAAAATAAAAAAAAAAAAAAAACCCAAAACCACATGATTAGGTCTGATGCTCTGCTGATGTATTGCAGGCTGAAGGAAAGTTAATGGTATAGTTAGCCCGAGCCTGGCTGCCTTTCTTTTCTCATTTTTTAAGCTGCAGTGTGGCATAGCCTTTAGCCAGCACAGCAACTCCCGACTGAGAATGCATTAAACTGAGCAGATGAATGGCAGCATTTTAAAGCTAATCTGATATCCTAGACATGCTTTTCGGTTTTAAAGAGTCCACATCAGATAAAAAGAACTACTGGACACTTGAGAGCTGACATATTCTTCTAAAGAGAGAGGATGCTGAGAATTCAATTGGGCCATAGAGAATATTCTTAAAGAAAAAAAAAAAGGATCAAAAGGGGCAAATATAGTTTTTATATCACGAAAGAGATAAAGGACAGAGATATACAAAATCAAGACACTCAAAAAATACACTCAACTGAAAAGACATTTGCAAATAATTGCATGGAGCAACCTAACACTGGAATAATTAATTCATTACAGATTTTCCTCAATTAAAAACTAATGCCCTTTACATCTCAGAGCTGCAAAGGGAAATTAAACTTCAGTCCTTTATGAGTAAAATTAGTGTGTTGCAGACTTTCACTAAATTGCAGAAAGCTAACTCAAATTTCATATCTCATGCACACACTTTTATCCCAGACTCGGAGGAAAAGGAAGAATTTTTATGAATTGATTGCTAAATATATTTGCAAAGTAGACAGTGTATTCTACACTGTGTTTTCCTGTTGCTGTTTCCAAACTGAAAAAAAGTAAAGTTACATTCTAGCCAGGTATTTCATCAAACAGCCCTGTTCCTTCGATCCAACATGTCTGAACATTCGTTTATAGAATTAACCTAAGGTTTATATTTAATGAAAATTTTGCAAAAGCCACAGCTAAGGTTAAATACACTGATAGTTATTTAACTGTTCCTGCACTAGAGAAAAAAATTGAGGTGTGCAGAAAAATTATGTGGACTTGAGTTTAGTGTTTGAGCCAGCTGCTGCAGGCAAGCACACACACATTCGGAAAGATATCAAGCTGACAGGAACAGCATTATTCTACATTTCATTTGGGGAGAAAAGCCTTAGACTGTTGTAAAATTAAACATATCAAAAGGTTCTGCAATATAAAAAGTACCAGAATCAACAGCAATGTCTTCCTATTACAAGATGCATTCCCAAGGGTGAAAGTGCTTCTAGGCAAAGTCTGCTAGAAAAAAGAAACACAAATTGAAGTGCTTTCTGTATCCATAGGAATACTGTAGCTCCACAGGCCTAAGGTAAAAAACCCAGACCTCTCATGACTAGCAGCTCTAACTACTGTATCTTGTGGATGTATTTGTTATGCTTTCCCACAATTCTTAGTTTACAGTTAATTTCCTCTGGGTTCAGAGGACAAATTAGGCTGAGAATGTGCTGTGCCCAGGAATGCTGCTTTTCAGTTGCAGCCTTAGGAAGATGGATAACTTCCTGTGAGACATGGCACTAGAAGTCCATTCACACCACTTTAGAGAAGGGAATCTCTCATGCAGGAGAAGTTCCTAGTGCTCTGCTTGTATAGCAAAAGGTTTTTAAAGCTCACATGGACCCTTTGTTTTCCACATTCTACAGCACTGATTCTGCATTGGACCTCTAGGCCTAGGACCCTGCTACTGATTATAATTATTGAGAGATCTGAAGCATAACTGCTGCATAGTGCATATGCTTTTATAACTGTTCATATCTTGATGAACTAATGATGGCAAAGGAAGAGAAAAAATATATAAAAGCCTTTGTGATAGCAATTTTTCTTGATTTTATCTTATCACTTTAAAAAAAAGTGATTGTTAAACCAGTTTTTAATGTTAGAAAACATCAGCACAGCAGACCCAGTGCCCTGGGTTACAGTGTATTCTATTACCATCTCCATCAGCTGTTGAGACCAGGTGTAGTGTAGCAATGTTCCTTGCCTCCTCCCTCTGGACCATCTCCTGTTAATGGGCCCATCAGTGCCTTGTCTCATGACTCACCATCCCACTGTGAGATGCTCTGCCAGCATCTCAGGGGGAAGGAGCCAAGCATCCCCACCTGGAAATAGTCTGGGGTTTGGAGCAGCAGAGGCAGCCTTTTCCACTGGATTCCCAGAGGAAGACCAGACCAGTCTACACCACCACTGGACCTTCGGAGGAAGACCAGACCCTTCTACAGGATCACTGCTTCAACAGAACCATCACTCCAGGAGGACTGCAGCTACCATTTAATTGGACTGCTCCCAACCCCCTGACTAAAAAGGGGTCAGGTTGTATCTTGACCCTGTCAGTGGGTTGTTCTTTTGTACTATTGCATTTATTTTGTTTTTCCTATTAAAATGTATTTCTGGCTTGGAGTCTCTCACTAGTTTGCTTTCAAATTATTACACCCAGATTCAAGAAATGGAGCAGAATCTCTTGGAAATGCTGGGATATCTTTGAATTGTTATTAGCTGGGTAACTCAACTGCTGAAAAGTCATAGTCCCCAAATACCCATTAATAGGTACTTTCAAGGACTTTTGCTTCTGTACAGAAGCAGAGACTTTTGTAGAAACTTTTTCTTCTTGTAGAGAAAATCATAATTTTTAATGTAATTTGCAGAATGCTACTCTACAGTTCTTGAAAACATTCTGAAATATGACATATGACCCTGACAATTGCAATGGAATTCAAATTTTTGGTCTTCTTCCTTATCCTTGTTTTTTTTTAACTATTTAATTTTTTTCATTTTTCTATTCCATTATCATAATAGACTATTCCAAAGTGCTTTTAATAATTTTGGTTAAATAATGAATTTTGTTTCTTGATATCATTAGGCTTTCCACTAAAACAAAAAGTTAATAAAACCTTCCATAAAGTAAAGCATATTCCAATCAAGTTCCAATAAAGCAGAACAAGAATTGTATTTCAACAGTTCTAAAAAACTACCCTGCCTTACACTTTGCTTGGCTGAAGACATGGCTAAGAGCCCTATTAGAGTTCCAAAATCTAGAAAAAAAGCATCAGAAAGTACCACTTAGGCTCTTACAGTAGCCCATACATATATATATATTATCCTTGTAGTGACAAACATGGTTACATATAAGATTCAATGGCTGTATGAGTTAAAGAATAAACAAATGAATGGGGAATTTAAAAAGCCAAAACAACACAGAAAATCCCAGAGAGCTGCGCTGCAAGTTGAGTCGTAACTCCGAGGAAACTAATTCTAAAAAGTCAGTGAGGTAAGAAAATCATTAATGACAATCTTAAATACATAGGACTTACAAGTTCTTTTTTTAAGATTCTTAAAATAATTGCAATCACTTTTCCGCTGAGTGATGGCCTTTGTTGTGGTTGTTGTAGTTGGTGGGTTTTCGGGGTTGTGGGATATTTTTAATTTTTTATGTTTATTAACTCAAGCATTTTTATGCTTGTGTCTATATTTATATAACGTGCTATAAATGCTATGATTCAGTTGTATACCCCATATGTATTCCCATATTTCATTCCTGAACTAGAAGAAACTACTTTTGTCCTCTTTTAAGAGGCTTGGGTTTTGTCCAAGATATTAAGAAATGGTGCCATCAATCATCTCTGTTCTCACAGAGAATTTTGTAATTTAATTCAACCATCAAAAGAAGTCATATTGAGGTGAAAAACAGCTTTCAAATAGATGTAGTACACTCAGAAGTTTACAAAAAAAATTTCGTAGCACACTAAGAAGTTTACTAAAAATATTTCAGACATCGTGTTTTAATTATAAATTCAAAAGAAGCAAAAATGTATTTTTGCAGTTAGTTAAATGCAATTTCTCCAATAAGATAAGTGCAAAATGTGAAAGTTCACATTCCCAACATAACAACGTATCAAAATATATAACAAAATATCTCATTTTAAGTATCTTTTCTATCCAAATACATACATTCATACTCAAATTTTATCTCTGAAAAAAAAAATACTGAAAGTCATCTTCATGAGAAATGTAACAGTAACCTCTAAACGAAATTTCAATGTCAGGATTCATTTCAGATCTTCATGTTCTCAATGAGACTATGCCAACCAATTTTTTTTTATGGTACAATTCCTTGTATTCAGGATATTATAAAGTGAGAAGGAAAAAAATCATGAGATTATCAGCTTTTTCTACAAACAAAGTATTCAGAAACAAAATGGACTAAACTGTGCTTCTAACGTGCGAATACATTGAAAATGGTGGAAGAATTTGTAGCAATGAATAGCCATGAAATACATACTTCTGCCACTTAGGTATTTAAAAAAGGTGATCATCATGGTGTTAGTAGTTGAACAAGGTGACAATTAATGAAATTGAAAATAAGTTCTTTTGACCATCAAGATTTGACCTTTCAATCAAATCAATTGTCTCACCATGTTCCCAAGTATCAAATACTACATTTGATGCTGACAAGTGGAAGTTGTATTTTAAATATCCCCACTCCACCAAAATGCATATTCTTTCAAGTATGTGAATATCAAACCCTGGCCCCTGCATGGTAGTTTTGCCTTTGAAATCAAACCCTCTCAGAAGTCCAAGCCAGAGGAAACCCTTGTGTCTCGTGCAGCTATGTTGCAGTTTGTAGTGTCTGAGGTGGCATGGCAAGCCGCAGCCTTCCCAGAGAGCTCAGTGGGGTCTCTTAAGGAAAGCAGCTGCGCTGCATCCCGTAGCCTCTTCCAGGCTGCCCCTCACTTGCTCCAGCTGGCTGTGGCTCCGCCACACAATGATGATAAAGGAGGTGAGAAGTCACCCGGCATGGGGACTGGAGAAGGTCTTTATTCCATGCTGGCTCCCAGAAGCCTAGAGCCAGCACATGGCATGGTTCCCACAAGGCAGAGAGAGGGGAGCTGTTGGCAGGCTGGTCCCCAAAGGCAGAGCGCATCACATGGCCTGTCACCAGTCGTTTTGTCTGGGGACGAGGCGGGTGGAGAGCTCATGGACTCTCAGGGCATAGGGGCAGTACATGGTTGGGGTTGGGGTAACAGAATCAATGGGAGAAACCTGAGGGAGTGGTTAGGACTAGGGACGGGGAAGGGGGGAGCTACATGGAAAGGGCAGGCAGCGGTGGGTATACAGCACCACACAGCTATAAGCTTGTCCAGCTCCAGAACAGATCCATAAAACCACTTCTCCACCTCTGTACTCCTCCAGTGTGGTATTACTCAAAATTGTTTTTCTCCGTGAGCACAGATGGGCAGAAAAATTCATTTGTTCTTTAGAGCCTCCAGTCTGCCCAGGTTTATCAGCCATAGGCTCAGCCATGCAGTTCCCAGACTACATATATCATGGTACATATATTTTACTGCAGGAACTGCCTGCTCACACACCCTGCTGACTGTAGTTCATGTGCTGCAGCTACAGCAAACACAAAATGTCTCGCTGAGATTGCCCAGTCAGTTCTGTGTAACAACAGCTCCTGGAGCTATCAACAATTATATATAAGCCCTTACAGCACATAAATTAAGAAGTCTGTTTCCTATATCCTTTAATCCTCACTCCTTTAAAGTAAAACTTTAAGAATAATGAAAAAAAAAAGCCATTATTTGAGACTTCCCAAAGTGAAGCCATACGATGTCTTAAGGCAAAGAGTTTATCAGTCATCCAAAACTCTTACTGAAATGTCATGGAGTTTCTGAATGCAACGAGGAGAAGTTCTGCGTTATGAACTGTTGAGGTCAAAATGAATACCATTTCCTGTAGACTTTTTTTTTTTAGATATATTCATACGTACATTTACAGCAAACCTTGGGCTATGTTTAAATAAAAAAATATGTTTTAAGATCGTCAGCAGCTGTTATGGTTAGATAGTTTTTCTGATCTATTGGTACATTTAGACCAGGATGGTTTATTACCTTCCACCATTCACTGACAGTTGGCATATTGCAAAATTTTTTTCCATCTTCCTTATTACAAGCATCAACTTAAATGATGCAAGTGTTGAAGTGAAGAGCTGAGATTTTTCTGATAAAATGATTTCTTGAGACTGCACAATGTTGATATTAATAACAGTACGACGAAATTATTCAGCATGCTGTTCATTGTATAGTGCAATGACAGGAGCTGTGGTGTTCTTGCCAAATTTCTTTACTTGGAAAGGTGTGGGAGGTACAAGCTCTTCACTTTTCTGTTCTACACCAAGGTAGAATCTGGTCTAGCAGAACATGACCCACAACAACAGTGCCACAGTTTATTTTGAAAGGGCATAGTCAGGATGAAACTAAAATTATGTGTTCTCTTCCATATTAAAATCCGTCAGCAGCTTAGATCAACCAAAAATTGAAAAGTATAAAAAGCTCACACTTAAAAAATAAGATGTATGCATACAATCTGTGAGCTTAGACAAGTTCTTCTATGATTCCAAAGAGTTTATATTCAGATCCTCTTCATTTCATAGAATGAATCACTTTTTTCCTTCAATTTTTGTGATAGTTTCTGATAGCACTTTTTTGTTCAGTTTTATCTGAATTCCTCATTCTACTAATTCAGCAATAATTGCTTTTATTGTCATGTCTCCTTAAGAGGCTTTTAATTAACATTGACCAATTGTCTGAGATTCACTCAAAACCCTCCACAGGTGCATGAAAGGGAAAGTACATCTAAGAATCAAAATTAGAACCATTTCTTATTTTCTTTACACTAATTCTTCTATAAAGAAAAAACACTTTGCTGGTGATTCTTGGAAATGTTTAATAGAATACACCATTTTTGACTGAGAAATACAGGAAGTGTTGACCTTAAGACTAAGGGAAGCACTGCAATATGTTGAACATAGAGATGGATAAGAGACGGGAAGTCCTTTTTATTTTTATATCCATATAAAATATTGTAGTTTTTATAATTCATGAAGCTTGTCAATATTAGTTAATTCCAGCTTTATATTGTTAAATCATTCACTGAACTAACAATGACTTTTCAGCTCCAAAAACATGTGCACTATATTTCCTCTTTTCCCCAGAATGAGATTGTGGTTCTGTGTCATCTTTTCTGGGAACCTCATTTACTTGACAACAAAGCAGTACTCTGTAGAGGTGCTGTGAAAAGTGGCTGAGTTTTTCGTTTTTGAATTTTGGACTCCTTCATTCCCTAGGAAATTGTCAATCTACAGTTAGAAAAGTAACATGGAAAGAAAGGGTGCAGTTTGGCTGTATCAGAGAAAAATGTTGGTTTAGTAATCATGACTAAAGTAAGTCACCATGAATCATCTCCATACTACCTTGGGAAGTAGAGGCAATTTTTTGGAAGTTTTCTACAAGAAATTGGAAGCTAAAGGACAGAAAATGCCAATAAACACTTAAAAAACCCCACACTCCAAAAACCCAGAAGATTAAGGAAATACCCTACAATCATGCATAAAATACAGACGAACTGGGACAGATGGATATAGCTACACATTGGATGCTGGGAATCCAAATACCAAACAGCTGAAATCTATGGGCAACCCTTCAGGCTCATCAGTCTGGTCCCATGACCTGAATGTCCCTTGGCAGCCAAATGAGACAAGATGAGTAAGGAAAGGAGGTAAAATTTAAATAAAAATATAAATAAAACAGGCAGCCTTGGATAATGGTTACAGTTTTTGAAACAGAATTAATTGCACTGATTGATGTAGCTAGTTTTCAGGTTGCTACAGAGCATTTATGTGATTGCTGATAAATGTACAGGAATTTAAAGCATTAACTCACACCACAGCTACAAAATTTATTCATTTTTGCACCTCGGTGAATTGGTGCAGCCAGACAAAAAATTTCTTCATTCTTCCTCTATTAACTTTACCAGCCAATATCGGTACTCTTACCTTGAGCACAACTGAATGTTTCTAATTCTTTCTAAGTGGAACTGCTCTATTTTTGGACTACTAAGAGCAAAGCACTGCAGAGTGCACTCCAATAATATGGGAGAGACATCTGTCAATAGCATTTCCTCTGTATCCCATAAGCAATTATTTCACTACCTTTTTTTTCAGAGTTCAGCCCTCAGACAGAAGGCAGCTAGGAAATTTAGGCACCATCTATTGCCTTAAACCTGCCCCTACATGGATAGGTAGTTAAGGTGCCAAACAAAATAATAATTAAAAATAAAATCCCTGTAAGCAACACAGTCAATCAGTAAGACTATTATGAGGCAGTGATAGTCCTGTTCTGGTTTGCAGGCAGAATTACTGGTTGTAGCCTAAAATTAAGTGTAGATACAGACACATTGCTAGAGATGATCTTGTTCTCTTCTGCCTCTGAAAATATCACCACCCTGCCTGAACTGCTTGCTGAAACCAAGTCCAACAGACACTTTCTCTTGGATTTAAGGATAGCATAAGAAGGACAGTAATTAGCTACAGACACTGCTGCTGTGAAATGCGAAGTATTTTCATGACTGTCATACTTTAACCCCAGCTAGCAATTAAACACCCCACAGGCACTCAGTTGTTCCCCCTGTGTTAGGAATCAGAGGTGTAAAAGCGAGAAAACTCGTGGGCTGACACAAAGACAGTTTAATGGGGAAAGCAAAAGCCACACACAACAACAAAACGAGGGATTAATTCACCCCTTCCCATGGGCAGGCAGGTGTTTGGCTATCACCAGGACAGCAGGGCCCCCTCACACATAATGGTGACTTGGGAAGACAAATGCCATCACTCCAAATATTCCCCTCCTTCTTCCCCCAACTTTATATGCTGAGCACGATGACATAGGTTATGGAATATCCCTTCGGACAGTCGGGGTCAGCTGTTCGGGCTGTGTCTCCTTCCACCTCCCTGTGCACCCCCAGCCCACTCCCTGGTGGGGTGATCACGACAACATCCCTGGAAAATACTGGCAGTTTCCAGCCCAAATCCAAAACACAGCCCCATGCAAACTGCTGTGAAGAAAATGAACTCTACTCAGTCAAAACCAGCACAATAAATTACTCAGAATAGCCTATCTGTGGTTATATTTGTCTGTAGCTCTTTGTCTATGTTTTGGCATGTCTTAAATGCTTTTCTTATACAGTTATATTTACCATATTCTCTAACTATTTCCAGAAATCAAAGACATCACAACTGAACTAATTACGTTTCAAAAAGAATTTAATTATACTCTTGGGCTTAGCTTTGCCACCATTTAAGTGGAATTGGTACAGCAGTAGAAAAAAGAGGAAAGAAAAAAATTAAGGCAGCTTACTGACTACACACAATATATTAATATATTTTTTTATTATGGACATAACTCCTTATGAAGTCCTTATCTACATTAGCAGATCCATGAGTAAAGCATGATGGAATACAGCTGATATAAATCTAAAAGAAAATTAAAATCTGTTTATAAATAGCTATTATTTTTGTTTCCAGACTGTTTAATGCTTATTCATCCAGTAACTCATTAATTTCAAACAAAGCTATAATAGAGAAAAATGATGGGATTTCACCCAAGTCCTTAAAAATACTGTTATTTTCTGGGAAGAGTTTTCTATTTTTTTAAAGGGAAGTTTTGCATATATTTTTCTAGTTTCTGAGTTTCTCCAAATTGAGATAGTCCTGACTTCTAGCACAAGAGTTAATCCAAGAAGAAGAAAACTCAGTGCCCTTCAACATTACTGGATAAACCCTAGCAGTAGGAATACGAGGAAGTACTTAGCAAGTGAAATGCTTCATTTATTTAAAGGTAGAAGAGCTCCCAAACCTCCTGGTAACTCCCCCTTGGATACTTGCATCTTCTTCTGTTATAAGACAGAATATACATTCAGTATTCACTTCAGTTGTCCATCTAGTTATTTACATACCACCAAAAATACATATGTGTATATATGTATAACACATATATTNGGCTTTACCCCTTGCCTTGAGCAGGGCTGAACTTGGGTTTTCCAGGTGCTCCATGGCTGAGTGCCCACTGCCTAGCCTGTCTGAGCTCAGCTCTGGGAATGCTGCTGGAGAAGGAGCTGGCAGCCCCAAGCAGTCCCTGGGCAACACTGGGGGTCTGGGGGGCACATTTCACCCCTTCCCTGGAAGCAGGGAGAAGGCAGAGATGCAAAGAAGCAATAATAAATCTAAAAGTTCAGTAGGAAGAAAGCATCAACATCATCATTTCTCCTGCTGTTTTTACCTTGAGAATCATCCTTGTCCATCCTAATGAAACCATCAAAATGCCAAATGGAGAAATCATTTTAACTTCCCTCTTCCTGAATTTGCCCAAGGAGGACTGTGGTATCACTTTTAAAGACCAGGGAAACATTAAAAGAGTGATAAGAACATTAGAATAAAGGGGGAGGTACTAGATATGACTTTTTAATATGATTTTTTTAACATATAATTGGTGAGGCTTTTGCATATTCATTATTCAGTTTGGACTACAGGAGCTGTTAGAGTTCATTGGACTAACAGTAAAATCTTAAAAGTCTACCCACATTTCCTGTTTTGAATATCCCAGTTCAGTGTAACTAGAGTTCTAAAAATTACAATTAGTAGTTTTATAGTTAGAAAAACTGCAAACTGCAGGAGTATTATCAACTTTACAATGCCAAGGTGCTCTATGTGCAGAGCTCCAGTGAAAGCTCTGAGGGCTGCCTACAGCACTGAAACTGTTGGAGGATAGATGCTGTTTCTCTGTGAAAGAGTTCGATTTGGCCCATTAAAAGAGGTGTGAGAAATATTGTCAGGAGAACAAAAATCAAAGCAGCGTTCCAGCAGCAATTCTGAACCTTGTGCTTTGATGCTGAAGAAAGAAGGTTAGTGTTACCACAAATCAAAGGTACTTCATTAGCTCCTGCTTTTTATGAGGTTGCTGAGGCAAATTTTACAGTACAGTTTTAAACATCGTTAACTTTGTGACCTTAACATTAATATGTTGATACAAAATTCAAATTGCATTAGTGAGCTGAGCAGCTCCTACTGTGGAAGTCTATCTGTTCTCCCCCTTCCCCCAAAAGTCATTATAAAGGAACACATGAAAGCAAGTAGGCTTCATGCAAAACTGAGTTTACCTCTGATTTATACCACACTTTTAATGTTTCCTTTATGCCATAAAAAAGCATTTGATACAAATTGGTTCAGGCTAGTGTTCCTGAAACATAACAGTACATCTAAAGAGGAGATAATGCAGCCACGGGGAATTACCTTTCATTTATGAGTGTAAACTCTTAAGAATACAGCTACTATATTCAAGAGTTTCAAAGGAAATTACTTGATAGCAGTGTGCATTTTAATTGCAATATTCCCACAGAAGTACTAATTTTGCAACCTAAATATCCTGCCAGCAGCACTGCAAAGAAAAAATAATTATAAGAAAAATTATTATAATAATGATAGACACGCACCTGTTATTTTACACTACCAGGCAACCATTTTCATTAAAACAAAAGAAAAGGAGCATCCGTGGGTAAAGAGATGAAAGTAAAGGTGGTGTATTGATGGCTTGAGGCCTGATGATCCATTTGCAGGGTTAGAGCTCTTTATCGTGGAAGGGAATGAGTAATTTGGCTAAAGCATGGAGGATTTCAGCACACTGTGTTCAACTGCTCATATGCTTTGAATACCTATGTGTCAAAAAAATGGCTCCTTAATAATTTTTGGCCAGTTCTTACAGTTTCGATGATAATTTTTCCATTATTTTCAAAATTTACTCTAGCTTCAATACAACACCTTTCTGTTAAGATATGAATATACAATGTTGGCAACTCAAAATCTTTCACCTTGACATGGGATTTGGAAAGGGCAAAAAGACAATAAACAAAGGAGTAGAAATACAGGTTGTGAAGTCTACCCTTGTTACTTCAATATGTAAACTGGGAAGGAAGACACAGGTCATGTTCTGATAAATTAGTTTGTCTTCTAATCAGTTAGATTTGTTTTGGCAAGGCAAGGAACAATCAATAATTGTAGTAAAGAGAAGAGAGAGACAACATCATACAAGCCAAAGCTGTTTCCATTTTGTGAGAATAAAACACGAGCACAATTTTACTTGTCTTCCCCTTACCCATATAATATTTTTTTCCTAATTCTTTTAGCACGTCAACAATCTTTAAAGCATTTAAAAAGTGGTTCTAGAATATTATTTTTGTAGTAAAACAAAGATTTTAAATACTACTGTGGTAAAGTACTAAAACCAGTGCTGATGCAATTGTAAACAAGTCAACACACAGTCCAAGAAATAGAGCAGAGTGAACTTCAGAAGATGAGACGTGATGTACTTCTGTAATTTTCCTCTCCCATGACTACTCTGGTATTAGGAGCCATTTCCTGACTATTAATTTCACTAGATAAAGGAACGGATTACCAAATTATCAGAGAATAAAAAAAATAAAATAAAATAAAATAAAATAAAATAAAATAAAATAATCACAGGGTTCGTATCGAAGTCTGCTGGAGTGCTTGTGTAACCCTTTTTTTAAGAACTTCTTTCAATGAACATTACCTCAAGTTAATGATATGATTCCTAATATTATCAAAACAGCTAAAAACCACATTCGTATAATTTCAATTTTATAGAATAAAGATGAAAAAAGAATTAAGATCATTATAAAATAAAAAACTGTCTTCCATGATCCACTGTTAAATGTTCTCAAGCATAGCAGTTCTCCACAGACCAGTTCTGGGAAATCTGTGTTCTGACCAAAGCAAACTCTGAGGAATGGTTTTATTAACTGGTGTTAATTCCTCCCCATGGGAAGAATTGTATTGCACACCACCTATGGATCAACCTGAAATGGTTCTCAGTCACAAAGTGACAACTCTACAGCCACAGATTCAGGACACTTATAAGATTTTATGTCCTCAGTTATCACACTTACTACTTGATTTGCTAATCTGAAACCAATCACCTAAATTTTTGACTAAGCACTCAGCTCTTCTCAGCACTCACCACCTGAGCTTGGGTTTTTGCTTCTGGCTTAGTCAAGCTATTTTCTCCACCTTTCTTCTCTGACATCTGACATCTTATCATAGGAAAGTTTCCATGGCAGCCAGAATACAGCACAATTGAGCCTTGCCATTATGTTTGATGGGCTTTTTCTTTGGAGATTCGATCCAGACTGCAATATAATTTGTTAGGAAACTAACCAAGAGATCAAAAACAGTTTTGGGCATTTGGAATAGATTTGTGCTTTAGCTATCCTCCTCAATCAAAAGGACAAAACTTAGAAAAATCCACCAACAAACAAGTACCAAACAAAACACAAAACAAAACCCCCAAACAAACAAACAACCTCCAAAACATACAGCAAAATAAGTGATTGCTATATACACCTATAAAATCCTTATTTACAAACAACACACCAGTATATTATATTTTCCTGGACTATGGGTGTTTAGGAAAAAAATTATTGTTTTGTCTGAAGTCTTGAAAATGATAAACCAAAGATGTTAAGCCATCTTTATGAGTTCATAGCTGACTAAGTGAAGAAAAAAAAGGAAAAAGAGAAGAGGCAATACATCTGAAATATAATCTTTCTGTACAATACTGAGAGGAGGAAGGTATCTCCTGCTATGGTACATACCACCCTCCAATAAATGCAAAATGCACCTCCCCAAACAAACCCTTACAAAATTCCCCACCTCGACAAAAATCTTCTTGTGCATGGAGACAACATTTTCTTAGAAAAATGAGGTAACTGAACAATAAGCAATTTATTATGTAAAAGGTATTTGGTAACTGGATGGCTTTGCGATCACATTAATGTACAGAATGATGTACGTATCACTGGACATATATAAAAACAGCTGTGAGTTTCTTTCCCCTACATTAAAAAATAAAAAATAAATCCTCCAACTCATAATTTAATCAAAACGTTTGGCAAGGCAGAGAAGATAGATATGAAAGATTGGACTCCATGAAAAAAAATCCAGAACATTGCTATAAAGATGAGACTTATTTCCTCATCTGCCTGTATTTTTTTCCTCCTAGGCTCACAAAAGCAGTTTGTCCACAGATTACCCTCAAGTTTATTACCCATACAAAGTTTTCTTATTGATCATCTCAGCAATTCATCTGCTGCATCAATATACCAAACTAAAATATAACTAGTGATGAGTCTTATGCTGCAGGAATCAAATTTACTCAAGAAATATATTTACCTGAAGCAAAAATCACAGAATCACCCACAGGATTTTTAAGGTGGGAAGTGAGCCCTGGAGCTCCTGCTCGAGCAGGGCGTTCTAGAGTTTGCTATTTAGAATTGTGTTCAGATGGCTTTTGAATATTTTCAGAGGAGGAGACTCCACACCCTCTCTAGGAAATGTGTTCCAGTGCTCTGTCACCCTCAAAATAAAGCTCTTCCTCACGTTCAGGTGGAACTTCCTGTGTTCCAGTTTTTATCCATTGCTTCTCATTCTCCTATTGCTGGGCACTACCGAGCAGAGCCTGGTTTCAGCCTCTTGGCACCTCCCTTCAGACACTTATAGACATTAAATCCCCTCTCAGTCACCTTTTCTTGAGGGTCAACCATTCCTTTAAAGTGAGTTGCTCCAGCCCCTTAATCATGTTCATAGTCCTCCACTAGTCTGGCTCCAGGATCTTCATGTCTCTCTTCTAGTGAGGAACCCACAACTGGACATATAAAAGGAACTCCTATGGAATTAATCTATGCACATTCTCTGCAAGCTACAAAGACTACACCACTATTCAAAGTTTGACCAGGAAAGGAAATTAGGCTGACACCATTGCCTTCAGCTTTTTCCCTTCTTTGAATATCAATAAGTACACTCTTAGAGTCTCATTATTCCCTTGGCAGGGATTCCACTACCATTTACACATGAATAATTTCTTTTTTATAGACCCAATATTGTTTTGTTCAAAACACATTTATCATTACAGAATGTGATACAGTAGGAGTAAACTGCAAGTGCTTCTCATCAACCCTGTCTTTGCAAAACAACTGCACATGAAAAACAGCCAGTATGTGAACCTGAAAATGCTTGTTTTACAATTCACTGCAGTTGTCAGGGGCTTGTCCATGATGAACTTACTTACTCATGCAGTTGAGTACCAAGTACACAGTGTCTTGTAAAGAAATACTGAAGGTTTGTGTTGAACTAATATCTGAAACTGAGATAAAATTACCCCTAATATAAGTTTGCTATGAGCAGCACTTAATAGATCTTATTAACTAAAAGACAAAATATTCTTTTACATAAATCAGAACTTTTGGGGTGGTTTATAAACAATTCCCCAGCTGCATACTCACACTTTTGTGGAGGACACTCACCCAGCCATACTTTAGCACAACTTTTTGACAAGGCAGATCTAAACATGGATGCAACCTTTCAGCTGGAACTAAGTCTGTCTTCAGCCTCACACTGGTGCAACTCCCCCAGGTGGGTAAAAGGAAAAATAAAAATGGTAGTAATGTCACAGAGGAACAGATACAGATATTCTGCATACATCCTTGCATGCAACACTATGTACACTGCTTTCTGATGCAAGCAGTTCTAAAACCCTGGACAAAGTTAGGTATAGAGATTAACCACAGCCCCAGTGAGCTCTGTGTCCTATAAGCACTGGCAGAAATGTTTTATGAGCTAGAAGAGCCACTGTTGTTCCTCACCCGGCCTCTGGCATGTGAAAACTCCATGATTCTTTTGTCTCTTCCCCAGTGTGAGCTCGGGAACCTAGTTGGTGTTTGCTGGGAGCAGTGTTCTGCAGGAATACGCCCCTGCATCTTGGGCAAGGAGCACGTGCTGCTCGTGGCATTGCCAAAAGCAGAGCCACAAGCTGCTCAGCCCACCCACCCACCCATCCTCACTTCCCCCCAGCACAGTCTGGCTATTGTTCCAATGCTGAACAGGAAGTGTGCCATTCCATCCCAGGAATTTGCTGGGTGGTGCCAAACAAGAGGACAAGAAGCAAGGGGAAGAAACTGATGCACAGGAAGCTCCACCTGAATATGAGGGAGAATTTCTTCACTGTGCAGTGACTGAGCACTGGAACAGATTATCCAGAGACGACGTGGAGTCTCCCTCACTTAAGATATTCCAGAATAGATGCAACTCTGTGCAATGTGCTCTGGGATGACCCTGCCTGAGCAGGGAGGTTGGACCAGGTGACCCACTGTGGTTCAACCTGAGCCACTCTGGGATTCTGTGAAATTATGATTATTCTTGTATCAAGTTTTTTACATGTCAGCAAGACTTGTTTCCTCACTTTGCTTTGACTTCTTTATCAATTATCAACCAAAGTGCAATAATCAAAAGTAGTAGGGAGCATAGAAACAGCATAAGAAAGGACAAAATAAGGAAGCAAAGCAACAAACAACCTAATGCACAAACCTATGAAGCACTTGTTCTCAGGGTGCACTTGTTCCAGAGCTCTAATTTCCTAGAAGACAATCGCTTATTGTTTGAATTTCCTTTGTTATCAGGAAACTTGAGTGGACAAAGTGTTTTAAAATTTTCAAGCTCTTGGCATCAGGTGTTGGCAGTCACATCCAGAGCTTCCATTACACTTCACACATTCAGCTGTCCCTTCTCCACAGGTGACCAAAGCTTCCAACAGTGAGGCACTAATCATGGTAAAGAAACCGTAGCATAAAGAAATCACATCCAAAACCTGGTAATCTTGAGTGATGTTCTAGCAATACTCAGAAGAAGCAGTCTACATCTTGGAGAGAAAGAACTTGAGCAACTTTAATACACTCCAATGCATAAAGAAATCACAGTTTTTGGGTCAGGCTCCTAACATAAACCAAAGGAACATACACCCAAGACCACTGTTGTTTGCAAAATGTGGTATTTATATAACCTTATGTGAAAAGGGGCGCATACAAAGAAAACTTGTAGTTTGGAGGGTGAAAATAAGAGAATGTTGCCAGTTTAAATTAAGAGCATTTATTAAAACCCCATTTCTCACTATTTCTGTTTTTTTTCAGCCACATGTGTTCATCTCGACCTGAAACCTGCAAAAGAGAACACCCAGTTTCTGAATCTTGTAAGAGTTTAGATTTATTTAAACTGGAGTGGGGCAGGCAGAGCAGCAGATCCCGGGGGATGTTTGAATTCAGCTATTCAAGTTCTAGATAATGAAGATATTTTGCTTCAAAGGCTCAATAATGTATTCTCAAAACCAACGTAATGTAACACACTGCTTAAAAACCAAATCCAATTGCAATCTTGCAGAACAAGATGAAAAACAGCTCATCGAAATTCCATACAAAAATCAGTTTGAAATTGCTGTCACAGTGACTCCTCCCTTCCCATTAAGGCTAAAGCTGGGTGTTCTCTGTACCTTAATTCTGAGAAAAATTAAGTTATAGGACTTGAACATCTTGACAAGTTACCTCAGCCCATGCTGAATTTGCCTGTATCAGTGTGTAGGAATCAGGATTGTAAACTTCTAATAAGTCTATAATAAAAACATCCTTATATCAAGATTAGGTTTACCTTTTGCCTTTTGTCTTGTAAGAAAAGGCTCAGAAGGGCAAGAAAGTCTGAGAAGCAGAACATCTTCCCACACAGATATGATTGTCCATAAACACTGTCAGGCACCTCAAAGAATTGATAACACTGATATGTAGAAGCCAAAGTAATACCGACAGCTGAATAATCTTCCACTTTCTAGTAAGAAATAGCCAGTCCAAAATAGATCATTCCTGGGAGGAACCGGCAGTTGACTTTAATCAAGAAAGACCAAGGAACAAAGTAAGAAACTTAGAAAGTGAAGAAAGATGCTATCAAAACAAGGTAGATTAAAAGTTTCCTGGGTTTTATCACCAACGTAAAAGCTGTCTAAAATCTTACACGTGCAAGAAAGGAAGAACTGCCCACCAGTAATGAGAACACAGAACGACTGGAGGTGCTGGGCATCCACAGAAAAGCATTACTGTTTCAATCTTGGTATTGTCATAATCACCTTCTGTAGCCCATTACTGACACTAAATTGGGATGACGAAAATATGCATAAATGCTCTTTCAAACAACAGACTAGACCTGCTTACAGGGGAAAAAGAGAAATTTTGTTAGAGCCTCCTCATTCTTTGCTTCATCCAATGAAGAGTATTTTCTGATCAAAATGATGAGATATCAAAAGTTTACAATCCAATATTTTCAAAAGAAATTACTACCATTAAAGTATTATAAGAAGGAAACCAACATTAAGAAAACTAGAATTACAATCTCCAAATAAAAACCAAGATCTTATACTTATGAAATATTTTGGTTTCCCATTTTGCTGGGAAAACCAGGAGATTTTGTTCCTAGTTCAGCCCATGTAAAATAAAATACATGCACATATATGGATTTCCATAACTCCTGTGCCAGACTGCAAATGAGTCATTTGATATCAGCTAGAGTAAACATTTATTTCTGGGTGATCTGTAAAAGACTTTTAAATGTATAATTTTAACAAAGTAAGTATGATCATTCGGTCACAATAGCTGCATTTACTGATGCAAATTTGTGTACATCATGTTAATTACTTATTAACTGGGGTTGAAGAGCTGTGCAACAAATCCCTATTTGTCTGCCCTTTATCAACCTCTTGTTTGACAAAGTCGCTTTTCCTGTGAGTCTCCAAATCCACTCATAGTTTCAGCTGTCTTGCAAAGTAGGGAATCGATAGTTTAAAATCCAAAATTAGGCTAGTCCTTTAAAAATGTATAACACGATTTGTACAGAAACATGGTTTTGAAGGTCAGTGATGGAAACCACAGCTCGGTGATTTCTGGAATTAGGTAAGATGCAAGGTTTGCACACAAGCTCAACTCCCCCACCTCTCTACCAACAAAGATTTACCCTAGCAATCCACACTAGATTTTCACCTGAAACTTATGAGGGTTATCCAATGTTCCCCATGAATTTTCTTCCACTTACGGTTTGGAATCATTTGTCAAACCACTGCTTTCCAGAACTGGAAGGACTAACAGACTGCTCTTCTTGCAGCCTGAAGCTCTTCAGCGTGCCCAAGCAATGCAGAATGCTCCCAAATCAATAGCTGTGTTTTCCTATCAGCTGTGCACATGGGCTGAAGATTCATAGGCAGTGCATACAGGAGACAAGATGACTATTTTAATTCAGTTCATCTTTTCTGTTAAAATGGTGGTATGATATGATCACTCAAAGACAAATTGTAACTTGTGCAATCTTCACTGATGTGCTAACGAACAAGAGTTGTTTGCTTTGCTTTTTCAAATGAAAACGATTATCTGACACATTTAGCTATTCTAACTTGATTTAATGAAGAAATGGCCTATGTTACGTAATATTTCCTCATGCTGAAAAAGGATCCTAATACAAATAATTTAAAAGTTCAACAAAAATAACACAGACTAAAAAAAATATTAGTTCCTCTTAGAGAGATAATGGGGGTGTTGGGGTAAATCACTATCTTATGATTAGCCATGAAACGAATATTCTCTTCTATTGTTATTTTACTGGAGATAGAAACTGTAATAGATACCTCTCTCTTGTGAAAACATTTACTGTAAGACCTCTTTTTAAATACAGAATTATGAGGATACTTACCAAACAGTGAAGTGTTAGAAAACATTTCAGCTATCTGGTGGAATAAACCAGTGCCATGTTGCTTTAATTTCCTAGAAATCACAGTTCTGAAATGCAATAATTTTACATGGTCAGATTCATTAAATTACTGAGGAATTATAAGCAAACATACTGAACTGTTTATTAAATTAGTTTTAAAGCCTAGATCATTAGGGAAACAATTCAGATGACATTTTTATTAGGTAATAATACAACCATTAATGACATTTTGCAAAGGATATCTTAGGTGGTTTTAACCAAATTTACCACATATTTGTCACTCTGAGTTAGTCATTGCTCTTAGTATTAGATACTTACCAATGTGATTACACATTGTGGCATCTGACACAATTTTTATTGGTGGTGGTTTTAATTTCAGCCAAGAAGGAATGCACTTAAGGCACAAAAAAGATAAATTAGAAAAGAAATATATCACTAAGATTTATTTCCAAAAAAAAAGCCTCAAGTGGGCTAATGAATGAAGCAACTAAACACATTACTGAATTAAGCAGTTCATTCCTTACACCTTCTTGTAGTTCTTGTTCACAGAAATGTGCACTTTCAGACTAACACCATGAAACCAAAAGCCTATTAAAAAACCCAAACAAACCCATAAAGGATCACTTACAAAGCACATTTTACTTCTGGAATAAGCACAAAAACATAACCAAATAGCTGTAGACTGAGTCAGTCATTTAGTCTTCCAGAAATTAAGTCTTTTATCTTACATTGGAGTTAAAGCAACAGAATATTAAACCCATCCTTTTTCTGTGTTTGTATTCCATTCTTTAGTGTGAGGCCATAGAGCACACATAATAATATTTTTAAAGTTCTGGAAATCAGAGAGTGGAAATTAGAAGTAAAATAAATTACAGTATTTCTACTGTGATCTTTTCAGTTTGACATTTAGAAACTTTGACGCATATATGCAAGATAAATCTGAAACAAGAACACTGTGTGAACGGTGCCAAGGCATCTGTTTTGTTCAGCTATGTTCCAGGAACCTCTTATTTCTTATTTCAGTTTTTTGTTGAAGAATTATCACCACCAGATGTTGCTGATATCAGATTAGAATCATCAAAAGTAAATATAACTATTGTTTTTAAATAAGGAAAAGGTATTCTAATCATATAGGGACAGTAATGGATGCTCAGCCAGCTGAACATGAGACAGTTTGTGCCAAGGTGGACGTTGGCACCTGGCCTGTATCAGCAATAGTGTGGCAGCAGGACCAGGGAAGTGGAAATCCCCCTGTGCTGGGCACTGATGAGGCCACACCTTGAATCCTGTGCCCAGTTTTGGGTCCCTCACTGCAAGAAAGACTTTGAGGAACAGAGCTGGGGAAGAGTCAGGAGCACAAGTCTGATGAGGGAGGAGCAGCTGAGGGAGCTGGGGGTGTTTAGCCTGGAGAAAAGGAGGCTCAGGAGGGACCTTATCATTCTCTACAACTCCCTGACAGGAGGGTGGAGCCAGGTGAAGGGCTGGGCTCTGCTCCCAGGTAACAAGTGACAGGACAAGAGGAAGTGGTCTCTTAACTGTGCCAGGAGAGGTTCAAGTTGGACATCAGAAAGAATTTCTTCATGGAGATGGTTTTCAAAGTTTGTAACAGGCTGCCCAGGGAGGTGCTCAAGAAGCCATTGGATGTGGCACTTGGTGCCATGGTCTGGTTGACATGGTGGTGATCAGGCAAAGGTTGAATTCCATCTTGGATGTCTTTTCCAGCCTAAATGATTCTGTTATCTCATATGGCTGATGGCACTAGTCTGAGTTGAAGAAGTGGCAGCTTTCCAAGTCAGAATTCCAATCTAGACACTTCACAAATACCTAAAGGTGTGTCCTTATTTGTCTATTTGACAAAATTAGAGCATGTTTCCTGTGACTGCTGAGATAATGAATTTAACTAGAAATCTTAAAAAACAAACAAAAAACCCACCCAGCAAAACCAAAAACAAACAAAGAGACCCCCAACAAAGCCAAAAAACAACAAAACAAAAACCAAACCAAAAAACCCATCGGGTCAGAACCATTTATGTCTAGTTTATTTCTGAATAAAAGGATTAAGTTTTAAGTCTACCATGCCTGTTTCTCTGCACTTGCATTTCTGTGCTCTTCCCTGCTTCACTTGTTAATTCTAACACAGTGAAACCTGTAGTCTTTTCAGACTGATTCCTGCTCCCCTTTTCAGCAGAAATGGTAATGCGTCCCAGCCCCATGAGGGTGTTATAAAGGATGTACCTTAAAAACATAATAATACTATACAGTCAATTTAGATAGAAAAGTGAATTTTAAAGAAACCGTTTTCCCTGTGCCTGACCAAAAAAAAAAAAAGAAAAAAATCTGACTTTTCTGCTTTGAGTTAACCTTTTCTGAAGTTTTAAAAGCAGACCATCTTGAAGGTTGCTCACTTAATATTACTCATTATTAAATTGGGAGTGATTATTTTTAAAATGTATAAAACATGAAATCACTTCAAGATGTCTTAGGAAGCTTACATTCCCTGACTAGGCAAATCATATTGCAAATACCTAAGTCTCCAGGCAGGCACACTTAAAAAGCTTATACCAACAGAAGGCTCAAAGTCAGTTATTTTCTTCTATTTTGAGTTTGTGGGGGAAAAAAAAAAAAAAAAGAGACAAGAGAGTAGCCCCAGACCTATTAAAACCAGTAAATATCAGACTATTCATAGAACCCTGCCAGCTCTTTACAACTTTTGAGTGGGATGGCTGAGCTTATTCTACTCATGTGTAAGTCCCCAACACGCCAATTCTAAAAACTTTAATGAGTCACTGGGAAGCAGAATAGCTAACACTTGTGAGAGATATTTGACCAAGGACAGAGAAAGAGTCTAGACAACTTCTTTTATTAAACATTATTATTCAGTAGTACTTCAACGCCAGAAAATAGCATGAACTCCTCCGTGTCACATATTATAAATAACAAACTTTCTGAAAGGGAAAAAATCCATCTAGAAGACTCAAGAAGATAACTGTGTGCAGTTTCTTTGGTCTGCAAAGGCTAAGGGAAAAAAACCTAACAAAATAAGCCAGCAGCAACTCAAGAGCACCTTTAAGAATCCCTGTTACTATTTAAAATAGAGTTCTGTAGCAGTTCTCTGTAAAAGCATTATTGTATTTTGAAATGCATTAAGTACTGCTGTGTGTTGCTCTCCTCTTTTCCTACGACAATAGCTGAAAAAGCTCACACCAATTCAGGCAGAGGATGTCACAGATTCAATGCAAGCAAACACCACTCACTCCAGACCTACAGCTGCCTAGTGCTGCTATTATTCCTCCTGTTTTATCATCGGGAACTCAGACCCTGAAAAACTGCTTTAGAAGAGCTTAGGACACACTTAACAGTGAATAAAGGTCACCTAGAACTAGTTCCACTGATGTTGCAGCTATAAACACTGATGAAAACCCCTATAACATTTCCTGCAGCAAGCCAGGAATGAGCTCCAGACCAAACAAGGACAAGACCCCACCTCCTACCATACATCAGCCCTACAGCTTCAGCCATGTGGGAATGAAATGTGGGGTAGGGTACATGCTGGGGTGGGAAGTGTCTCATCACTGAAAGAACAGGAACCGTTGTGATCAAAGAAAAGAAAATTGTGATTTGTTTCCTAAGTATCAGCCCTAAGTGTTGAGATAATATTTCTCCTTAGCTGGATGAGTCTCCTTTCTCTATTTTGTAACATTAACTGCCATTTTATATTAGCTACACGTCTCCAGTAAACTACTCACAAATGAAGTAGGTGGCAGACCCCATCAAAGCCAAGCCACTGGAGTAAACCCTTGAGAAAAGAAATAATGGGTTTTCTTTGAAATGCTTGAGAAGAAGAAATCCCATGCAGTGAGAAAACCTGGAATCATATGGCTGACTGATATCACCAACCTCAGAAACAGCTGCTAAAGAATCATATAGGAAGAAATGGATATATTTAAGAGAAGGTAGAATATCAGACCATCAGAACAGCAATACTTGTTCACTCCTGAGGCAAGGTACACAACAGATCCTGTCTCTTTCATTTGCTGGGATCTCAACTGAGCATTTCTTGACAGATTAATCAGTGTCCTGCTAGGCACTGCAAAAGAGACACATTTGTAGGCGAAGAGAAATCTGAGTGGGAATGAAATATTATCTTGAAGACGATAGGGCAAAAAGACTCCAGCAAAAGTTAAAAACCTTTTCCAAGAATGTCAACAGCTGGTACCCTGGAACAAGAGACTTGGGGCAGACGGGAAGCAGTGCCCTATGTGACGTACCACAAAGAAATATTTTTGTCTACTTGATTATTTCGACTTGATGGATTATTTCAACCATCACAGGATGACCCTATTGGCCAACCTCCATCAGTACTCTCAAAACAAGAAAACTGTAGCACCATTGTTCTGCTGAGTTACTAAAGCTATCCTTATTTATTATTAAAAGGAACAAAAACCAAAAAGATAATCAAAAAAGTGTAAAACTGATAAGGAGGTTGGGAAAAATGAAAGTGCCTGAGTCTGTTCATTAAAACCCATTCTGGTGAATGATGCAATGCTATTGCTGGCAACGGGCATTCAGTCACTCACTGATCAATATCAAATAGTTGTGTCAGAGTCTTTCAATCAAGCATTTAAAGAGCTTGGGGGAAAAAAACTGTCACCTTTTAGAGACAAATGGCAGTGCTATCACTATGGCAACCAAAGTCGTCTGTCATGCGTGACACTGAGAATTGTTACTGCCTATCCCGTGAAGCCTATTGCCACTGTATTAGATCATAGTTTTTGTCTTTATTTGTCAAGGAATGGTCAGACACACCAGAAGTGTGCATCTAAATGGTACAATAGGGCCTAGAATGGAAACACGAAGCAATAACTACTTACATCAGCCCAGTGACAGGTCATTTCCTAGCTGAAAGTGTTAACAAGAAGTCAATAATTCTAGAGTAAATAATGCTACCCCGTACCACTAACTAAGTCCATGGAAATGCAGTATATCTGACAGTAGCAAAACTTAAAATACAAGGTGTAAGAGAACAGGGGGGAAAAGGAAGAAAAAAAAAAGGAAAAAGGTATTTCTAATCTTACTGTTTATGGTGAAAATATTTATCACAGACAATAATTTCTGTTAATTTTCCAAATAAATTAAGGGCAAGAGCCAAATACTCTTTGAAGTACATGGTCTGTCGTCACACACCTTGAAACAGCAAGGAAAATTTCTCCTACTCTAAACTTTTTTTTTACCTCTAGTGTAATGAAATGGCTTACAGAGAAAGAACAGCACCCAGGCAGGTCACAAAAGGAAGGTGTAATGAGAATCTACTTGCAACAGAATCCACTTGGCTTTTGACTTTTGTCAGCCTGAAGTTTTAAGCATTAGAAGCCATCATTACATTAAGATACTTCTTGGAAATATGAGTTAAGAGGGAGAAATGGGTCGACTGTGACAACGTGATTCTTCATATACTGAAACTTCTAAATAAATTTCTTTCCCAATATTAATTAAACAAGTCAGAGTCATACTATAGAGAGACATGGAGAATGTGTTTATGTAAAGTTATTTGGGTGCATGCACTTGGTGTGTCTAAAATTCATATCTACTCAGACACTGGAAGCTACCAGTTTTGAGGCAGCACTTATTGCACTGCCTGGATTACTCCAAAAGAGCCAACTGGCTGATTTTCAAGAAGATTTCTACATTTAAATAATTTGTAGTCCAAGATGTAATATCACAAATATTGTATAAACCACTGGTAGTCTTGAGCCCTAAGAACTTCCTGCTTACATTTATTACACAAGGCAAACAGCATGTTAGGTGAAATAAGCTATCACTTGTAACTTTTACATAGCTCAAATCAGTTTAAGTATTCAGTGTTTCTCCAAGCCACTTCCCCTCACTTTGTCCTAAATAGAAAAAGCAAATCCTCTTGGCTTATTTGTCACATTAAAAAAAAAAAAAAAAAATTCAAACCCAGGCTTCTCAGAGGCTAAATTATCACATGCTGTTGCCTTAATTAAGGGACAGACACTCCTCAAATGCTTCTTTAGGTCTGGATGACTTGGAAGCACAAAAGTCCCTTCAGGCAGCTCTTTCAACAGTTATCTCCCTCTCTCACCATGCCAGTATATCCTCTATCACATAAATGCTCCTTTTCCTCCCTGCAGTGGATTAAAAACTTATCTCTATTGAACAATGGTGTAAGATTTCTTAAACAGCCTAGCATCTCTCCTCACTCCCTTCCCCAAACACAGACAAACATTTGTTGCTATGGATTTAGAGGGTAGTGATGTAGCTGGTCATCATCTACTAACCCAGAAAATGAGTGTAAAGTTCGGGGTCTGAAGTAAACGAAAAAAAACCTGCAAGTGCTCAATGTGGCTGACACTGCAGAGATTTTTAGAGGTGGAGAGAGACAAGGCAGTATGCAGCACCACTAACTGAGACAGAAAAGAGAATATTTTGCTTTCTACTCCCATTTTTATTAAGTTTCCAGTTAGGATGTCAAAAATGTCCCTATTTTTTCTAATATTTGTACAGTGTGAAAATACCACATTTCCTACATACTTGCCATCAAAAGTAACCAACATGCTTTCTCAGTGTTTCAAAATGAAACGACGTATTTTGAGCTAGTTCTTAAGAATAACTTATTCCTTTCTCATCGTAATTTCATTTTCATAACATTTAATAGCTGCCGTGTCTCTGACCAAGAGGCCAGTCTGACTGTCACTGTCATTTGTGAATGTCTTCACTCAGAGGCATGGAGTCCTGCCTATTCTTAGGCTGCTCGTTTCCTTATGTCTCAACAGAGAGTTTAGTTGTGCATCTTGGGGAAATATTAGTTTATAAGTTTAGAAATTGTACAACATGTCTTAAAAAAAAAATCCTTTCAGCTTCATAAGAGGTCTGTTTTATTAAAAAATAAATACAGAGCTGTAAGACCTGAGTGGTTTTTTCCTCAGTCATTATAATTGGAAAAGAGCTTCAAACCACATTTGGTCTAAGATAAAACAAGCCTTTACATACCACAGGTATTTTAGGACTGACATTTAAAGAAGCCTACTGGTACTGACACTTTCCTATTTCCTTCTTTGTCTTCACATTAAAAAAAAAACCAAAAAAAACCCCAAAAAAACCAACCCCAAAACAGCATAATTTCCTAACTCAGATCCCATCACAAAGGGAATCTTAGTCTTTTCGAGAACAACCAAGGTGTTTGGAATCTCATGAGACAAGATTTTTATACCTTTTATCCACTATTTACTTTTTAGTGATACTGGCTAGGGAAAAGAAATAGGCAGAGACTTAGTTCCATCAAACAGGGAGTAAACATCTGTTCTGAAACTCTCCTCACTGCACGTCCTGGAGGACAGTCAATATTAACCACCACATCTAGCAGTAAAACATAGCTCTAATCCAAAACACTTTCACTGTAACACATAAACCAAAACTAGGATAAGCAAACGGCTAAAAGTTTAGGGGTCTGTGCATGAAAGGATAATCTCAAAGTCACCCAGGGTTTGACATCACCCATACCTGCATATTCCTCACACTTTGGTCCCTCTCCAGTTACATTATAAGCCAAAACAGAAAACAGGCACAAGCTTATCTGCCTCCTAAGGCAAAGCCTTATTAGCACACTAGGACTACTTAACCCTCAATTCCTCTGCTCAGGGAGATTCTCTTGGCTGCAGTTACATTCAGGGTAGGCTAACGAGCAGAATCTGCCAAAGCTGTCAGTGTGAATCAATTAACATCTGCCTCTGGATTTGCAGCACCTGCTAACAAGCTGGATTACTGGAGAAAGCCAGCTCTGCTTTCCCAGGGTACTCAGAAGTGTGAGGGCACATTAGAGTTTTAAAGCTACTTTCAGCAGTAGGTGCAGGTGGGGAAGTGGGTTGTGTATCCCCTCTTGGCAAGTGTCTGGGAACGTGCATTATTTTCTGTAATAAAGTATCATGCCAAAAGAAAAAGGAGCTCATTACTGTGCTTCTCATTTCATCCAGGAGCAGGATAACTGGCACTATTGCTCTCACCTCTCTGTCAATAAGCTTTCGGATGCTCAGTGCAAGTTTTAAAACGCCAGTCAGAGGCAGTGAAGTTCCTCTGGTTTTGCAAATCTATATATGTTTGCACAGGTGCTAAAAGTACGTTAGTTCCTGCTCAGCTATTGATTAATCTGTGAGCCAGTGCCATAAAGCACCGTTTTGCCAGATTTGTTATCATTTGGAGCAGGATGAAATGGGTATGTACACAATGGAATTAGCATAACAGGCCTGCTGTAGATTATCATGACAATCAAGTGATCTGTAGGGTGACCCTGCACAAGTAGAGGACATGGCATTATTTTTTTCTAAGCTTCTTACTTGTCCTATCTGATATGTACAGCCCCAGATAATCTGAGAGAAATACATAAGGTATGATTCAATATAATTTCCTTCCTTAATAATTCACTCTTTAACAATATATTTTTAATACAGTTTTCCCTCCTTCAAAATTTCTCTTTATTTTCAAATTTTCTTTTCCCCCATCTTTTATGTCCAAGTTTCATATGGCTGGTGTGCCCATGTGAGACTACTGAGTCTAAGGGTGATTCTATCAAGTCTTTTCTCTAACTTATCACCGAAGTCTGATCACCTGCTGCTCTGGGCAAGTTTTATATTTCCCCATACCCCAAAACTCAGACACACACTGAAATCACAGCTGATGTATTAGCTGTAAATTCTGCAACTTGACTCCAGGCATTACTCTTGGTAAGATTGCTACTGATACATAGTGCAAATGAAGATGTCTTAAAATTTCTGGGTATATTATGCAATGTCAAATGCTCACATTGCGGTAAACTGATTGGAAGTATAAAAGTTTTTTCTGATTTTTTGTGATCTTTCTTTGTTAATATCATCAGGATATCATCCTTCTGAACAGATGCCCTCAGACAGGTATATTCCCCCAGACAAATAATAAACATCCCCATGGCAATATATATATTTCTCTGTGTGTGCAATATGAGAGCTATGAGAACAAGCAAAATGAATTCTCTTTGTCTAAGGGATCCATTCCTAGTCTCAGGCTCAGCTGGTCCTGTTTCTGAATTATATAATAATGTCTTCAGTTTTTCTGTGTCTGAAACTTATCTCTTCATAGAAGGCACACAGAATTCAGAGGAAGAAAAATGACTGAAAGCCATTAAAACAGTCATGGTATGCATTTCTTTACCATTGAATTAACAAATTTGTAAGGAAGAAGAAAAACCCCAGTAAGGTGTGCTTCTTTGTCCAGATGGGAGGTTTTAAAACGTTTCTATGGGATATCACATCCACGAAGGAAAGACTTGTGTCAATGGCTGTAAGTCACAAGGTTTTTCAACAGCAAGGTGAACATATCAGCTCTCACTTTAGTGACTCTCCGTACCAATAGGAAAGCCTTGATAAAGTTTCCTCAGCTGTCGGAGCTATAATTTTGCTGCCATGTGTACAGATGACACGATTTTTTGAGTGGAAGCTTGTCAGATTCTCTTACATTCTTGCTACCAGATTTTAATTAATCCCTTTCTTTCATTCAAGTCTTCACCAAGTCCTCTGGGGTTTTTTGGGACAATGTAGGCTGCCTTTGAGAATGTCTTCACGTGTTCTGGATAATGTTGGTCCTGAAGTTGAAAGGGTTATATGTGCCTTGGACTGATATTTTTTTAATTCTAAGTGTATTCTAGTGCAGATTCAGCATTTCATTGCTGGATTATTTCCAGACCTTTACAAACATATATTAATTTCTCCATTCTGTGCTTTTTTTGATGTTTTCAGTGACACATGAAAATCATAAGTTTTAATTTAATTTCTAAAGACCTTTTTATGTTCAAGGGGTTTTTGATTTTGTTGGGGTTTTTTTATATCAAATGTTTGTCCCAAGCTCTAGGCTGTGCTTAGAATGATTTAATGAAAAGGAGACTTAAATAATTTCTGCCTGTGTCTTTTCATGGTGAATGGTGCTACACCCACTTGGTGGCTGGTCACTAGTGGGGTTCTTCAAGGTTCAGTACTGGGGCCAGTCCTGTTTAATATCTTTACTGATGACCTGGATGGGGGGATTGAGTGCACGCTCAGTAAGTTCACTGATGACACCGAGTTGGGTGGGAATGTTGATTTGCTGGAAGGCAGGAGTGGTCTGCAGAGGGATCAGGACAGGTTGGATCCATGGGCTGAGGCCAGTTGTCTGAGGTTCAAAAAGGGCAAGAGCTGGGTCCTGCCCTTGGGTCACAACAACCCCCTCTGTGCTACAGGCTGGGTGCAGCATGGTTGGAAAGCTTGAAAAGGACCTGGGGGTGCTGGTCAGCAGTAGCTGAACATGAGCCAGCTGTGCCCAGGAGGCCAAGAGGGTCAATGGCACCTGGCCTGTATCAGCAATAGCGTGGCAGCAGGACCAGGACAGTGACCTTCCCCTGTGCTGGGCACTGCGCAGGCGACACCACCAATCCTGGGATCAGTTCTGGGCCCGTCATTACAGGAAGGACATTGAGGGGCTGGAGCGTGTCCAGAGAAGGGTAACAGAGCTGGGGAAGGGTCTGGAGCACAAGTCTGGTGAGGAGCAGCTGAGGGATCTGTGGGGCCTCAGCCTGGAGAAAAGGAGACTCAGGGGAGACCTTGCTCTCTACAACTGCCTGAAAGGAGGTGGAGCCAGGTGGGGTTGGGCTCTTTCAGGCAGCTAATAACAGGATGAGAGGCTATAACCTTGAGGTGTACCAGGGGAGGTTCAGGTTAGTTATCCAAAAGGATTTCTTCAGTGAAAGGGTCATCTGGCATTGGAACGGGCTGCTCAGGGAGGTGGTAGAATAACCAGCCCTGGAGGTGTTCAAGAAATGACTGGACGTGGCACTTTGCTCTGGTTTGGCTGGCATAGTAGAGGTTGGTCAAAGGTTGGACTTGATGATCTTCGATGTCTTATCCCACCCCTATGATCCTATGATTATAACAACTTTCTCAGGAGTGCTTTAGCATGAAAAAGAGTCCTTGATCTTTCATCAGCCAGTTTGGGACCTGTTAGAGCTACTGTCCTTCATATTCAGCCGACATACCCATTTTGCTTCTCTGAAAACTGGGTTTTGTGACTAGATATCAGAACTTAGCGTTACCAAGATCTTGTCCCTTTGTCATGGTTGTCTCTCTGGCTGGCAGCTGAGTACTGCAGCCAATGGCTCACTCCCACACATCGGGATGGGAAGGAGAATTGGAAAAGTAAAAGTGGGAACACTCATGGCTTGAATTAAAGGCAGTTTAACAGGGAAATTCAAAGCTGAGCACTCAAGCAAAGCAGAACAAGGAATTAACTCACTGCTTCCCATGGGCAGGCACGTGTTCAGCCATCTCCAGGAGAGCAGAGCCCCATCACACATAACAGTGACTTGGGAAGACTCCATTCCTTCAAATGTCCCCCCTTCCTTCTTCATCACACTTTATATGTTGAGCTTGATGACATATGTTATGGAAAATCCCTTTGGTTAGTTGGGGTCACCTGTCCTGGCTGTGCCCTCTTTCAACTCCCTGTGCACCCCCAGCCCACTCTCTGGTGGCAGAAAAGGCCTTGACTCTCTGACCAAAGCTCAGTAATAATGAAAACATCCCTGTGTTATCAACATTGTTTTCAGCACATATCCAAAACACAGCCCCATACAAGTTACCATGAAGAAAATGAACTATACTCCAGTCAAAACCAGCCCACCCTCACAAGAATTTGGAAGCATATCTTTGGATCCAAGAATTTTACCTGGCAAATGTTACTGGTAGCAGAAACACAATTGTTTTTCTAATTTTTAAAGTTCTCTCTTCATCACTGATCATAAGTGCTGGCAATGGCAGCGCTCAATGTGTCTGTGTTAAGGGCCAAGTCCTGCAATCACTGTTGCTGTTCCTCCACACAGCAGAGAGGTTTTACTGCAGTGGAACACAGAGCATCCCCTCTGTGAGCAGAAAGGCTGTTAGATTTCGAGGCTGTATTAGGGTAGTCTTTCTTAACATCAAAATCAGCTGAGGTCAAGAGGGCAGAAAAAGAGCTATTAGCAAGATCATTGTAGCTTCTTGTTTCTGTGCTCTGTAGAAGCAATTTTTTGTGTATCTAGGTTTTCCTTGTTACTGGTGGGTTTGCTGCCCTCCCTCCTCACAGGCGTTGCAGTCCCTGATACAACCCTTGATTGCTCAGACAAAAAATCCACTCTTTGGCTGCAAATGCTTGAAGTCTTTGATATCAAGCAAGCCAAGAAAACTAATGCCTAACTGAATCAATCGCTCAGCTGCAAAATGAAAAGCAGACTAGATTAAAACAGAAAATAAGAGTAGAGGTGACTTTAGAGCCATGAATCCCCCCCTCCCCCCACCCCCGCTTTTGTCAGTGGAAAAACTATAACTTCCCTTTATGTTCTCCAATTACAAAACATGATTTATGGCCATTTTTTTTTAAAGTGTATTTATAGATGTGCCCATATATATAGAATGGTGCCACACTGACAGCTTGCCAGGCTCTGCTCTTCTACTAAATACAGTTAAAGCAGAGGCAATGGTGAGACCCCCCCCCCCTTTCTTCTTTATCTTTTTTTTTGCCTGCTTTCCCACTCTCTGCTCCAATATCTGTTCAGTGCTGTACAATGTCCCTTCATTCCAGGATAAAGATATACTTAATAAGAGTCAAAGGATTTTCAGGAAGACACTACCCTAATAATCCTGACGTAGTTGCAAGTTTCTCTGCAAGCATGTTCATATTTTCTTACACGACCACAACAGGGTGGAGGGAATGGTCTTTCATGGAAGAAAACTGCAAGAATATCTGCAATGCAGGGTGAGATATTTAAATTCTGCAGCTTTTACCACTGTTACTGGAATAGCAGTTTCTGTGTTCCAAATATTCCTAATAGCCAGTATATTCAATTTTTAATGCTTAAAAATAGGAATCTGAATTCATACATTGATTACAAAAGTGTGTTGAAATCTGTAGAGGTAGATATTTGGTCCTCATTTTAAGATGAAACAAAACTTCTTTCTCTTATTTTGTTATTCTGGAACTAAATTTTCTCATGTTACATAAGCACTTAGAAGAAACAAAAGCAATGACTGTAAATTACTCAAGCAATTAGAACAAGTATGTGTTCTTAAACAAGTGTTTACCTCTTGTAGCTGTGTGATTTCACAGCTTTGTGATATCTCTATTTGAGTCGTTGGTAGTGTTGATATCAAAGAAACAACTACATTCAAAGAAATTACTTGCATAACTTTGAAGCTATGGGCACTAAAATATTTATGTTCTTCCAATAATGGGAAATTATAGTGTTTTCCTTTCTTTAAGCTACTTTTTGAAATGATGGGAATAAACCAGACAGCCTGATTTGATACTGCTATACCACTGGCAAAAAATATCAGATTTCGTGAAAATACATAACAATAAAATCAGACGGGTTTAGAGAAGAGAAGACTTAGAACTCAAGAGTTTGGAACTTATTTAAATGGGTTTCAAGCTAAAATCCTACAAGTTTCACGTGCTATAACTACCTCTCAAAGAAGGGACAATAGGATGCTATTTGTGGCTACTTGGCTTCAGTCGTGTGAAATGCATAGTAAGTGGCACAGTTTTCAGAAGAATGAATTCATGTTGGGAACTGTATAAATAATGAACATTGATATAACTCATGAATGCCAATTTCTGTGTGAGAAGATTGCAAGCAGGGAAAATGGCAATATCCTACAGATTCTGTACCCTTCTCACCTAATTTCCCCTAACCATGGTCTACCACCCAGTTTTCTTTTCTCTGCAAAAGAAGATAGCAAAAAGGGATAGAATCAATATGATATAGGAAAAAAATTTACAAACTGATAGTTTGAAGAAATTTGAAAATAAGAGGAACCAAACCTAAAGATATCATAATAAGTAAGATGCCATATTTCCTGTGCTGTATAAAATACACATTTAACAGTCCTATATTGTGTTCTGTGAATAACAGATAGTCCCCAGAAACCTGAGTTCATAAATATGCAGAGACATCACTTCAGATGCCCACAGTGCAAGTTGTTGCAGAGTTCTGAGGAACTACCACTGGCAGAGCACACAATGAAATACTCTCACAGATTCATCTCACAGATGCTTCTATATGAGCAGAAGGGATAGTTAAGCTGTGCCTGAAGGAACTTGGCTCAGATTAAACAACATGTGGGTATAATAGCTGTTAAATGCAACTGTTCCCAAATTTTTTGTATAATATAATATGCTGAACACATTTGTGAAATATTCCATATCAAAAGTGATATACTTAATGAAAGTTCTGGAGTGGCTTGAAGTCACAGGTAATCAATCGAGAAAGACACAGAGAGCAATTTTATAAAATTTTAATTACTGTAGATGGATTAAAGTCTAAGATATTTATGTACCTAGCTGACTTTTATTATTAATGATTATACTTAACAAGAAGGATATCTTTGCAGCATTTGCGAGGAATGAGAAAAAGTAGGTTTATCTCCCAGTTTCCTCATAAAAGATGGTTGCCATTTTGTCTACAACGAATAAAATGTCAGCAACACACTAAGGTAATAATGTAGGAACTATTTGGAAAATAATTCCAATGCATTTTCTACTTCTTGAATACAAACTAAAAAAGTGTAACGAGCATTAATTAGTGTAGTGGTAAAAGGTCACATACGTATCACTGAAGTTCCCATGCAGAGAAGGAACAACTTCATTGAAACCTGTTCATCTGTTGAACATTGATTCTGGTCTTACTTCATTGCTAAAGGTTAATTCAGCAGAATTCAGGTCAGTGACACTTAAATATCACTGTTTAATTTAAGAAGGTTAAGGTTAAGATGTCAGAACATTTTGGTGCTGGCATATGACCTGAACTTGAAGGGAATGAGGTCCATCTGATGAGCCTTACGTGAGAATAAGACTTGTAGTAAGATTAGTGACAGGGATCCCAATATACCTGAAATATATAGGCTGACACTGTTTGCATGGCACGAGCCATGCCATGAGCTCTTGGGGATATCACTGTAGATGACAGTTTGGTGGAAAAATATAGAAAATTTTGTGGTCTGTCTGGTTTTTGATTGTCACCCAAAAGACCATGCAAAAGCAGGACAGAGTTAACACGTGCAGCTGCGAAACCCAAATATTCTTAACACCATGAGTTACAACTGACCTCCAGTTACAGCTTGTCCTGCAAGGGATAAAAGACTTATGGTGTTTTAGATGCAGGGAAAGGGTCAGCTGAAATACTCTGTGCTGCTCTGGGTTTAACAGAAAAATTTGGGACCAGATATGATACGCTGCGGGCTATGGAAGCAATTATGTGCTCCTGCATTTCAGTGGTTTGGGTCATTACAGTTAATCTTTTGGGCCATCTGCAATATGTTACAAAAGTATGGAGAACAAACTGACCCAACCAAAAAAGTCTTTTGTTGTACAATTATTTTGTCCCTACAATACCACCAGAAATTAAATGTCCCACAAGAAACCATAAAGGCAAAAGTAATGTTATCAAAATGCTAAAAGAAACATGCAGTATGATTGCTATCAGGACTTCACTAGAGCTATCTTTTCTGATTATGGATTCAGGTAGTGATCTTGGCAAATTCACAGATAATTCCTGGTTTTGTTAGGATTTATTCACTGTCAACACAGAAAATAAGCACACCTTGCCTAGATAGCACCTCGTGGTACTCATAGATTCAAAAATATTCAACCCATGTTTTGTCAGAGCTTAAGTATTAAAAATTCAATGGGACTTATTCTTTCCTAAGGACCATAACAAATGTTGATATAACGTTTCCATATCTAAAGCAACATAATTTATTAAATTCCATCTACATGACAGTAAGATTGTTAGGACTTTTCAAAAACTTTCCCTTTTATTTTGCACTCAGTAGGGAAGCCTTCTGCAGACTGAGGGCCTGACTCACATCATGTAATGAATACCTCCAGCTTTCAGCCATCAGTTTGACACTGTCACATGGTCTCAAGACTTTCCAAACACTGCAATTATTCAGCTAATGACACTGCTGATGAAGTCTGAAGTCAAATTCTGTTCTCCATTTAAGCTTTCCAGAAAACCTTATATAATTAAACTGGCTGAATAAGTAAAAATTTTTCCCTGGACTTCCATGATTGCATTTTATCCAACTTCATTATGACTTTTATCATGATACATCTGTGTTCAAACTTGCAATTAACAGCAAAGCGAAAAGGATCACAAACACAGGAAAAGAAAAGGGGTGTTAAAAATAACCTGGAAGAACAAGATAGACCATGTTCAATGAAAATAAAGTCAGTTAATATGTTGCTATTCTATTCAAATATAATCAGTAGCTCAAATATCTGTGTGGAACTGAATTTTTATTGAATCAGTTCTCACTTCAAGGTCCTAATGCTACTGTCTGTAAGAGAATGAAGCACTGTATATGCTTAAATAAAATCTGGAAGAAGGAGGCCCAAAAGGAAAGCAATCATGAATGGATGAAAAATTGTCCACAATATGAAAGAACTTGAGAATTACTTTGCTGAATAATTACTTAGAATGGTTTAGAAACAAAACCACATTAGTTTGTTAAGGATTTTTTTGTGGATGTTTCTTATGTTAGGAAGTTATACTTATCTCTGAACAGAAATCCCTAAGTTTCAACGGTTAAAACATCCAGAAGGCAACACTAGGGTCATCCTAGTCCATATCCTGTAATATTGATCAATAGTCAGTATTATGTAATGGAGAGGGCAAAACTGCTCTGGATTTGTATTCAAATCACTCTTTGTTATTGTAAATTGTACCCCTAAATGTAAAGACAATACTACCAGAAACTATTGATGCTGGTGAAATAAAAGACATTGAAGGACATGGTGCAGGATAGCAAAAATTTCCTTAGCATTTTCTGGAGAGGAAGATAAAAACATTATGTTATCTTTCCTAAAGCCCAGTCTCTTAGCAAGTCATATACGGTCTTCACACAACACTGTGAATTCTACGCTGGTGGCTTAATTTTATTTTCATGTTGTTCAGGAATTTCTAATTGTCACTGTAGAATATTGATAATCTATCAAAAAGAAAGTGATTTTACTTTTTCTGACTGCACCTAATACCTCACTCTATAACTCCAAGAGAAAGACCTGGGGATCCCATGGAAGAAGTGCTTCAATTCTTGCTGAGAACGGCTAAGATATTGTTACAGTCTTGTGCCAAACTGATGATTGCTTCTGTTAATGGAATACCTCTCACTGGCCCATAGTCACAAGAACTATGGGGATTTATTTGTTTGTTTGTTTGAATATTATTACTAGTTCATTTTCTATCTCATCTATTAATTTTCCATTGTTTGAAGGTTTACATATTACTGATAAATCTTTTTGCTCAAAGTTGTATATTTCAAATATGAAGAACATATTCATTTTATTCTCTTTTCTAGTCAAGAGCACTTGATGAGCCTGATTTGATTTGCATGGTTTATCAGTTAGAGTAATCAGTATGAGTAGCCTCTTATCTATTAGACCACATGTTCCTTTTTTTCTTGTGAAGTGCAATTTCTCTATATTAGGACGGCAGGCTTGGGACAGATTTCGTGATTTTTGTCAAGGACAATTATGATCATTGATTTATTTATGTTGTGTACACTACAGAAAAGATTGTGTATTTTGTATTTCAGAGAGAGGTCTTGAAGACTCCTACATGAAGACTCAGACCAGTTTAAAGGTGGCACTTTCAGAAATACTTTGGTATTGCCAACAGATTTAGTAAAAAAGTTGATTCTTTTTTGGTCTTATTGGAAATTTAGGCTAATTTTGTAAAAAAACCCCAAACTTGTTGGTAGTTCTTGTGATCCCATATATTAACTTTTGTTTATTTCTTAATTAGAATAGATTATGAATTCATGTAGTGTAGCGGGTTGGTTTGCATTTTTGCCTTTTGTGAGTTAAGAATTAGGAGGAATGCAAAGCAGGCTCCAAACTTAAAGAATAGGAAGAAATTTATTAACATAACTAAAAGAAAAGGATTAATAAGAGTTAAAATACACCTTCAGAACACTTCTCTTCCCCCCATCCTCCCCCCTCTTTCCAGTTACAACATACAGGCACAAACTTGAGATTGTTTCAGTCAGTTTATCCACTCTGTAATAGTCTTTGATCAGTTCATTTAGGGAGAGGAGTCTCTTCTGCCCATGTTATGGGGCTTCTCCACAAGAAGGAGTCTTCTTGTGGCTTCCACGTCACAGCACAACAGCTGCCCAGGGTGGTTTTCTGCTGGCATGTGGAAGTCCCTTCCCTTGGCTCACAGCTTTTCCCACAGCTGTTTTCAAGGGTTCAGTCTTAGCTAATGGGGTACTATTTTAAGGATGAGCAGTTCAAGANNNNAATTTCAGCTTCTAGGTTTGAAGCATCTCCTCTATCTCCTCCCTCTGGGCTTCAGCTCTTTCCTCTTCACTGACTTTGGAGTCACTATTATGGTCTATTCACGTGCCTTTGCCTTTCTTTTTCCTCTGACCTGGGAGAGGATGGATGTGGCAGGCCTCATATCTTCTGGGGAATTTGCAGTTCAGAAGGGGTTAATCTTACCCAGAGCCTTGGCTTGCAGCTACAGCTTATCTCTCTGGTGGTCACATGCTCTCTGCTGGGCAGCGGCGAGGAGCTGGTTTCGGCCGTAGCTGTAAAAAGTCCATCTCTGGCTGCCCCGGAGAAGGCAGGGGGGGCATCACGGCCCTCATGGAGCCGCAGGTCTGGCCCCAGCCCCTGCCGGGGCCGAGCAGTCAGGCCCGGCCCGGCCAGGCCCGGCCCGACCCAGCCCGGCCACGCGGCCAGAGCCGTCTTACCAGCCCAATAAGCTGGTATACCAGGGTATATACTGCTTAATACCAGCCCAAAAGCCAGAAGGAAGAGAGATTTCCCGGGCTCCCACCTGGTTTAAATATGTGAATTTTGAGAAGGGCTATTGGTCTATAAAACTGTCCATCAACCCAGGGTCAAACCATCACATGTAGTTATTATTGAATAACACCTTACATAGATTTTTGTTCTGAAATAAGCCCCATGCATGGATTTAGTGTAATCCAGTTGTATTTCACTGAACTCTAGGATGATGTTCTCATTCTAGTAAGATTAATTAATCAAAAATCACTAACTTTTTCTTACTAATAGACAGAAAAAAAATTTCACATGATCATAAATTCCCCAAAGAAACCTAGTAAAAAGGATTAGGAAGAATCTTGTGGTTCTCTTCTTAGAAAAGTATATTTCTTTAAATGACATCAACAATATGAATATGAATGGGATAAATTAAAAGTTGTATTTCCCAATAAGTTCATACTATATTTTCTTACGTCACACCTGTCAAAAGCTAATTCATAACAATGTTCATAAAAATGTGAACAGCATGAGTATGAGTATTGCTCACAGCAAATGCAACACTTGAAAACAAATTTGTAAATTATTTTGCTTCATGCACAGATAAGAGCAAAAATACATGCTCGAAGCACCCTTATGGTAAGAAGCAACATAAACACTTAACATGAATAACCTACAATTAAGATTTTAAAGTGAATTTCTTCTTACGATTCCCATTTTTTTTTACTTCTAAAGATATAATTACAGAGTCAACTATTCTAGCTGTTCAACAACTGGATGTATCATATATTTACAGTTCCACTTAAATTTTTAGGGAAAATATGTGACATCAAAAAGGCAAGATTTTTAAAGAAGGAACCAAAAACTGTGTTAGCTCGTTTATCTATTGTGGACCTACTGGGAATTTATGCTTAGAGATAGGGTACTGTGTTAGTTTTGCTCTGCCTGGTTCTTGGTAGCGAGGGGGGCCACTGAGAAGTGGTAGAAGCTTCCCCCATGGCCAGCAGAGCCAGTCCCTGATCGCTCTGAAGATGGACATGTTGCCGGCCAAGGCTGGGCCAATTAGAGATGATGGTAACACCTCTGTGATGAAATATTTAAGAAAAAAACCAAAACAAAGTGTCAGTGCACTGTTATTTCCAGCTAGAGAAGAGGAAGAGGTGAGAATATGTGAGGGAAAACAACATGGAGACACCAAGGTCAGTGGAGAAGGAGGGCGAGGAGGTGCTCCAGGTGCCGGAGCTGAGGTTCCTCTGCAGGCCCCGGTGATGACCATGGTGAAGCAGCTGTCCCCCTGCAGCCCATGGGGATCCACGGGGGATGCAGAGATCCACCCACAGCCCGTGGGGGAGGTGCCCACACCAAAGCGGGTGGATGCCTGGAGGAGGCTGTGATCCAGTGAGAGACAGAGTGGAGAGAGGGGGCCCCTGCTTCCAATTTGGAGCAGCCTGTCCTTGGAGGACTGCACCCCGTGGAAGAGTGACCCACGTCACAGCAGTTTTAGGAGGACTGCTTCTTGTGAGACTGGACCCACGCTGGAGAAGTTCATGGAGAACTGTCTCCTGTGGGAGGGATCCCACGGTCTCACAGGGGAAAAACTTTTCTCCCTGAACAGTGGAAGAAAACCTCGGGTGATGAACTGACTGAAACCTTGACCACCCTGTCTCCCCATGCTCTTGATGGGAAGAAGGGAGGAGCTGGCGGAAGAAAAGGGCTTTCTAATGGCTTATTTTACTTCTCATTACCCTCCTCTGATTTTGTTAGCAATAAGCTCACTTTGTACTTCTAAGATGAGTCTGTTTTGCCCTTGGAGTGTTTTCTCCCCGTCCTTATCTCAATTCACGATGCCTTCATCAAATTTTTCTCTCCTCTGCCCAGCTGTGGCAGAAGACAGTGAGTGAGTGGCTTTTTTGGGTGCCTGGCATTTGGCCAGTGTCAAACTATGACAATTACCAAAACTATTAAGTCAAAAGAGGTAATTTAATATTAACACTGAAAAAAAAAAGTAGTGGTCAAAAGTTCTTTTTTTTAGGTTAGTGTGAGTATATCCCAGAAAGACAAAAGTTCAGTGATGTTTTATATTGTATATGAATAGGAACATAGAAAGCACTGAGAATTTCACTGATAGCTCATAGCCATTGACTGTCCTTTACAGATCTTACATTTTAAACTAACAGAAAGGATTGTCAATAGTACATTTAGAATCTGTAATATCTGCAGTGTATTTTTCATTTGGAAAAAAAAGAAATCCCACTTATTCACAAAAAAAACAAATTCACTAAATTATTTGCCTCAATAAGTATTAAAGATATCCTGCAGTCTCAGTCTTCTATTAATGATAATCCTTATAGTTATTTAGCTCCTCTAAAGTAAACAAACAAACAAACACTTATTGGATGTGTTTTGAAATTATTTATCATCACAGCAAAGACCCTAAGGTACAAGAGCGATGATTTATTTTGCAAAGAGAATGAAGAACTAAAATAGGGGGAAATGTTTAAGGACTGAAATAAAAAATTAAATTCTATTCTAATAATACATTTAAAGGATGCAGTGTATTTTTGGATTGAGCTTTTGATATTTCAATTTTTATGAGAAAATAAATTTTTATGAATCTGGAAAAGAGAGAAGAACTTGTATATGAAACATAATATATGGACTTAGAAAAACAGAGGCTGATTTTAGGCTATTTATTTATTTTATTTTAGATTCTGAAGCTCTGCAATGGTGAAAGACAAAAGGGTGTAAGCAATGCCCTAGGGCAGACCAATTGTTCTTCATCATGTGCATGCTCCCTCCCACAGTGACAGGGAAAAGGTCAGGAGATCACAGAAGTCTGGGCAATGTGGAATTAGGGATGTCAGCTTGTGGCCAGAAGGACCGGGGAAGTGACCATCCCTTGTACTGGGCACTAGTGAGCCCAAACCTCAAATCCTGTTTTCAGTTTTGGACTCCTCACTGCAAGAAAGACATTGAGGGACTGGAGTGCGTCCAGAGAAGGGAATGGAGCTGGGGAAGGGAAGAACAAAAGTCTGATGAGGAGCAGATGAGGGAGGTGGGGCAGCTCAGCCTGGAAAAAAGGAGGCTCAGGGGGAACCTTATCACTCTCTACAATTGCCGGACAAGAGGGTGGAAGCAGGTGGGGGTCAGTTTCTTCTCCCAAGTAAGAAGAGTCAGAATGTGAAGAAATGAGCTCAAATTGCACCAAGAGAGGTTTAGACTGGATGTTAAGAAAAATTTCTTCGTGGAAAGCGTTGTTAAGCATTGGAACAGGCTGCCTGGGGAAGTGGTGAAGTCACTATTCCTGGAAGTGTTTAAAAAGGTGTGGATGGATACGGCACTTGAGAACATGTTAACATGGTGAGCATGGCAGTGGTGATACATTAGCTGCTGGACTTGATTTTAGGTGTCTTTTCCAACCTTAACAACTCTATGATCCTATGATTCTGTACTCCTACCAAGACAGTTTTCACATGTGTTAGAGTGAAGCTGCTTCCTAGAAATGCTCCCAGGCCCTTTCTGCCCATGCTGCTATGGCTCTGTCCTCTATCAACTGGTCCCAAGAGTTTGCAAGTGGTTGTAAAAGTGACTTCTTTTTATGAAAGATGACTGCTTTAATGTACATGGATTATCCCCAGCACAGGAGTCCACTGTATAAATAAATTCCTTTTCTTTAGAGACATCAGCCAGACAGCACTGAAAGGGAGAAGACTTTATAATGTTCCCTGGAGGAAAAAATATAAGCTGTGAAATTTCAAGAAGGATCAGATGAATGCATGGTTAAGTACATGCCACTGGACTACAGCTGCTGCTTTCATGGGACATACTTTCCTCACAATTTTCTGTTCTCTTCAACAGGGGCACGTTGCTGATAATGATTAAGGCTTAGCATACGCCAGCAAATCCAAGGTCATGGAAAGTAGAGGAAAAGCGGGCCTGGTTGATGCTGCTAGAGCTCAGACAACCTCTTGCCAATCCACCTACAGCACTGTCATTTTTTTGGGGGGGCCAAGACTTCACCCAGTTTGACAGTGAAGAACAGATCAGTGCACTGAGTGTTTAAATTGATAAGTAACTTATTCAGCAAATAGCTACATCAGAGGATTTGGATCAAGTTTGTATGGAACACCAAATAATGATGTACAATAACTTGTAAACAAGAAATTATTATATAACTGTCACCAAGTCATCTGAGTGATAAAGACACTCATAATTGCTTACAGGCACAACATGCTTACATAAATATAATTGTCTGATTGCTATTGAACTGATAATATACAAGTATGAATACTTGAAATACTTGAATACTCTGAAATAATTTATTTTAATACAGATAGGATTTACAAAGCTACTGACAGGGAAATGACAACATTAATTTGTATTTCTTTATTCTAGCTATTTCATAGAGCTCTTTAATTGTCCCTCTCTCCTACTGACTAAATTTGCTAATTTTTCCTTTTTCCATTTCTCTTTCCTTATCTGTTTTGGCTTTTTTTTCCCCCCAGTATATATTTTACCCAAGACCATTTCATTTTCCTTTCATTTTTTTTGCCATTCCCACCCCATTTGCTATCTACTGATAAGAGAGATAGTAAAAAACCATAGAAATGGGTTGGAAGCAGCAGGAAACAGGGCATGTGGTGAACAGGCAGACAAAAAGAGGGATACCAAAGGGATGTAAATTTATGTATCTGGAAGTACTCAGAAGGATGCTATGACCCAGGCTTTTAATGGAAACATTTTGCCCTTTCCTCTGTCATGTGCTGTTCTGAAATCTGTCTGTCTGTGTCTCTCATTTAAACCAGAAATTTCCACATTTTGGGTAACATTACTGATCAAAATTTAATTGAAGCTCTCAGTGAAAGTGTCAAGATACTTCAAGCTTTCCACAATGAATGCTCTGACTCAAAAATTTCTCAGCATCTTGACTGCAAATGTACAAGTTGTTGCACTTCATGTTTGATAAAGAATGCAGCAAATTATTTAGGCGAAGGGATGGAGGACAAAGAAGTTAATGACAGACTTGGTTTTGAAGATGAACTATGAATTAATGGATTCAGCTCAGATCCTGTTGGTCACGGTCCAATGGTAATTCATTTATAAGACAGTTATCTCATCATCAGCTTGAAACGTAAGAAACCCAGGAGATGGCTTCTTTAAATTAAAACTTGGGTGCATAGCATTAAGATTAAATTATTGTTTAAAAGTCATCATAAACTTAATGAAAATATGACAGAAGACATCATAATTTATGCAAATACAGCCTATTGCAAGCAGTGACTACAGCACGCTTTCTGAGGCTTTCATTTTCTGCATTCTGCATTAGTCACAGAAACCATTTTTACATCACGTTGTTCGAGAATCCTAAACGTAGAGGTGGAGAGGACAGCTTATCAGCAGTAGATAAAAAATGTGCTATACTTAGATTTACTAGGTTAGCATGTTGAATGTGAATGTCTGCATCCAGACTCCAACTCACAGCAGGTTTCCCACCCCCTCACTCTTGTGTTGTATCATGGTAAAGTGAAAGGGGGACAAAAAGGGGTATAAAATCCCTATAAAATCCGTTAAAAAGAATGTGTGTTAAAGGCAAACACGACAATTCTCTGAAATTTGTGGAGATGAAGTCTCAGGTACAGTCAGCAAAGGATAAAAAATATGTAGTGAGGAAAATCAGTTCACGGGTCTGGTAATGTTTTCATTATTTTTCTATGTTTTTTTTGCCTTGTTGACTACAAGAAATACTTCCAGTTCTTAATAACTCATCCCCCTTGAATATTTTTTCATTACAAGATACACCCCACCACCTCATGCCACGCCCTGCCTTCCCTCCTAGAAATATTTTTTCATATTCCTTAGGAAATAGGAGACGTGTTTTTATGAGCATGGTTCCTGATGAGAGGTTATTTCCGTGCCCAGTCCCTCCTACTCATGGAGGGGGTGAAACCACCTGCAGACAGGAGAACTCTGTGAGGAGCTGGCGTCCTCATCCTCTGCCATTGCATGAACTCCAGCTGGTTCTGTTGTGCAGCCGACACATTCACTAAGACAAAGATTTGGCAGAAATACTAATATTTCTCTGTCTCTGTAATTAAAGTGCACGTGCTGATGGCTACACAGCATATGCAGTGTTAAAAATTGTGTGTAACAGCTTTGTGGTTTAAATACTGGTCTGTCACTTGAAATTCAGTAATTTGGTTGGTGTGGATGGGCAGAGGCAGGTGGGGCTGGCCATACCCTCAAGGCCCTGGCAAAGGAGGCAAGAAGGTCCAAAAATGCCATTGGACATAGCAAATGACAATTTGCAAAAAGTGACTTCCTCTTCCACCCTCTGAGTCTTGTTCCCTGTCGTTATGCATTGTTACAAAGAGCAAAACTCTGCTGGTCTTCCCCTGGCACTCAGCAGAGCCACGTTTTCCCTCGTGGTGGCAGTCTGGTCCTTGCATCTCAGCGATGGTTTAGGCAGGATGCCACAGTTTCCCTGGAGAAGGGAAGGGTGTAAGAGGAGCAGCAGCACTTAGGGGAGCGTGTGTCAGCAGCAGCCGAGCGCAGTGGGGCAGGGACGAGGCAGACAATGCTTCTGCAGCGAGAGGCTGGGCAGCCCGGCAGTGTCAGCTGAGGCTGAAAATAATGAAGATGTCACCGAAAGAATTATTTTGTTCAAGAAAAGGTTACAGGAATTTTTCATAAGACAAGATGATAGGTAATTTGCTAATGATATCTTTCAACTGCAATGACGAGGCAAGTTTTATTTCATTCTTTTCTCGGCAACAGTGTCAGTAACAGTACTTTAATAACAGCAAGACCATATTCTTCTATATTTTACTTTCAAGTTATGGTAGCACAATTTCTTTTCTAATTGCCACTAAACTGAGCTGCCCTACTCTGACAATAGTTTTTCAGTATGGATCCAGGTAAGCTATCAGCAGCGCAAAATATATTTGGGTTTGCAAAACCCATAGAAAAACCAGATGAATTTATCTTTTTCTTTAACAAAGTTTTGCTCAGCAATTTTCAATAAATTTTGCCTGAGATATTTCGTCAAGATATTAGAAGCAAAGGTAATCTGCTACAACACATCAAGTAGCACACTGATCTTGAAGAGCATGCATTACTTAATGATTAAGCACTGTAAATTAAGATTCAATTAAGTTGAAATAAAACTATGCCTCTACCAAAAAAAAAAAAAAAAAGTAACTATATAGATATTTATTCTCTTTTGGAGACTAAAACTTTCTTAATTATCTGACATCATATACATAAAGTACTATAATGAACAAAATTGAATTGAATAAAAAAATCATCTATTGACAGAGCAACAACACCTGCCTGGAGCCTGTGATAAACATTTGGAGACAAGGCCTGATTTGCCTCTAGGGAAAAATGCAGAAGCAATAAAACTAGATTCAAATGTAAGTTGTTCTAACAATTTAATGCAGTGGCCAAAGCCTACAGGTCCTAAAAAGGAAACAGGAGCATGTGATGTCACACTTAAAATACCTGAAGTTGCAACAATTTGTACTCTTATCAGAAATGCAGTCAAATCATAAATTAATTAAGAACAATGCTGTTTATATCTTCTTAAAACACTGTAAATACATGTAGATGTATGTCATGTAGAATTTTCCAAGAAGGTTGCAGAGCACAAAAGGATACGTAACCATACTTATGGTCTGTTTGTGAAAGGGTGATAACTTTTTGTGTAACAGACCACCACCACCACCCTCAAGGGAAGAATTTATTCCTACTATCCAATCTAAACCTACTCTTGGTCAGTTTGAAGCCATTCCCCCTTGTGCTGTCACTCCATGTCCGTGTAAATAGTCTCTCTCCATCTTTTCTGTAGGCTCCCTTGTACTGGAAGGCTACAATCAGGTTACACCAAAGCCCTCTCTTTTCCAGGCTGAACAATCCCACTTCTCTCAGCTTTTTCTCATAGGAGAGGTGTTCCAACCCTCTGATCATCTTGGTGTCATCCTCTGAATTTGCTACAACAGGTGGATGTAACATCTAGGACATGGTGGCGAAACTCCTTGGCATTCATCCCCCATTCTGTTTTGTAAGGCTGTATCTATTTTCATAAGGAAATGCACCTTGTAAAACAGATCCAGGGTTGTATCTCTCTGCTTTTTACAGAAGGAATAAGATCTTCAGGTGCACTAAGCACTTATATTTAGATATAACTGAATGGTGCCCAAGTTGCCATGTCCTGCACTGAAACAATGAAAACCAATAAACACTTAAAGTTATTTATCCTACCCAAGAGCAAATATGAAAATAACACTATACCTCAGAAATACCCATTTTTCTACAGAGACTGTAAAGCTATGAAAAAAATTCTTTGCAGACCTAAATCCTATCCTAGGTAATAATAGAAATTTCACCTCAAATAGACAGCCAAGTGTTTTTCTTATTATTGTGATTCCCTCTATCATCAGTGGCCTTCACCAAGTACAAGGTTTTACAGGAAAAACTGAAAGATGTTTACACAGACTTCACTCAGCTAACCAACAGCTGAGCAAACATATTCAAACACTTCAGCTCTCTTCCCCCTTTACCATCCATTTTTAATAAACTAGAAACACTTGCCTAAATAAAGGTGCCCTTGGAGGATGTGGGAGAGCCTGAGTATGTTTGCAACATGCTGAGAGACTTATTTGCGTTTGGTTGTTCTGACCAAATCACAAAAATTTCCAGCTAATAGCACATGCACCAGACAGAGCTTTTTGGCTTCAGACACAAATTGATAATAGCAAAGGTAATAAAATGGCTTTTTAGCATCTTAATGCTTTCAGTGTTTTAAAATGTATTTTACATTTCAAAGAATAATTCAGATACTGAAACAAGAAAGTAGTAAAACATGCAAGCATCAAGATGTTTTTTCCTTTCCCCCCCTCTTTTTAATATAAATGCGAGATCAAATTTTTAGTGTGAATGGTGACAAATCAATTTCTTTCCAACAGCTGTCTAGTTCAAATTTCATTTTTTACACCATTTGCTGAGAAACTTAGTTCCCTTGCCACTACATCTTAACTGTATCCCCAAACAGATTAACATCATGGCAGGATAGCATGTCACGTAATGATTTTAATAACATTTATTCATAAGATTGTTACTCCTCCCAGCTTCTGCCGTAGGATCTGCCACAACGCCATGTAGTTCATTAGCAAACACACTGAGAAGTCAATGAGGCAGATACAATGTGCAGATTAAAAAACCCACAACATTAGGTTTAACTCTTCTGTAACCTTCTAAAACCCATTTATAGGCTTATTTAATACTAAAATTGAATAATGGTGCATATTGCTTCAAATTATACATATTTAGGAAAAGCAAATATAAACAAATTCTGTATTCTGGGACTGGGAAATTTAGCAGAGGAGGAGAAAAAACCACCAACAACCAAAAATTAGGAAGGAAAAAAAGGAAGATATGACATGAATGTTCACAGAAAAGTTGTTAAAGTGTTTCATGAGGTTTTGTCAAAATTTTAATATAAAAATGAACAGATAAATATTTATTCCAAATAATTGTAGAATATTTTGTGAGTTACATATTTTATATTTTTATATATCAATAAAAATATTTTCTTGAAAGGTAATATGGGTAGCAAGAGTGAAAAAAAAAGTATAAAAAAAATGGGCTTATGTGTCTTACTATGCAGAAATATGTATTTATCTGTAAGAATTGCTTTCTTTTTTGAAGACAGCTAATACACTGTAGATGCATAACCAAGCTGTCTCATATAAACTCAAATGTGGTTGATATATACAAATACACCTCATGCATATATTACCATAAATATTATTTTACTGTAGCAATTTATTTTCCAAACTAAGGTGCAAGGAAATGTCTCCAAGATGAACACTTGCTGATGTCTTCATTAGAAAATTCTTAGAGGGTAAAGCCATGTTTCTGTATCAGCCCATTTGATCTGGTCAAAGAGTTTTTTTCTAGGAGTTATGCAAAAGAACCTTTCATACATTTCCAGAAATACTGTTCAGTTCTCATTTGTTGGGAAAACTGATCTTTCTGTATAATCAGCTTTTGGGGAACTAAATCAGAAACAAAAACAAAGAAAACACCACACTTCTCTGCCAACCTAGTTTCTTCATCTCGCCTGAGACAAATTAGTTGCCCAGGTTTTAAATAATGATTTAACCATGCTTTATTTTTCACAAGCTTAGGCACTTCGCAAATTAGGAAATTGTTCATAGAACTCTATTTTTTTGAGGTTTGATCAAAATAATTTTTCCATGCATGTTGTTTCCTTTTTCCTTGGCTTAGATTGGGTTACACTTGTTAGAGTTTCATTTTCAAGAATTAGAAATAAAGGATTCCTATGTTTCTGTTCATGAGAATAGCAAAGGGACTTGATTTTGGTATTCTCTAATGAAAAAGAATCTGATTCCTCAGGGAATGGTCCATGGATGGTTATTTCTGAACAGGCAAGATGCTGAAGGATATTTCACCTCCCCTACAAAGACAGGCTGAGGAAGTGCAGGTTGTTCATCCTGGAGAAGAGAAGGTTGCATGGAGACCTCAGGGCACCTTCTGACCTCAGAGCAGGGGCTATAGGTAGCCTGGAGAGGGACTCCTTGTCAGGAACTGTAGTGATCAGACAAGGAGGAATGCCTTCAGACTGAAAGAGGACCATTTATGTTAGGGATAAAGAAGAAGTTCTTTACTGTAGGGATGATGAGGCACAGGTTGCCCAGAGAAGCCGTGGCTGCCCCATGACTGGAAGGCCAGGTTGGATGGAGCTCTGAGCAGCCTGATCTGGTGGAAGGTTCCCTGCCCATGGCAAGGGAGTAGGAATGAGATAATTTTTAAGGTCCCCTCCTGCTCAAACCATTCTATGGTTCCCACCCTGAATACTGAAAAGTCTAATGGCAGTGCTTGGCTGTGGGAGACAGCAGCTGGTGCCATCTGGTGTGTAATGTTATGGTGACCTCGCTATCCAAATGAGTAGATCATGTTGTTGTACCAGCCATTCTGTGAACAAGGCTCGTGTCAAAAACAAACCAGGTGTAGTGACGGTACCCACAGCTGCATTAGAATTATTTAAATAAATGCAACAAAATCTAAAATTAAAATAAACCAAGGCACCAGAAAGGGGCTCCAGCATTGGATGGAGCTTTAGTTTCAAAGTTTTCATGTGCCAAAAGCTGAATTAATCAAATCTATGAACAACAACATAAATGAAAACCCATAACATTTGGCAAATACAGTTTAGGTTTTAAGCTGGCTTGGACAGCAGTGTCAAAATATAAAGATAGAGAAAAAAAAAGAATGAAACAGAGCCAGTGTGGCATCTGCCAAAGTACCACATTAGCTCTTATGGTTAGCATACACCATTACTGTGTTTAGTGGAAACTAGCTGGAGTATTTTTGACTCTAGTAGCAGAAATGTGTAACCGAACACGTCAAGACATTTGTGAGATACATTTCTATGAGCTATGCAGAACACGGTGCAGATCCTCTCAGGGAAAGTGTGATCTTTCTTGCCTTTGACTAAAAAGGACCAACAGTCTTCCTGAGGACATCTCACAAAAATTCTTCAAAAAAAAGGTGTAGATTTGTAAAGCAAACTAATGAGTCAATTGGATGCGATAATTTAGAAAAAAAAAGTCCTAAACGCATCCAGGTGGGATAAGCTTGATAGAAGATCTCAAATTGTTAAATCAAATTTATTTTACTGATTATGGCTACAATGCCACATTTTCCTGCGGGTTCACAGCAGGTAAAAAAACCCCACAACAACCAGCAAACAAACCTTTCTCCCCGTATTCCCCAGTTAATATGGTGCTAAAATACTTCAAAGCCACTGGCTCACATATTGTGTCAGTGTCATATTTGTTGCTTCATTTGGTTTGCATCTGTATGAACAAACTCAAACCTCCTGTATTTCTTCAGACAGATGTCATAATCCAGAATGCAACAATGTGAGGAAAAAAACCCTTATTACTCTCTCGTGTTAGCCTAAGAAGGTTAGATACAAGCATAGACAACATTTAGAACTTGTCTTACTGAGCACAGCAATAAATACACAAATAAATATAAAACGCCAGTCTTTTCCTCTATTGAATGTAACTCAACAAAAGCAGTGAAGAGACAAAGTAGCCAGCATCCACCCAAAGCTTCAAGCTTTTCATCCGGGAGACTTCAGACCTAGTGTCAAGTGTTTTTCCGAGAAATGACAAACTTTCCCTTCTCTTTGTACAAAGCCAGATGATGACTCTAAAAATTTCCTCCTACCCATCTGTTCATTCAGCTGGTATGTGGCATCCTTCTCCCCATTTTTTCGGTCTTTTTATACAAAATGCAAATTTTCAGGTCAGGAACCTGCAATATTTAGAATTAAAAAATCCCTTAGGCTTGACAAAAAACTCCTGACTCTCAGCAAAGGAGTGTTCTTCATTTAGGTTCTCAGAGATATAAGCAGAGTAAATTATTGTGCCATCCATGAAGAATTACTGAAAACATCAGAAAAGAGCAATTACTGTATGTCTGATCTTAATTTGGCTTCCAGTTAGAAATACGATATCTTATGTAAGCTACCTCAGGGAACAGATGCCACCAAAGAGCAATGAAAAATGTTAAATATTCTGTGGGTAGAATTCACTGCTATAGCAGCTTCCCGTGAGAGCAGATGCAAGTTTTCAGGCATTTTCTGAACATTAAGGACTTGGCAGTATTCTCAAACTCCACCATGAGAATGCTTGTCTTCCCCATCATTAGCTTAACATCATGTTATATTGCAGTGCCCATCTCCACAGTGTGGAGAAGTCTGGCTGCTTCCTTGGACTGAAATAAACATGGTTTTATTGTGCATCCTACTTATTGTACGGAAGGAATATTTCCTCAACTAAGCTATTAAAAACATACTTAAAATATTCATAACTGCAGCAAAACAGACAGCAGGGAATTTGATAAAAATATGCAGTTCTCTTGAGCTGTGAAAGTGGTTGTTTTGGGAAATGCTTGGTTATGTGAGAACTAATATACAAAATGAAAACATTTCTTCAATTCAGTAGAGCTTCTGAGCTCTAAAACTTTTTTTTATATTTTATTTTTTTCCTGCATAAGCTACATTTATAGCAGTGATGAGCACTTTTAACATGTGTGATTTGGACAGATAATAAGAAAGAAAGTGGAAGGACCTTAATGTTGGTCTTGTAGGTCTGAGTTTGATTATTTTTTAAAAGTTTCAATTTTTCAGAAAAAAACTTACAACAACAAAAAAACCCAAGACTCTAGATTTATCGTGCAGTAACAGAGGTTTGGCCAAAGGCTGCAATTATTTTGAAAGAGTCAGAATTCAGTGGATTACAATGTATCATAAATTGTATTTAATAACTAAAAGGAAATATATCCTATATTCTTTAAAACACTGTTACTTTTCTTCTTTCAAGAACATCTTTGGAAAAAAAAGTCCCACTTTTGTTTTCATGAAACAATTCCTCTTTTTAGATCTTCCCTACACTAAACCCGAGATCAAATAAAACCCAAACGCAGCAAAGTGTGCAGTGTTGTGCTCTGATGTTGGCAAATTAGAACTGATACATCTGGTGCTCCACTTCAAAGGCGAGATTGGTCATGCTCTGTGTGCTGGGTAATTGCATGCTCTGCTGTACATAATAATGTTTTTCAATTGGACTTGTTCTGCATAACATAGATTCAATTATTATATAATTCCTACCTCTGCGAGAGAGTATATTTCTATTTTCTGGTTGATTTGGGAGCAAAACTTCTTACAAGTTGCACAGGAAATTTGGGATAACTCGACCATCCATTCCTCTCTCATGGATTACTTGGACAACTAGAGTATCTGCTTTCCCTACAACCTACAGATGAAGAGACCAAGTTGCTGAAGTTTGCCACAGAACTTCTCCCAAACATTTCCCTGCAGAACTGGAACTAGATGTTGAACTGGTCACCATTTCTAATGGAAAAGTTCTTTTTTGACTAAAATATCCTATATGTTTTTGTTGTTTGGTTTCCCCCTCACCCCCCACCTCATTGCAGTTAGATAAAAACTGGACGAATTTAAGTAGACCATTATTATTTTTTCTAAAACCTTTTAAAATAAATTTTGTAAATTAGAGGCATTTATGAAAGCTTTTTACCTAATGCACTGCATAACTAAAAGTCCACTTTGAAGTACCCTGCAACATACAAACACAGGTACAAAGTGGTTCATTTATCATCCCATTAAAGAATTATTTTGTGCTAGTTGCCAGTCTCGTCCACTTTAACACCCTGTTTCTAGTAGAATAGAGTTCATCTGATATACACTGAAAGCTTAGTGAAATATCTCTGTCTTATGTTGCAAACTGCAAATACCTCTTCCTCCTATTGTAAAAATCTCATTCAGACAAAGAAGCACATTTTAACTATCAGAAGATACAATCTTGACCTAATATTTCCTTAGACATGTCAAGTGAACACTGTGATGATATGCTGTATTAACTCTGTGCATCAGAGTGAGAATGTATCGATCAAGCATTCATTGATTACAGCATTCAAGAGTTACTAGATTTCCTTGGGAAAGAAGGATGTTCATGTGATGAATTCAGGAGAAAAAGTTCAACCCAATTAACAAAGCACAATTGAATAAAATATCTATAGCTCTATATCTTCTGTTATTAGGGTTCTCCAGAATAACACAATGCATCTTTCCTACAAAGTATTTACTAATCTGTTAACTTTTTATTTTACATAAAGCAGAAATACATTTTTGTGCAGCCTAGAAAATGGAAGGACAAAGCTATTGTTCATAAAAGCTGTAACGAATGAGAACTGCAAGAAAGAATCTATTCTTGTTATAGTGTGAAGATACTATTTAAGAGTAAATGCTTTGATCCTTTTAATGGCATTGAAGACAAATATGGTTGCTATAGAACAGATCTTGGCAGTGAAGATGAATATTTTACTTAGTACAACTTTGTTCCACTAGACAAATGAATCAAGATGAAATGAAATAGTTCCACTTGTCTGTTTAAAATAAGTCACTAAAAATCATCATGGCTAAACATATTAGATAGGAAGCATTTGAAAAATTAAAATTTACAAGATGACAGGAATTTATTGAAGTAAGCAGAACATATGACACATACAAGTCTTGTTACTGCCATCTGTATTTGAAAGTTCAGCATTTTTAGCTGTACACGTGGGAAATGAAAGGTTAAAAGGACAGTTCTGCAAGGGAAGAAAAGTCTAACAAATCATTTAACAACAAATGCTACTTCTAAAGGAATCTGTCAAGAAATAAAATGCTGTGGCAGGCAATCCAATTGATATCTCAAGTACTCAGGGCTAGTCTTAAGACTCCATGATCAAATACCTCAGGAGGAAAAACTTTCTTTCACTACAAAAATGAAATATAATTATCACACTGTGTGCTTTTAAGTAAAAAGACAGAAAGGTTGACTTAATGTAATTTGGCAAATAAAACTAATTTTTACAAGGTCGACTTCTCTATGATTAGGTTGTGCTGGTTAATTAGGATGTACTGAACTGGGAAATCCACTCACAGATGAAGCCTTCCCCTAAGATCTGATTACACACAGTAGTTTTCAAGATCAGTGGCTGGTACTTAGTAAGGCTGGCAGCAGCCAGAACTAAAATCTGTTAGAAGAGAAGAGATCCTTGGAGATGGAGAACAAAATATACGAATGAAATTTACAGACAAAGTATATCTGAATCACAGGAAAACTTCACCATAAAGGTGGTAGATCTTACAGGAAAGATGGAGAGAGACTATTTACAGAGCATGGAGTGACAGGACAAGGGCGAATGGCTTCAAACTGACAGAGAGGAGGTTTAGATCAGATATTAGGAATAAATTCTTTACTGTGAGGGGGGTGAGGCACTGGCACAGGTTTCCTTCAGAAGCTGTGGATGCCCCATCCCTGGAAGTGCTCAAGGCCAGGCTGGATGGAGCTCTGAGCAACCTGGTCTAGTGGAAGGTGTCCCTGCCCATGGCAGGGGTTTGGAACAAGATGATCTTTGAGGTCCCTTCCAACCCAAACCATTCTATGATTCTATGTCCTTCTAAAATTAAAAAGAATATGGAGTGTTTTCACTGTTTCCTGTTGATTGGCTTTGTAGGCCATTCCTGTACCATGGGCTGTGAGGTGTGATGAGTATCCCATTGGGCCAGCGCTTAATTCAAGGTGGTACCTCCCTCTCTTAACCAGGCCAGGCACATCAAACATATCTTCAGGGAGAAGGCATTAATATTTAATTAACAACATAAGTAAGACTACAAAGTTCTGAGCAGGAATTTTGGATAAGTAAACTGAACAGCCACCTTGATCAACAGAACTCTACAGTATATAAAAGAAAAGGAGCCATTTAAGGAAAGATAAAGCCTAGGAAAACAGTAGCAATGTAGGATATCAGCTAACTTCAGTATTTCTGCTGAAAGCCTGTGTTGCTTCTGACCAAATTCCAGGCTCACTTAACAGATTCAAACAAGAGCAATAGCTCTAAAAGTTGTGACATTCGAAGCTGCAGTGCAGGCAGGAGAGGGAAAATGTTTCTTAATTTTATTACCTGACTATCTGAAAGTTGACATTATCTTCACATCAGAGACTTTTACATATGAATTCGACTTTATGAAATTAGTGGGGCAGATTTCTCTATCTGATTTCTGGCAGGTAGAGATTTAGCAGAAACAGATGATAGGTTACATATTAGATAAATATACACATTGTGTTTTAAAATCTTGGGGGGGTTTCATCTGCTGAAACTAACATGTCAAAGGCATGTTAGAAGTAAATATATAAGTAAATATAATTTACAGGATGAAAAATGAAATATAATATGAAATGATCTATTAAATACTTATTTTATGCTTCTTATAAGTGTACTGTACTCTCTGCAGTGCCTTTGCTGGTGGAAATGCAAATAATGAAGTCTGGATTTTTCCGCATATAATCCTTTCCCTCTTAATAATCCAAACTGAAATGGAGTTGAATAAATTACATAATGTGGGCATAGGCAGAGCAAAACTCACATCTCTTCCTTCTACCCCATGTTATGGATTTCCAGCCAGGCTTGCTAGATGATCATGATTATTTGCATGAAGGCAGAAAGGATTCAAAAGAAACAATTATTAGACAGAATACTTGATAAATGGCAGCAATATGTTCAGTAAAATGCACCTGACACAGTTATTTCTAGATAACCACCTCAGTAGTCCTAAAACTTTATTGGTATGACAGTTTAAGACACAACAGTGCCTTCATTTTAAGCAGAGAAGAATGAAGTGACACAAACATTTCCCTAAAGCCTCAACAATAGGTGTTTCAACGGAGGCACAAGCGTGGTGTAGGTATTTAGCTGAGTATCTCTCTTCCCCGTTTATATGGATCAGACTTTGCATTTGCACTCCTACCCTTGAAAATGCAATAGCTAAAAAGATGTGTGTATGCCTAGAAATATTGTATTAATCTTTGATTAAATAGTAGTGAAGATAATATTGTAGCCCCATACATAAAAATGTAGTCCCTGTGACCTTCTTTTCTACAGCTCGGGAGCCAAGTTGGCTCTTTACAGGCTGGGTAATTCTGCTGCTCTCAGAGCACTATTGACAGTGAAGAAACAATAAATTTAAAATTCAACTCAGCCATTCAAACACCAGCCAGGGAAATCCAACTAATTAGTTTTCATTAATTTCCCAGTGGAGCACCTGTGGTCTACGTGGGTGTTATGTACACCTCCTGCTGTTTTGGGATGTCCACCTTTCCTACAACCACAGCCAAAAGAGCAGATTCCCAACCCTATCACTAGTGATGAAGACCATCACTGTAAATTCTCATCCTTTCTTTACAACTCACTGGAGATAACAATCAGGAGTTTCTTAGTTCCTTAGAACTTTCCTCAATCTCACCAGCTGCAATAAACTGTGGCTACTTAAATCTCTGTTACCTTGTTGGTGGTTACTCAGACGCCTAGGAGGTGTTGTGTCATGGGTCTAAGTTAAAATGGGAAGATCAGGAGGAGAGACAAAAATCTCAAAGCAGCAGGTGATATTAACAAAATTTACATCTTTGGAGGGTTTCTTCTTTGTCCCAATGAGGCTCAGGCTTAACAAGAGTGAGCACACTTGTGACAGAGAAACCCAATCTTTAGGTGTGATTATCATACTCTCTATCTGTAATTACATAGGGGGAAGAGAAGTGATGCCAGCTTTGAGAATCCAGTTTCAGGTGACACCAGGAGAACTGAGGAATCATTTTGACTTGTACTATACAGCCCTTGACCATGGTCCCAGTCAGTGTTTCTGTTAGCTCTGGCATCACTGCTGTTTTCCTCATCTCTGGCACTAAATCTAAACACAGTTATTCTATTGTGTTACAAATAGTAAATTTGATGGAAAATGAAGTTTGGCTCATTCCAAATCTATCAGGAATTTCAGAAAAAGGTCAAATACTTGAGCTGATAAAGAGAAGAAATGGGAGGATAATATAGAGAGAAAAGGGTGTAATAGCTCTCTTTTATCAGCCAACCAAGTATTACAACATATAATCTACCTTAGGTCCCTGCTTGAGAAAATCATCCTACACTTTCCACTTCCTGTGAAAGGGAAGTACAAGGATACATGTTTATAACACAAAACATAATATCATTATAAAGAAAAAGAGGGAAGTTCTCTATTTAATTCTATTTTACTGAAACAATTCAAATTTTGAATCAATTTGCTCCTAAACAGATGTTTTTTTCCAGTTCATCTCCAAACACCCAAATAGAAAGGCCAATACAAAAAATAGTAGCTTTCCCAACACCTTCCAGAGAAGGATGAAGAATATTTAACTTCTCTGTTGAAAAGACTGTTCATTACTCTCATAGATGGAATAATTTCCTCTTTTTTTTTTTTTTTTCTTTCCAATTAAAGTAAGGTCTGTAGAGTCATGCCAATAATTCTTGGTTTTGTCCAAACAAGTAGCTGATTCTTTAATTTTCAGATTCAGTGGGCACAATGCCTCAACCCCCAACCAGGAAGACTTCCTTTAACCTCAAGGGTGCAAAAGGAATACAGCAAGCCACCTCTTTCAGAGGCAGAATTGATAAATCTATCAAGCCAGTGAGTGTTGTGCCATCTGCCCCTTATAAAACAGCAGTATTAATTACAGCAGACTTCTCAGCTGGGTCCTTTTCCTGTCCTTAACCAAGTCCATGAATCAGAGGGTTGGGAAGTGGGGGGAAATATCAGATTGGACCAATGGTACAAGTTTGCTGGTTTTGACCAGGGTAGGTTCATGTCTGGGAAGTCCCCCGAAATCAGAGATGAAAGCTGACTCTTCCTGTTTGTTCCATCAGTCCAATTGGACTATGAGGGGAAATACTTCATTTTGTACAAATGCAGTAAGGGTTAATGCTACTCTTAAACTGATGCCAACCAAGGACGAGAACCATCCACATACTCATGGTAAAGTTTGGGGAATGAATTACAGTTTCATGGAATGCTTTTCATTATATCATTCATTTTCCAGACAGAAGTTGATGAGTAAACGCAAGTGCAGATTAAATGCATGAGTGGCTTCCTAAAATGTTCCATAGCACTAGGATGTGATAAGTTTTTTTCAATCAGAATAAGAAACAGGTATGTTATTTATTGTTTTGTCACTTCATCATCATCCTAATTACCTCAAGCTAGTCACTCACAGAGGTTTTCTAGTCCCCTCGCTCTGTCTTTAAAAATCTGTGTTAGACTAAGCAAGCCTCATAAAAGACAGTAAGTCCCTTAGGCAAAGAAGAGGTATATTCCCAGCTGAAATATCACAAATTACTTTGCAAGTTTTTTGGGAACACTAACGCTCTTTCTTCAGTTCCTTCTCTGTGAAAATGCATGGCTGTATCCTTTGGTAATCTATGTGCCACAGAGTCAGACGGAAAAAAAATCATGTGATAACTGTAGGGCTTATCAGATAATTAGTATGCAAAAGCAGAAAATTCACAAAGAATATTGGTTACAAAAGTGATTTCATGTTTCACTCTGATAAAGTTTACTTGGAGAAATAAAATACTTTATCTTAACCTTATCACTTTGTTTGTCTCTTAGAAAACATCAAAATGATTTATAGACAGGACTGCAAACCCATCTTCTTGAACCTCAGCAAAATATTCGGAAGGCTTCTATGGTTTGATGGCATTTCTTGTTCTCTTGTTAAAGCATCTGGCAATCTGGGCATCGCAGTACTTGTATATCCCTAATTTTCTGATATTTCTGGCTATTTCTGTCCAGCTGATCACACTTACTAGGGAAATGTTTTAATATGGATGTTTAGAGTTTTCAAAGTAGCATTTTAGCATTTCAAAATTTCAAATGAGAGTTCGAAATTTTGCTGAGCTACAGCATGAGACTTTCAAGAATATTATAAATCAAAACTTATTAGCTAAAATTATGCACCAAGGTAGAGAAAAGAGATGCTCAATGGCACATAAATCATGCCTGATGTTCAGTGACAAAGGAAAATAGAGATACAGGGAAGTTCATTTCCCCTTTTTCATGACCACAGCTGATGCACATTGCATTCTGATATGCACTTTGTCAGCCAATAGTACCTAATATTTTTCTGCCTATTCTGTTTTTATTGCCTATGCAGTTCTTATTCATATGCAGTTTATAAATCTTTTCTTATTCCTGCTCAGCTATTTGCATCAATAATATAATTTATCAGTAAATTTCACAGTCTAATTATTCATTACATTAACAAACATTTCCATTTATTAATTTGAAACTGTTTGCCTGGTAATTTTAACAAATGCCCTTGTGCTCATTTTATGAGCCAGCCTTATTTGCATTCTCTTGAACAATAATTTTAATTATTTTCCCTTTTTCCCCTGAGACAAAACAGAACAATCTGGAGTTCCTGATCTACTCTCCTACTAACGGGGGATAAGCAGATGCCTGACTTCAGTGGGGATTAGTCACATGGCCACATTTGCAAGATTACAGCCTTAGTGAATGATAGCTGTCATTTCTCCAGTGAAGGTTTTGCACCTGTAACTGCAAAGTCTGTGCAAAATTAGCCGAAAGAAAGAGCCTTCTACTTTTGAAATGTCTGACCACAGGTTTCAGGCTATAATAGTCACCAGTACTTTCTTCACATTTCTTTATATAACTAGTTATTATGTGGTTGATTGGTTATTTTTGCTTATTTAATTGTCAAGTAATCTTTATTGAGAAACTAATTAGATCATACCCTAGCTTTTCCCCTTCATATTGCAATCCAAACTGAAGGAAACTTCTGCTTTTTGAAGGTACCTGAATATTTCTTTTCACTCTGCAAAATTTTTACTGCTGCTGTGCAATACCCATTTTATTCATGTCAAGTCTGGGTCCTTTTAGCTTGGAAATGAGGAAGGGAAAGATAGACACACTCCCAGAATCTGCAGCCCCAGCCTGTCTGTAAAGTGGGGGAAAGCCTGGCCTTGCTATCAGTAAATGGTGTTTTTAGCCTCACATGTTCTCGGACATGAGAATTAAGACTCTCTCTTTTGCTATTTCGGGAGGGTTTTCTTGCCAGAAAGATAATTGCGGTAACTCCCAATCCCTCTACTTTCTTTCATGCAATACACAATTATAATTATTTAGGGAATAAGATAAACATGTTTTGTACAATGCTGGGGCAGCAACCTGTATCTTCCTAAATCCCCCTCAATCTCTCTTACGCTTCTATCTTTCTTTAAACGTGATATACATTCGTGTTTTGCAGCCTTTAAGCAGTGATGAGAACTAACAGCTGATCTGAATAAATGCAGATGAATTCATTGTTTTGGGCTACTGATTTAGCAGCTAGATCCATTACACATATTAAATAAATAGTATTCTTCAGCATGATAAGGAGGAGAAAGGGGAAAAGCTCTTTAGCAGAAGACGAGTATGAAGAGCTTTCAAATACTTCACAAGGATGCCAATACATCAATCCCAGAGAGCTTTCAGGCATATATGAAATATAATAAAATACCCACATGCTAACACAAGAAGCTTGAAGGACAAACAAGGAGAAATTGGAAGCTGTGACTAACAGGGAAAAATTATGTAGAAGACTTGACAGAAACATGGTGGATGTACAACCTCAGTAGCTCATAAACATGGTGAGTTAAACCCCAGCCTTACTAGCTGAGGAGGAAATACAAATGTATAAATTTGAACAACTCGGAAAATTTGAGTTGTGACATAAGAAACAAACTAGAATTTCAAAGGATTTGTATGAATCCATTCTAAAAATCGTTACATTAATTGTGACAGATCCCAGTGCTTCTGCTGAAAAATAGCATCAAATGTGAAGACTAATTTGTAAAGAGCTAAATAGAAGGGCTGGAATTACAGCAAGTAAACAAGAATGGATAGACGTGAATGCAAAGGTGACCAGCGACCTGCAGTGATCACTGTGGTTCAGAGGAGGAGAAAAAAACCTAATATGCAGATAAAGTTACATACTGACATTCCAATGCAGCCAGAATTCTTGTCTGTAAATATTACACAAGAGTTAGAACTTGGCACAGCTTTCTTATGGAGAACTACCACACAACAATCCTGTTAATTACTCCTGTCACTGATATTCTTATATAAAATCAGGTAAGAAGAGAATTAGCAGTAAAAACAGGCTAAAAAACCAGCCAAGACCCCCCATACTGCTTTTGAGCAATATGTGTAACAAATAATAGTAGGTATGCTCATGGGTATGAAATATTTTTGAATCAGTTTATCTTGTTTTTCTTCAATAAAATTCATCAAAGTGAGTAAAAAAGTGACTTTTACAAGGAGAGAAGTATTGAGCAATTTAGGCAATATATACATAAAAATTATTGTCAAATAGTGGTGCAACAATTTTTTAAAAAATATCTAATCTTTTAATGGAAAACCATCATCGTGAGTTCAGATTTTTGTCAAATCTGTGCCACAGTTCAGACACAGATGCCTAGAGAAAAAATCTATTAACAAAACTAGTTGAAACACTTCAAAAATCTGTTCATACTTTCTTTATCTCTATAAATACATTAATACAAATACATTTTTGTGGTTATAATATTTTTTGCTTGAATTTTTCATTAAAACATTTTAGCAGAACTGTATCAACTTTCTGCCTTCAATTTTATCCGGCTGACACTTTCTGTGCAATAAGCACTTTTTAAAATGGTATCACAGGAAAAGGCAAAAATTGAAAAAATCCAAATTTAAAATATTTATGAACTGGGAAAAAGTAAATAAACAAAGAAAACAATTTTACTCAAGTGACAAGAACTAAATAAAAATGATGAAAACTCAAAAACTGAGAATAAAAATGAATATTTTTTCATAAATTGTATAGAAATTAAATATATATATATTAAATTGTTTCTCACAAAGATACATATTTTCAGAAGACCTGAGAGTATTTCATAACCTTTTAAAAAGGAAAATTTTAAAAGTAGGATAATATTGAAATCAACCTATTCTTCACACAGCCTTCAAGAGACAGAGGAACTCCAGCTGTGTTAGTGTTAGAATTACAGGAGTATTTTTAACGCGCTGTTGAACTATATTGAGACTAAATCTAGGTAATAACACAAATGATGAACAATGACATATCTGTTACAAATCTAGAGCCAATAGTATTCTGTATGTTCCATTTACAAATGTACATTTGTTAACATTCAGATTAGAAGAAAATGTACACTCCAGTGGGGAAAAGAGAGTTTTGGGACAATAAATTGTGAGTTAACCAGGCAAATACAATCTTATCTTGTAAAGAAGCATTTGCAGATAGCTAGGAACTGTAAAATTAAAAGATTTCTTTAATTAAGAAAAATATCCACACACTATCTTCTGGATAAGAATACAATACAGTGAACTTCCAGGGGAAATATTAAATGTCTGAATTGCCTGAAAGTCTTAAAAAGAGAAATATCCATAGAAGCTGACATATTCCACCAAAGGGAAATGAATGTCCGGCCTCAAACACAGACTCTGTCCACATGATCTCCCCCTGGCAGGGGAGAGAGCAGGAATGAGTGAACAAGGGACAGCAAATCACTGAGACAAAAGACACTTTCTAAGTCAGCTGCTGAGGCCAGACAGAAAAACTACACAGTCTGTGCTCACCAGAGTAGCCCTGCTCTCTTTTTCCCTTCCTTCTAGTGCCACGGCCCTTCCCTTACTCCAGTCCTGGTTGCGTTTGGGAAGAGGATGCAGGTGGATGAGTCACTTCACAGGGCTGTCAGGCACAACATGGGGCTTATAAGGACCAGGCAAGTAAAACCAGCAGGATCTGCTCGTAGATATAGTGCAGTCTTGGATGACATGTGACCCTCTGGAGCAGGTCTCAGCCCTTTGTCTTTGCCACAGATGCGCAGCAGCTGCAACTCAAAATGACGGCAGGGACCTGTTGGAGCCAAATCAGAGGATGCAACCAAGTTGATCAGAGGGACAGAGCAGCTCTGCTATGAGGAAAGGCTGAGAGAATTGGGATTGCTCAGCCTGGAGCAGGGAAGGCTCCAAGGTGACCTAGTTGTGGCCTTCCAGTACCTGGAGGGAGCCCACCTGAAGGGATGGAGAGAGTCTATTTGCAAAGGCCTGGAGTGACAGGAGAAGGGACAATGGCTTCAAACTGAAAGGGTGTAGGATTATATTGGCTATTATGAAAACATTCTTTACTGTGAGGGTGGTGAGGCACTGAAACACGTCCAGAGAAGCTGTGGATGCCCCATCCCTGCAAGTGTTCAAGGCCAGGCTGGATGGGGCTCTGAGCAGCCTGGTCTAGTGGAAGGTGTCCCTGCCCATGTCAGGGGGTTGGAACAAGATGATCTTTAAGGTCCCTTCCAAGCAAAATCATTCTATGACTCTATGATTTTATGTTTATGGAGTGGTAACTACAGTATATCCCACTGTTTTGCCTGAGAAACTGACCTGCTGTTGCACTGCTCACACTCCATTGTCAAGAAGAGCATGACCCATCATCCAGCCAGATTACAAATTCAAGTACGTCTTCATTAGTGGAAATAGGTTTTGTTTTGTGCAAACTGACAAAAAAAAAGTGAAAAAAAAAAAAAGCAAAACACACCATTGGGAACTCTTAAGGGGAAAAACTATGCAGCACAGATCTTTCTGATATAAATTATCACATCAATTAAACCCAGCTAATTCACAACAATAAGAAAGAACATCAAAGAATTATTGAAACAGTAGCAAAAGTACTAACAAGCTATTACTAAGATTAAAAACCAAATGAGCACTGGATAAAATTCATAGAAAAGACAGAAAATACAAGATAATAAAGAGCTTAAAAGCAAATGGTTGATAGCACCTTTCAACCCAACACACCCAAGCAAATCCACTCACAATCTGGGCTCAGTGGGGCATGTGTGAGGCATGGAATGATATCAAAACATGCTATAAAAAGATAAGTTTTTAATTAATTCATTGTTTTGAGGTGGTACCTACAGCGTTTTCATAAGTGTTTTTTTGAATGTAAAAGAGCTCGTTTTCTTAAGAATTTGCGGTTTTGAGCAAGTTTAAAGTCTAATCATACTATATTATCAAAAAAAATGGTTTCATGGAGGACTGAATAGCAAAAAACTTTCATTTAGTTCATTATGAAAACTAAGCATGACAAGGTTTTAAGAGAATGGAGAACTGAATCCAGGGTGGATTGCCTTCTGACCTGCTCCTTATTAGATCTGTACAGTTCTCAGGCAGGCATCACCCAGATCTGGAAAATGCCAATACTAGTCCAGCTGGGAGTAGATTAGAGCAATGACCTAACAGGAAATCAAGAACACCTTGCGCTATGACAGGAACTACAGGTAAAAAACCTACAGATTCATGCTATGCTTATAAAAGTGTTCTTCTTGATTAAGTTCTCTTGCACAAAGCAGACTATTTCAATGATTTCTCATCTTCAAATTACCTATTTACTTACTGAAAGAAAATTTCATATGTGTCAATTTAGGTGCAGAAAAAACCCAAAATATAAGCTCAACACCACTGTATGTGAATTACCAAGATCATATATATTGACTGTATCTATACCTTCATTCTGTTTTTGAAAAATAATCTCTATGTTACTTTTCACAGCTAGGTTCTGCTTTTAATGCATATATTTATATTTCCTAGTTATTTTTCAAATATCACATTAAAAATATAGGTGTTCCTTTCCATGCTAAGGGACAACATCCTTTCCTACAGCTTACTAATAATTGCTCTCTAACAAAAAAAAATAGGTTTTATAAAATCTTTCTGTTCCTTAATATACTTTTTCTTTTAATGAAAGATTACAGGAAACAAAACCTACAGTTGTAAATCTACTGCCATAAAATACATCTATTTGGATATCAGGCTGTGGAATTCAGTGTACATGATTGTCTTGTGGCAAGAGGATTCCTGAAACCAAGAGGAGAGGAATTATACTAAAATCAAGGATATTGAACTCAGTCATCAATGGACAGGAATTATGGTATGAGTTTCCCTAAATTATCCTGCAAACATTTTTAAGTGTCCTTATCAATCAATTGTTTCTGCCCAAACATTTCAGGAAGATATTGGACTATGCAAATTAATTGTCTGATGTAGTATAAGAGTTTTCTGTTCATAAAGTAAAACTAAATGGACTTTCTGTTTCAGTATATTACAATGCATACTTAGAGGAAGGGTTGAATATGGATATATTCTTTACGTTAATTGCTTTCTTGTTTTCTTTTTTTGCAAGTAGAAGCACTGTTCCTTAAATGCAATCTGATTTTCTTCTGCCTTGAGAAAATTGCACTGGCTATATTAAAATTATTTTTTGGCTATTGTTCCCTGGTCAACAAAAGTAATAAAAATACACAAAGCAGTCATACATAATAGATTGAGCTGAGATAATGTAAAATTTAATGTAATTTTTTCTCACATCAATGAAGAATTTTTTTACAGGGTTTTTTACAGCAGTTACAATGCCATATATTATAAACCCACCGACTGACACACACAAAAAAATCCATATAATCTCTTTTCCTATCTAACCATGTAGTGAATTATAGATTCTGTAATTAAGGTCATCAGCTGACTAAAGTGCCACATGGACCAATATGCCACCAGAGGGAAATGCCATTTACAGATGATTTGAGCAGATCAAACTGCAGTGAATACCTAAAATCGCAATTTCACATTCACATTATTTGGATTAAAATTCTTAGGCAAATTTTTTAACCAATTCTGAAACAAATGGAGTTAGGTAATTCTCAATATAAGAGTTACCACCATTTTCCTTCATGGTTTTAAAAAAAGCAAATCTAAGAAACGCAGGAAATTCAGATTTCAATGTAGAGTAAGTACAATCTAACCTCTGCAGGAAAAAAATGTATGCTTTCATCCTTATTTTTTAATTGAAAGACATCTTAATGTGTTTCTCCAGGGAGGTGTGATACATGACATGAATTCTATATATATACATGCCTTTACCTTTCTTTCTTTTTTAATTTCTGAAGTTATCACTAATCTGTGTCACACAGATCTGATGGAGAACACCATTCTCACAAATTTCATGGAAATAGGTTGCTGAAGAGAGCAAACCCTTCTATATTTCATGACTGAATAAAAGACAGCACTATGAGATTGTTTCTTTTTTTAGCATCACAGAACTTTCTGCAAGATATGAATTTTTCAGCTGGGTAGGAGTTTACTGAGAGCAGTCATAACATTTCCTTCCTACATACATTTTCAGAAGGCTTGCTATAATTCAATCAAAAAGATAGTTAAGGACAAGATACAGGAAAAAATATTAAGAGATAGTAATACACGTGATATGAAGTCATCTGATGATAGGAAGTCCCCTGATGATAAGAAGTCCCTATCCATCAAAAATATATGCCCTCAGACTTTTGGGGAGTACAGACAAAATCCATATTGGTCCCTTACATTCCTCCAGCACTTAAATTCATCTCTATCTGCAAGAATTGCTAAATACAAAATGTATAACATGATTAATTTGATAATATATTTAAAAAGTGCTCATCTAATGATCTTCTAGTCATAATTTTTACCATTCTCAATCACCTGTTCTTCCTGCCTATAAGACCTTTTCTCCATTCTGTTTTATAAAATTCTGGCATCCACTCCTTCACCTATTTTCTGAGCACATAGCATAACTAATTATATGATTAACATTCATGTGTAGCATAATTTTCCTAAAGTAGACTGAAAATAATTCAGAAGGCAACTCTGAGCACTTATTTCCTTGTTAGCAGCTCAGTTAATTTCACCCATGCTAGAGAAATGTCCATCAGTTTCACACTGTTTGGAGCTCTAAAAGAAATTCTGTAACTTTCCAAAAAAAGAGAAAAACAAATTATGGAAGGTACTCCTCCACTAAAACGTCCTAAAACTGAGTTTTAATTTGCAGCATTCATATCCACCTACTTTCCCGTGAAATCTCAGTGGGAATGAAGCTGCGGGCAATTACTTCTAGAGGTTAGTGTTTGACTCTCCTTCTTCCACAACTGCTAACCATCTGCCTAAGCCTCCTTCTAATGAGCTAGAAAAGTCTAACAGCATAAACAAAGGTATCTAGGGATGTTTTATGAGGACATACATTTATGGTATCTGACAGACATGATTTTTTTTGTGGGATGGGTCTTTCTTGACAGTTAATAAGCAGCTGAATCAGGGTCCGCATGGCCCTGTGTCCTACCTAGAAATAACTGTGCCTATCTTCTCTGTGCAACACTGGTCAAAGTACATTTTAGAACTGTTTTACAAACCTTAAATAACATCTAAAGTTTAATGGTGAACTATTCTTAAACTGCTCTATTCCAGAAATAGACTTTTTTGTTGTTTTGTCTAAAGTGTTCCCCTAAGAAAAATAAAAAACCCTAATTGTCTCATTTTTCACCAGATTATACAAGCAGCTGGAGCATGTTGGTCAATATTATCTCAAAGATCAGTAATCACAGGACTGATGTAATTATTTACACCTTTTATTTCAGTCAATCCAAAATAAATTTTATAACACTTTATGTCAACATTATTAAAAGCATATGAACCGAGAAGTGACCAAGTTATGTTCTTTTATTTGGTACCAGTGGGTAGTGCAAGAATTTGCTAACAGTTGTACAAGGTGCGAAACACACAGAAATAGCCCTTTTTGGTTGTAAAAAGAGCTTCAAAAAATAAAACATTTTTTTTCTAAAGAAATAGAATTTTACAGAAAAATGACACTCTAGCACTTCTGTTTACCAGTGGTCTCTGATGGGTCAATAACTTCATTTGGCCTTAAGAGAGGAGGAAGTACTTTCTGACCTAATACCTTATAATGAAACATATGTGTATAAAATAGTTTTAGGAATGGTTATGAGTGAAAAGAAATTGAATCTACCTGTAATCCACGCTAAACTCACTCCAGTGGCAAAACAAAATAAACTGAAAAGGAAAACATGAACTATTTTAAATAATCCATGAAATTTGTAATAAAATAGAAAAACCTCACTTCAATATATTTTAAAATGTATTTCATTCCATATTGAAATACATTTTCCTAAATGACTGAAGGTTAGAAAGGTTGATGGATTAGCTGCTAGATCTGCGGCGGTGGTCAGTTGACTTTAATGATTGCCTGGCTGGGGTCACATTGTGTATTTGATGTCAGGCAGTCCTTCCTAATGCAATGCTGTTTTGTTATTTCATTGGAAGAGGCTTTAATTTATATTAGAAACAAGAGGACTATTACATGATTTTGTCTTACTTGCTGATTTTTTCTAGTGTCTGGCTGTAAAGAGTTCAGGTCTCTGTTTGGTTTTGCCCATGTATCTCTGTAGAATCTCCACCCTCTTATATTTCTGCAAATTCGTGACCTTTATACTTTCTACATATATTTTTTAACACTTTCTTTCTCAAAGGAACTTCTGTTCTGACAATATGTTTTGATCTTCTGCTCTACTGATGTGCATCTTTTCAGCTGGACAAGTCTTTATTTGTGAAACAATGAGTTAGTCTTGTTAAATTTTCCCTGGTAGGATAAAGCTGCACAATATATTATTGATAAAACTCATAAGCCTACTTATATAAAAAGAAGACAAAAAATGTTGTGAGAGAAGAATGAACAATTGAAATCGAAAGATAAGAGTGCAAAAGGAAAGCAAATGAAAGGAATGATAATAGAAATCAGTGGCCTGAGGATAAAGATGAACATATTTGAATTCTGTTGGGGTTTCTTGCTCACACACAATCCACCTGTTGAGACTATTTGATTTGCATTGCATTTTACTGTTGTACAAGAGCTTTCTATATCTATAGTTTTCTATCCCTATGGTTTTAACATTATTTTTCTCATTCTTTTCAGCCTTTAAATGTGTTCTTCTGGATGCATTTTATCTAGCTCTTTTAAACTCCCAGTAAATACTCTAAATTATTTATTTGCTAGAACACATAACTTATTAGCTGTTACATTTACATTAAAGATAAGGTTTTCATTTTTTAGATATCCAATAGTCATGAACAATACCGAAAGTAATGAAACTTCTAAGAGAGGTAAACATTTTGTATGAAAGAATAACTTTTCCTTAATGGTACAAATTGAGGAGAAAATAGTTTAGATGTTTATAAAAATAAACTCTGAACTATACAGGAAAAGTCATTACTCAATTTTTTCTGTGTAGAATTTGATATTTATGTAGAAAGTTCCTGAAGATTTGTGCATGCAAGAAGTCTGTAATTTTGATTTGTTCTCAGATGCAATATCGAAAAAGACATGCTGCTGAAATATGTCAGTCAGTGAAAGAAAAATACCAAGCCTTGATTTTCCTTCCGAGAGAACTGTGAGAGGTTGGCTGTAAAACACAGTGGTAACTCATCTGTTCATGGCTATCTGCTTATTTGCTGGCAAATGAAGGCAAGAAATTGACAGTCTATATCATCATGAGAAAAAAAATCCCAAATTTACTCATCCTTAAGTGGGGAAATAACTACATTTTAAACATCTGTGTTTTGTAATCAGATTATATAGACACATTACTTCTCTCTCCCTCATAATACCACAATCCTACACAAGCCCTAACCAGCAGAAAAGATGAAATAATTCAAAATAATAAATAAAAAACCCCCCTAAGACACAAAATTTACTAATCTGAAATGTCTAAGAATCTCGAAGATGCTAACTGATAGAAGCACAATTGCTTCTAAGAGCTAAAAAATGCTCTTTGAATGATTTTGTATCAAGTTTCCTTGATCCACACACAACAAAAAAAAAACAACAAAAAAAAAAAAAACAAAACAAAGCCAAATGAAACCCAAAACCAAGTCAAACCATGTGAGTGATACAGAGTTCCTGGATTCAATTCAATACCATGATTCTATGAATAATATCAAAGAGTATCAAATGCTTTGAAGAAAATGTGCCTATTTAATAATGTGTGTAGTATTCCAACAGCCACAGAATACAACAAATAAATTATGCAATCCAATAAATTTAAGTCAAGACCTGAAAGATTTATAATGCAAAACATCATTTACTCAATAACATATAAATAGAAAAGCACATATAAATATTTACATATACAGGTGCTTGTGGCACTCCCTAAATCTACACAGGTTATGAAGAAACTGGAATGGCTTTGAGAGCGCACATTAAATACTTCAGTAAGTCCCAGCATGAATACTGGGTTATTCCCCTTGTACCAGCTCTGGAATCTGCTTTACTTTTAATTATCCTGTGACACAGGAGGATGCTGTGCCATGGAAACTTCAACAATGTCATTCTTTAAGCAGTTTAAGCAGCATCAATTTGGGAGACAACAGAGGTGTAAAAGCTAAACAGAGTAAACAGACTGTGCCGTCCAAGTGCTGCTTGTTCTCCAAAGTGTGGGAGGAGCTCCAATTTGCTTGATCTCACAGGAGCTGTAAGAGAAGACTTCTATACAGCATCCAGCATCTATTTCCAAGACAGCTACAGCAGGTATAGCCCTTAAAAGTCTGTAGTCAAATAGCTTATTTAGTTCAAGATCACAGTCACTAGAGCTGTGTTTTGTCACACTATCTGTTATATGCCACAAACAGCAATGGAAACTCCTGATTTCTTCTCCCTCAAGTGCAGGTCCCTTATAGAAAAGTAATCAGAGCTCTACCTTAAGTGGCTTTTACCAGGAAAATATTGAGTCTTATTGCAAGAGCAATTATAATAATTGTGATTATATAAGAGTGTACATGCTACAACAATCACAAAGTAAATGCATGTGCAGCCAAGTCTCAGATCCATTTGACAAGACAGGGTTAAATACAAGTGTACTGATTTACCTTTTGAGGAAAGAAGTGGCATGTGCTTGCCTGGTTTTGTATTTCGTCATTTTTCTCTAATATATTTATTCCCCTTCAAAACAAATTTTGATTTTTGAGAAAATAATGAGAATTATGCCCGCCCCATATTTTTTAAGAAGTGAGATAAGGGCAAAGGGAGGAATTATTTTTTATTAAGGAATGGAAACCATTATCTTTCCACTGTTATCACAGCTCCTTTCCTGTGTGCCTTGTGATCAGTCTCATCTTCATCACAGCAAGCTTGGCACCGATTTTCCTTTTTGCCTTAGTTTTCAGTCACTAATTGTGTGATTAAATGCTTTATGTATTCGAATGATTCCTTGCCAATTCACCATTGCCTGTTTCTTCCCCATTTAAAGTCTGTCTCAACTGCTTCTCTTTGTTTTCTTTAAATTTTCCTATACTGATATTTCTTCTTTGATCTCTTTTCAAGACAAGCAGATTTTCCATGATTCTCTGCTTTTTTTTAATAGCAAAAACAACTCTGAGAAGTCTTTGGCAATGTTAGGCTGTGGCTCAACTTACGTGCAAGAAGGATTAGGTCCTCAAATACATACTATGTCATTGTTAAAAGCAGTGTAATTCTGATACTCGAGGTTCAACTCTGAGGCTCCCAGGAGCAGTATTTGTTTTTGTTCTTGAAAAGAATTGGAGAGCCATGAGAAAAAGAAAAACATGTCAGTGGAAAGAACTTCTGAAAATTATTTCTTTAACAGTTGCTTTGTAGCCTTTCCTTCTCAGGGTTCAGGGTTTGTTGAAAACCCTTTTTTTGCATTGTGGTGTGTTGCCCTTGGGTCCGTACAAGGTGCTCTATCCCTAGATCTCCTGCTCCAAGGACCTATATATAATCTCCCTTTCCTCAGCAGGACAGGGCCTGGGGAGAAAAGAAATAGAAAAATATTATGGGTCAAGATAAAAGCAGTTTAATAACACAAAAGCAAAGATCATGGGTGCAGAAGCAAAGAAAAAAAGAGATTTTATTCTCTACTTCCTATCAACAGCCAATGTCTGACTCTTCCCAGGAAACAGGGCTTCAGTACACGCAAGGTTGCCCTACAAGACAAATGCCACAAAAAACCGAGTGCCTCCCAACCTCTGCCTTAGCTTTCATCACTGAGCAGATGCTGTAAGGAATGGAATATCCCTTTGGTCTGCCTGGGTCGGTTGCCCTGGCCGTGTCCCCTCCCAGGCTCCTGCCCAGACCAAGCCTAGTGGCCTTTTGGGGCTGTTGGATGTTGACTTGGGCAGACCACCTTGGTGCTGTGAGAGCACTGCCCAGCAGTGCCCAAACACTGATGTGTTGTCGACACCTTTCTCTCTGCTCAGCACTGCGAGGGCTCCGAAGCAAAAATTAACTCCATCTCAGCCAAACCTTCCTACAGGTCTGGTTTTGTTTCCCACAGTACAAGGCCATGCCTAAAGTACAGCCTGTGGAGATACTCTCATCTAAAGCTCAAACTTTGACTCTACCTTGGAGTATCTAGGGGAGAAGGTTTGCCTGCCATAGCTCCAATGTTATTAAAATTCATTACCCCTCTCCGTTAAATTAATGAAGATTTCTTTCCAAGTTCCTCAGGAGACAGTGCTACGCAAGAAATATTAATGTGATGGTACTGCTTTGCTGCAGGTTTTTTCTTAGTTTTCCTTCTTGAAGGTGGTGTCCTGACTGCTGTGCTGAGTGAGGAAGAAACTGTGATAAGTGAGAACCACAGGGAAGGAGGACCTCATGCCCAGAGCTTGATCACTGCCTTTACTGACAGAGACCATCAGGAAAAATCTAACATCTACCACCACAGAGCTGTAGCAAAGATCTTTTGGTTACAAGAATATCCACACATTCCTATGATGACAGTATTAAAAAAAATTGGAAAGGTAAAAGATACTTGGAAAGGCACAATCTACATGGCATTAGAGCACAAATATTTCAATTGTATCACATTTTGTTTTTAAATTTGTTTTTACCTCCACACTGTCTAAAAATTACGAAATAAGGGTAATTTCAACTGGTAAATGATTCACTGATACAAAGACGAGTCAGAAGATAATACAGTAGTTTTTCTGATGTCAGATCTGTGCTTGTTATGTGTGAGTCACTGGCAAGAGCTGAAAACAAGCAGTTGTTTCAGGTTTTCTTCTTGGGTATCGGTCTGTTTTATTGGTGTGTTTGAAGTCGATGTACTCTCTCACAGAGACCACAAGAAACGGAACTCTTAAATATGCAATTTATGGCCAAAGAATGCTGTTTATACTAGCATCTGCCCTGCAGTAGAAGAGTCATTATTATCCATGGTTAAAACTTCAAAATTTTTTTAAAAACTATAAATTTGTACTGCCTCTGTGCTATTTCAGTAGATTCTTCTTCAATTAACATGGAGTAGCCTGTGATTGAAATGGCTATTTACTCCAGTATGAAGTAATTAGGACTGAACTGTATAAGAAAAAGAGGTTGTTCAGCTTCTGGGCCTCTGGGCATGGAGTAGAAGGGAGGGCAACTGGCCTAGCTTTTCTGCTACTCAGTCCTTTCAGAAGAATGCCTAAGAGAATCATATTCTCCCAGTTCCACTCACCCATGCAGCATTTTCCCAAGCTTCCACGACTTTCCTGTGACTCTTGGAATCCAACAGGTTATTTTTCCCAACCTCATGCAGAAAGGAGTTCTCTTCCCAGGCTGGCACAACATCTGCCTTCCAGCCATCACAGATTTAACTCCTCAATATAAAGCTGGCTGTAGTACAACTTTGTTCAGGAAATAAATGGATTTATTATTTAAATAAACCAAACCAACAAAGATCTGGACATTGTTATGCTATTGCTTCTTGGAATTGTCATTTAAAAAAAAAAAATTAAAAATTCCAAAATGAAAGGAAAACCAGGAAAGCTGTTAAATGCTTCTTTATTATACATTGTGCTATATGTAAGTTTAGTATATCTTTGGTCTCTCTGTGTTTGTAAAATAGTTGTTGTTAAGAAATTCTAACTCAACATATCGTGATTGCTGCAATCTTTACCTTTTGAAAGGTGACAAGAGCTCTTACCTCCAAAAAAACCCTGCTTCTGGAACCACCTAGAAAAATAATTTCACCAACATGTATGTTTGCATCCCCCATCACCCACTCTTGACTTGATTGTCCCTTTGAGGATTATTCCTGTTCCTGAAATAGATATGTGCCTGCATCCATGGGTAGCGCATTCACAATTCTGTTACAGAATCACAGAATCATTTAGGCTGGAAGAGACCTCTGAGATCATCAAGTCCAACCTTTAACTGATCTCCACCTTGTCAGCGAGACCATGGCACTGGGTGCCACGTCCAGTCATTCCTTGAACACAAAGTGACAGCATCTGGGCTGTACCTACTGCCCTGAGCACGCACTTGGGCCCAATGCAAGCACATACAGAGCTATTGCCATTAGTCACCAATGTGTATTTTATACACATATGTGTTTGTACCTTGTTGAAGCATTTCGCATCCTTGAAAAGGCGCAACTAAATTTCTCCTTCAAAATAAGAGAAACAGAACCAATGTTATTGCTGATGTTAAAACAGATGCTTGTCTATTTTCTTCGAAATGGGGTATTTTTATATAGGGGATTTTATTTTCTTAGGGTACTGAGGCAAGATGTAAGAAGGTATTTAGCTGCTGTTTGTCTGCCTTGTCACTGTAGTTTCATATTTATCTTTTTCCCTGATATTACTCATATGTGCTTGAGCGAGGGGTTTATGATCTAATCTCAGAAAATAGGAATGAATGCCCTCCAGTTTTCTAACCTGTTCTATTGCTGACCCATTTAATATTTTCTGTTAAGGGAAAAGGTATTAAAAATATCTAGACTGAACACTCCAAAGTGTAAGTAAATTTATAAACTCTGAATATATTCTGCTTTATTGTAGACCCATTGTCATGATTTGATTTTTATATAGTTCAAATTTTGTCCTCCATAATCAACACAAACACATTTTAATTGGATATATATTTTTATATATACTTAAATATATATATAACTTAGCTAAAGGGTTGCTGTACTTAGATCAGCATATTTAGCTTAAAAAAAAAGAAGCAACAGCTTGAGGTTTTGCTTTTAATAACTGAAACTACTTTTATAAATGCACATAAAAGTAACATTTAATCTCTTGCAGTGGCCCAAAAAATATTGGAAAGATCACTGTTCCTCTGTAAAATGAAATTTTAGAAGCTCTTCAGAACACCCAGACTGTTAATTGTGTTAAAGTACATGCAGTAAATGGTTATGGTGTGCTATTTTGTTTTTATTGAAGACTAAGTGGATTTTAAATTACCCCTTCAGACAAATAGCTTTGTTATGTTTTATTATATTTTTATATAAATCTCAGTAATTCTGTTTCTAAGGTGAAGATAAAGAAATTTTTATCTGTTTAGAATGCTACAAAGAAACCAATTCCTGCATACATTTAAATGACAGTAAATGAGGCATTGCAGAATCTCAGCAAAAACTCAAACTCTTTGTGATTTTGAGTACAACTGAGCTGGAAATTATACTCATGCCCTCTAGTTTTTGAAAGATGAAGATGTGTAAAAAAGATGGGCACTTGCAAAGGTCTTGCAAGTGGTGCTACGGTCGAGGCAGACGCCTGAAAAGCAAAACACCTGTGCGAAAGCCCATTTCTCTTCCTGTTCCAGCTCAGCACTTGATCCCTCACTAATGCTCATGACTGGTGACTTCCCAGCCTATGGTTCTTCTGAGACAGGTCTCTTCCAGTCTCTTGGCTGGGTGATATTTGCCTCTATTTACTGACATTGAAGTGCTCCAGCTGTCTCTTGCTCAGGTGAACCCCTGAAATATAGAGCTTAAGAGCCAAGAAACTGTCTATCCTTTTGTCCTTACCTAGCTGCTCAGAAGGGAACAGCTTTGAAGATCATAGATAAAGAAAGGTGTCTGTGCTGTAGGTGCCTGAAGTGGAGGGCTGGACTCGGTCTCTTACAAGGTGTTGCCTTCCACCAGTTTGTGTTCATGTGACTGTGAGCCAGGGCTGTGCCAAAAATAACTGATAATTGAAAAATACTGATAATATGCTTCCAACTGTCTGGGACCTCCTCCTGGTGCTTTCCCATAGTGATGTCCTCCAGCTGGCAGCACAGTCCCAGGATGCCACCTTGCTGTGATCCATAGACGGATGCCTCTGCCTGAATTAAGGTGCAAACACAGCCATTTCCTGAAGTCAATAGTATGGATTTTATTTAATAGGAAGTGTGAGGGAGAGAAAGAGAAAGCAATAGGAAAAGGATACGTGGGGCAGGGAGAGAAAGAGAGTGACAGAGAGACTCTCTGGATCCTGACAGCATCCGGTTGGTCCCATTCCTCTGGTCTTCTTGGAGGGTCCTGTGTAACACGGAGTTCAATGGGTTAATGTATATTCAGGTACCTGTGGGAATGCCCAGGTACCTCCCATGGGATGGGGCAAGTTTTACACTGTCTTCTGCAGCAGACTCTGGATCTGTTGCAACACTTGTGGATCACATGCAGTCCTGTGGTGAAGGGCCTCAGGAATGAGGAGGGGGAGGTTGTTCGGGAGTCTTTGGTGGTTTATGACACCTTCTAAGACATGACAGCTGCCTCTCACAGCTGTGGCTGTTCAGGGTGAATGTGACCTTCTGCCGGGAGAGACAGGTCATGTAAAGGAGGACTCTGCAGGGCCTGCACCTTTATTTGGCTTGTAGCCTCTGGTGATGGGTGTTCACCCACTCTGTACCAGAGGCTTTGCCATCACACCCTCAAAAACTATCTTACTCCCCTTTGTTTGAGGGGGAGAGTGTGTGCAATCCTGGCCTCAGCAAATGAGTCTGGGGGCTGTGGCCTCCCCGCAATCCCAACCAGAGCTGATTTGCAGCACAGCTGCCAGCTTTGGCTTTCCTTGTGGATACATTCTTCTCCCTCAGACTGTTTTACGTCTCCCTAGACCTGGGGTAATTGGAAAATAGCGTCACCTTTATCTTATCTCAAGTTTCTGTCAGGTGGCTTAACTCACAGCCCAAATTCCTCTCAGGAGGCATTTTCAGGTGGCTGGGCTTCAGTGATCACAGCTTCTTCATACAGGTTGCCCCAAGTCCTTTGTCGATCTTAACACTGTTTACGGCAATTATGATTTTTAAGTCTCTTACACATCTCACCACCAGCGTCATGCTGATACAGCTGGACTCAGCTGTTACACTGGCTTGTTACCATCAAAAGGGAGATGTCTTCGTTTTACCTGTCTCTGTTTTCTGGCATTCCTTTCCTGCTGACTTTTGCACTCAAATGATCAGATAACAAACTCCTCTCAATTGTTAAATGGCTAGAAAACTGAGTTGCGAAGAAAAGAAAAAAAAAGGCATTTGTTGCCATGTTAGTAAACTGAATTAGATAAAATAATAGTCACCAAACATGGAACATGGGAAGGGAAGGCATCGCATGGCTCAAGAAACAGAGAAAGAGGAGAAAGGGAGGGAGCTTTTTCTCTTTTCCACAGAAGTAGATTCCTAGCTTGTTTTAAGTTCTAGTTTGATTCAGGCATAACATGAAATAGCACAGTTGACTTTTCCCTTCTTTAGCATCATTAGGCTGCTCTCCATAAAGGAGGCTTGGAGATACAGTCTTCTGATATTCTTCTGCATTTTAGGCAGATGTTCATCATAGATACCTTTTGAAGGGATTTTGCAACATTATTAAAGAAACTAAGTTCCAGGCAGAGACTGCGTCCTGCAAATAATTGCTTGATATTTAAAGATATTTTAAATAAATTTCCCACCAAATCAGCCTCATTTAGTCAATGGTGTCCAAAGCCACCGATCCTTGACATGAGCTAAACCATCAGTTTATTTATGATAGTTTTATAGCTAAACACAAAATTAATTCTTTTTTTTTCCTTTACTTCTCTTTTCTGTTACTTTTGAAACATTCCAAGGTCAGCCTTCCTGTTATTTCAGGTAAGGACAAAAAAGAAGTGCCTGGCTACTTCAAAATTTGCTGTACTAATTATGAGTGCAATCAAACACCATCACTTAACTTCTGCAGGTACAGACTAGAGAATTCGATGCTACTTTCCTTGAATTTTAGATTAAAAACTCTTTTTCATTTTACTTATATTAGCCAGATAGGTGGTAAACCAACCATAGATGAAACAATAAACCATGCTGATAGGTGAATTTTGAACATTGTGAATTTCTGGGTAATTTCTTTTGTTGTGTTTTAGGAATTAAATTTATGGAAAAGGTAACAGATCTCAGAAATATATACACTATTTAGTTTAGGTTTTTTAATCTTTTTTTTTTTTTTTAATTTTTATGGACACAGAGACAACTGTATTAGATTGTGAACTTGTCTACCTCAGCTGGTGCCATGGGTATAACCTAGGGAATAGATATGAAGCAGATTAAACATCTCAAACGATTTTTCCCAAAGTAAAATCACAAAAAAACTTCTTTACTGCATAGACCTGAAAATACACACTTACGTAGTTATACAAGGTTTTTTCTGTTTTTTTTTTTCTTCTGGTTGGTTGGGGTTTTTTTATGCTCTGAGTTGGAAGGAACTGTAAAGATTATCTTGTTCCAATCCCCCTGCCGTGGGCAGCAACACCTTCCACTAGACCAGGTTGCTCAGAGCTCCATCCAACCTGGCCCTGAATACCTCCAGGGATGGGGCAGCCACAGTTTCTCTGAGCAACCTGTGCCAGGGCCTCACTACCCTCACTGTAAAGAATGATTTCCTAGTATCTAATTTAAACCTACTCTTTCAGTTTGAAGCCATTCCCCCTTGTCCGATCACTCCAGGCCCTTGGAAATAGTCTCTCTCCATCTTTCTTGCAGGCTGCCTTCAGGTACCAGAAGGCCAAAATTAGATCACCCCAAAGCCTATGAATTGTACAGTTCAAAATGAAAGACTTTGGTTTTAAAATTATTTCATTGTCTTAAATACACAAACTCTCCTTTATTAAAAAACAAAACAAAACAAAACAAAACAAAACAAACAAACAACAACAAAAAAAAACCAAAAAAACAAAAAAACCCAAAAAAACCCACAAAATAACCACCAAAAAATACCCAACAAAAAACCCCAAAATCCTCTCCCCCAAACCTTAAAGACACCTAAAATCAATATGTTAAAAAAGTTATTTTTTCCGAAGACAGCTCACTAGTATGTTGAAAAATCATCCTTATATTACATAGAGATTTTCAGGGGCTGAGAAAGCATCTGCTTGACTCTCCTCTGCCACCCTTGCTGTAGCCATAGAAAGAAGCATCATGAGATAGCTGAGCTCCTGTGTGTCTCAGGGGAAAAATTGTGTGTACAATTAGCATGGTTACCTTCTCTGAAAGGTAAATTATGGGTAGGAATCAGGAAAACACAACATGTAGCTGGATTGCGTAGACAGCCAACACTTCCCTGTGGTGCTTCAGTCAGCTGAAGAATGGTGGGAGGAGGCAGGGTCCCTGCCAGAAGGCAGTGAGTGTGTCTGTGTGTCTCTGTGTGTGTGTGTGTGTACATGTTTTTGGGGCTCTGGGGTGGTTAGTTACACAGGGACACATTTTCCTTCTGTCTGATCAGTAGTAGCGGAGCATGGTTTGGAAAAGCACACTGATCCTGAAATAATTTGTACTGTCCTACAAAATACCCCCTACCTTACAAGCTTCCCCCACATGTATTTTAACAGCTGATACCTCACAAACATTGGAGTGAAAGGTTAATATTTTATGTTACCTGGAAACTGAAATTCCAAGCTAACTCATGGAATTAAAATGGACTTTTCTAGTTCTAACACTTCAGAAAGTAATGCATCTTCACGCTGTGATGGTTTTCTAAGTATACTTAGTTTCTACTGTTGGTTTTGAACCACCTTATTCCCAAATCATGTCAGAAAAAGAAGAGAAAGGGTAACAAAACCAAAAAGCAATCATAATACAATTATCTTAAGGTCTGATCTCAAGTCTTTCTGACATAAAAAATAAATGTTTAAAGCTAAAAGTGTCATCCTTACTGGGTAGGGAAAAAAAACTCCATTTATTGTAGTTTGCAGGATATTAGATCAGAACAAATAATAGCTTTGTGGTTTCTCAGTACTTTTTTGTCATAAAAGCAGTAAATACAGCATGAACTGGTCTTTTAGACCCAAGAATTTTTCCCGCAGCAATGAAATACAATAGAAATGAAAGCACTTACTATTGAAAGCAACCTCTGAGCCTCTGCCTTAAAAGCTGTGGGTCCTGCAGACTGGCAGTGTCTGGGGCAGGCAGGCAGGGAGCACACCTCCAACGGGGAGCCAGAAGCCCCTCAGCATCCCTCTCTCCCAGGCAGCTGGGGACATGGGGACCAGGTGGGGCTGGTGTCTTCTTTTCTGGCAAGCAGTGAGATTTCATCCTGGCTCAGCACAAGAAGCAAATGAGGTAATTTAGAGCTTGTCATTTTTCATTGCTTTTAGTAGTATCTTCCAAAAACAAAGTGGTGTTTCTTGTTTATCTCTGTATTAGACAGGTAAATGCAGCACTATTTCTTTCTTCTGTCACAGAGGGATGTGCTGCTTTACAAACATTAATGGTATGACAAATGTCTCTAAATAAGGACTGAAAAATGCTATTTAAACATGGAATTCTTCTTCATCTATTTTTTTCCCTCACCGTTAAGGTAGCTGCAGAGTGGCTCAAGCAACTTCCAAATTTTTGTCAAAATCACTGGCTCATTTGCATGAATCACAGAATCATTAAGGCTGGAAAAGACCTCAAAGTTCATCAAATCCAAAATTACATGGCAGTCAGTGCCACTTCCAGTTGTTTCTTGCACACCTCCAGGGATGGGGACTCCACCACCTCCCTGGGCAGCCCATCCAAAGTCTAACAACACTTTCTGTATAGAAATTCCTCCTGGTGTCCAACCTGAACCTCCCCTGGTGCATCTTGAGGCCATTTCCTCTTGTCCTGTCTCTGGTTGCCCGGGAGAAGAGCTTGACCCCCACCTGGCTACAACCCCCTTTCAGGTAGCTGTAGAAGGGTGAGGAGAACATGAAAACAAGTTTCAGAGCTTGCATCCTGAAATATTCTACTTCAGATTCTACTGACATCTGAAATAAAAGAAGTTCTAATAGCAAAAAAAGAAAGAGGAAGATAGAGATAATTTTCTTTGGCATGAAATATTTTTATGTGGGCTCTCAAATGATCATGCTGCCAAGTTAAAGAAATCATTTCATATTAATAACCAGCTACCCTCCCACTCCAAAATATTCTGTTGTGAGAAGGAATAAGATAGAGAGAGAGAGAACAATGTAAGTCAGCCCTCACCCTGGTGCATCCCACCTCAGAAGGCCATGACAGCTGCACAGTTTGAGATATGTAGGTGCTTTAGGTTTTCTGTCTGCTGCTCCTGGCCTGACACAACCCTGTAATCTAATGGTGCAGGGGAATTTGCCAGCATGGCTTCCACATGTCACTGAATTTCACCTGTAAATGAATGCTTTCAGGTCATCACAGAAAGGGATATGCTTTGAAGAACCAGCCCTACCTAGGACCCCTGAGGGGAGATAGGCACCTCAAGCAGCGTTTCACCATAGGAAAAGGATTTCATGTTCTCCCCAGAGAGGCCATTTCTTTAGGTAAGTTATAAGAGAAAGCCAGGGAAGCTATCCTTTCTGAGATGCAGGTACCACATATAACTTCCCAAAGTTTTCTCTTTTCCCACCTGGAAACTATATTTATGCACCATAAATATTTTAAAAATGTTAATATTCTTCAATTCAAGATTTTTTTAAAAAAACCTCAAAGCTCAAGAAGCAAAAAGTTGTATCCACTGTGGAGACTTACCCTAAGAAAAGAGCAGAAGTGTCCTTTTCCAAGTGCAGCATATTCATGAGAAGGGAGAGGCTGTGCATGTGGAATAACATGACACCTAATTATTTTCTTTACCTTCTAGCTTGCATCCTGTCCCCCTTTTTATCACCAGTCCTGAGGTTTGTTCTGGCTGGAAGTACGGCTGTGTGTCCACTCGCTGTGAGCATGACAGGACTCCATCCAAGTCCTTCACTGACTCACAGTCCTTCATAACCATCACAAGAAATGGACACAGGAACACCTGATAAATCTCAGGGAAGAGATTTGGCCTTGGTGATCCAGGCATGTGGTGAGTTCCATTAATCGCTGAAGGTCCAAATTCTCTTTAATTCCAGTTGCCCCACCATAGGTTGTTTGAACCAGGATGGAGGAGTGGCACTGCAGGATTGCTTCCAAGTTCACACTCAGTAGTCTGCACACTGCTGGCTCTGGCCTGAGCAACCCTCACATGGCAGAGGTCCTTTGGAAGAAGTTTCCTCCCTTTTGGCACAGGAGACCTGTCAGCAGCACTCAGTGACATCAGCTGCCGCCCTTTCAGAGCCAGGCAGATGGCGTGTGTATCCCCTTAACTCCCTTAACTTGGATCTGATAAGAACTCCAAGCTCAAGAAAAGTTCTGTTGATCATTGCGTTGCATTTGCATAGGTTTTAGGACTCTCACTTTCCAGAGCAGCAAAATCAGCAACAAAGATGCATTTGAGTAAGGCAGAAGGAGAACAGTGCTGTGTGTGCATTAGCTCAGAGAGCTCTTGATTAATGTCAATGAGTCTGACTTGGGTCTGTTCCAGCTCGCATTGAGCAAGGGGGAATATTGCTTAATCCAAGGCTAAACTTAAAGATCCCTGTGCCTTCAGCAGTGATTATGGCTGATTTGTGTCTGTCATTTAATGCACATGAATAATGAAAAATGGCACCTGTGTCTCTCTGCATTAGATGATTTGCAAAGGTCAGGTTCTTCTCAGTGGTCATTACCTAATTTGAGACAGAAAGGACAAAGGTAGTGTGTGTCTTAATTCTGTGATTTCTTATTCTTAACGTAGTAGCTCAGTGAAGCTTTAATTAGAGACAAGGCTATGCAAATTGCTCATCCTTATTTTCTTGTGTGACCTACAGTTATGTTCTTGAAATGAATGTTTGTGTTGGATTCATTGCTGCAGCTCTCAGCACTTCTTAGAGCTATCTCCTGGTGACAATGTAGCATTCAATCAGTTCCATGACCCTCAGCTGCTCTAATGACAGGCAGATGTCCCCTTGACTCTGTTAATTCCTTGGACCAGCTCCATCTGCCTCAAAAAGCAACCCACAAAAAATATCAAAATGAACTCCACAAGGGCTCCATGTTTTCCCATATCCCCAGACATTTTTCTCTTTCTGAAATACATAGAAAAGGGCTGTCACAAAGCCGTGAACGCACTTGTATTTCTAAATTTGACAAGACTATGTCTGTAGTGCCATAGACTTTAAACGGAATATTCCCGTTTCTTTCTTTTAGCACATTTTAACAACAGTAAACTTCATAAGGGGCACTATACGGCAAACAATAAAGGAATCATAAGATATTTTTTTCTAAGTTTTAAATTTTTAGCCTTCTGCAGTGACTAATCTCTTAGGGTGGTGGGAAACACGTGGTCACTGATCTGGTAGAGAGATTATCTCAAAGGTCTTTTCCAGCCTAGTTAATGCTGTGATTCTGTGACAATAAAATCATATATTGTAAACACAGAATCATAAAATATCCTGAGTTGGAAGGGACCTACCAGGATCATCAAGTCCAACTCCTGGCCCTGCACAGGACATCCCACCAATCCCACCATGTGCCTGAGAGCATTGTTCAAATGTTTCTTGAACTCTGTCAGGTTTGGTGCTGTGACCACTGCCCTGGGGAGCCTGGTCCAGTTCTCAGCCACAGTCTGGGTGAAGAACCTTTTCCTGATATCCAACCTAAACCTCCCCTGATACAGCTTCAGGCCATTCCCTTAGGCCCTGTCACTGGTCAGCAGAAAGAAGTGTCTGCACTGCAGTGTCTGCCCCTCCTCTTCCCCTCATGGTGGGGATATGAAAATATCCTCCTGGGATGTATGAAACAGTTAGATATCACCTTCAAGGACTGTGTTTGGGAACAGATAAGTGGAAAAATAAGAAAATAAGAATAAAAGATAAGAAAAGTGTGATGACATATGCTGCTACAGATACCTCTATGATGAACTGTCCAACTGTTTAAAGATTCAGAGGTCAGAGTCTCAGCTGAGGAAAACAGGCATAGCTCTTAGTAGACAAATATGTGCATCTCGTCAGGCACTGTTTCCTGTTAATGCATGTTTGCTTTTTTTTCCTTACTATTACACCTCTCTATTTTTCTTCAGTATTGTCAATGGACAGCTTTAGAGAAAAGAAAAAAAGACTAGATGAAGACTGCTGCTTTTGTTGTTTTACAACATCCTATGTAAATGTTAAAGTAATTTTTCTCTCCTTAAAAGAGTTTTGCTGAACTCTAAAATGTAAACCTCTAAACTTTGCTATGAAACTGGTAAAGTAACAGTGCATAGAGTATGACTGTCTTATAAAGTGCCAGAAGAAAGAAATAACAATCTTCCAGGGTTTGTAATCTAATATTTTTTGTAACTAATTGTAAATGTATTAAATATACTTTTCTGGCCTGAGTTTTGTTCGGTATTGCTATTGCCAGCTTGCTACTTACAGTGCAGAAGTTTCTGTTTGTGTTGGAGAGGAGCTGTCATGGCATCTTACTTCAGCATCCCGCTTTGAAATTGCTTACTGAAAAGACAAAGATGAAATATATCCTGCTGCTTTCCCCATTACATATCAAAATATGTTTTTTGCAGATTGACAAGTGCTTTTAGGCAAAAACATCACTGTAGAAGTCAAAGGCTCATTTTTTTTTTTCACTTGCTAATACTAATAAAGGATTTTTATTACCTTTTTTTTTAATTTAAAAGAAGTGCCTTAAATTAAGTAGGCATTTAGTGATGGTGACAGTCACAAACCACAAAAAGCTCATCTTCTTCTTGACCTGCTTCATGTTCCGGGGTCTGAACTCCTCCCCCTGCGGTTACTCTGCATTTCACAAACACACAATTTCCTGAGTCCTCCCACAGAGCTGTGGTTTCTTATTTGAATTCTGCTATTGCTCTCTGACAGGTACCTTGGCCCATTCTCCACACACCACCCCCATCTAATAACAATTCAACCAAAATAAATAACACCTACTGCAGTACTAGTGACAAAAATGTCTGTACATTCATGCCATAGGTTCAGGATCAGACCCTGATGATATCTATGAGAAAAGTCTCTTTCAATTGTGATCCTATTTGCTCATTTTTATGGTTTTTATTTTTAGATTTCATTAAACATACATAGTGAGAAATTGTATTTTCTCGTTATAAAGCATTAAAACACATTAGATAGCAAAAACTGACATCAACAGCAGCTGTTCTGCATTTTGGTCATCTGTCACTCATCCTGATTCCTTCTGTCACATTCTGGAAGGTGAAATCACTAAGAGTTATGCTCAGTCCATGAGGACTGTGTATGCTAATACATAGAAGAGAGAAAACATTCAGGATTATGTTCCCCTTAGATGCTATTCCAGGCATGAAAATAAGGAAGACCTCACATTTTCTTGCAACGTTCATAGAAAAATTGCACTGCTGCATATAGCATAAGAAAATTAATTCTCCACCAAACTAGTTAGAAAAAATGAATAAGTGGAACTACTATCAGAGTTGCTCAGGAAATGCTATCTGCATTTAAACATTAAAAATCCTGAAAAGTTTATTTTTATTATTTAATTTAAAGTGTTGTTTGCTCTTTTTAAAAAATGTTGAAGTCCTTGAATGTATTGACGACTTTTTAAAAAGAAAATTTCTGTTTGTAAAATTAATGAAGAACGCTTTGCAAATATTAATTTGCACTTAGATTTAATTTAGATGTAAATGGTGGCCACGAAATATGTGGAAAATTTTCAGCAGGCATAGAATATAGAGGATATGAGGTAGCAATTTGTTCTTCGTTGGTAGTTTCTGCTTGTTAATAAAAGAGGACAACTTTCTCCAGCTCCATGGAGGCAAGAGGGATGCAGCCCTTTATGTGCAAGTTGCTGAACGACTTGGAGGGTTTTTGTTGCCTACATTTTGTCGTGTCACTCTCCTGTGTTACAGGGAAGGCTTCAATACCCACTAATCATCTGCTTAATTCTGAACTAGGGCATTTGCTAGCAAACATGAACATGAGCCAGCAGTGCCCTGGCAGCCAGGAGGGACATCCGTGCCCTGGGATGCATCAGGCACAGCATCGCCAGCCAGGCAAGGGAGGGGATTGTCCTGCTCTGCTCTACACTGGGGCAGCCTCACCTAGGGTGCTGGGGGCAGTTTTGGGTGCCACAATTTAAAAAAAAAAAGATATTTAACTATTTGAGAGCGTGCAAAGGAGAGTCACAAGGATGGTGAAGGGCCTTGAGGGGACACCGTATGAGGAGCGGCTGAGGGCACTTGTTCTGTTCAGCCTGGAGGAGAGTGAGGGGAGAGCTCATCGCAGTTACAACTTCTTCATGAGGGGAAGAGGAGGGGCAGGTGCTGCTCTCTTCATTCTCGTGGCCAGTGACAGAACCCAAGGGAATGGCCTGAGGCTGAGCCAGGGGAGGTATAGCCTGGATATCAGAAAAAGGTTCTTCACCTAAAGGGTATTTGGGTCCTGAACAGGCTCACAGGGCAGTGGTCACAGCACCAAGACTGGCAGAGTTCAAGAAGCATTTGGACAACTCTCTCAAGCACATGCTGAGATTGTTGGGGTGTTCCGTGCAGGGCCAGGGGTTGGGCATCTCTTATATCCCTTTCTGTCAGTATCCATGCTCCACCTTTCCAAACGTCCACTAACAGGACAAACTAACATGACCACACAGCTGCAGTCATGCTACAATGCCCTCTTGGACCTTTTCCTTCCTTCTTTTCCCATTAGGTAGTCCCTGAAAACTCAAAGTAGATGTGAGGGTTTGAGTCTGCTCTCATGTGTCCTGGCTTGATACGTGGCATAGGAAATCCCTAAGGCTTACCTAAAAATGAGGTTAGAATGGCTCAGTACCTGATCCTCAAAGAATGTACAATTACTAAGTTGTAAAACCTGCTTTCACAGTAGTGCACTGAACACCATTTGCACTGACAAAAGAAACATGTTTTAGCCTGTGTTAGGAAATTGAAAGCAGATTTCAAGAGTGGTTCTTACTTCCTTCACCAACAGGCTCTAGTGGATGTGATCAGTGAATCACACGTGGTGACCAGCGATTCTGGAATGAATCACTGCCCTGGGTTTCTTTGAGGTTGTGGTCCATCATTCTGGGATTTTGGTACTTTATTTTTTAAATCCTTCTCTAAGAGTAACCCTTGGTTTTCAAGACAGAATAGTTATTTTCTAATACAGTAGTAGAGTACTTGTGAAGAATTAAAATAATTAGTTACTCAACTGGCAAATTGAAGATAATCATAGAGTTGTACATCATTAATGATTTAAAACAATGCTAAGTATTAATTTATTGCTAAGAAGGAACAAAAGTGATTTTCTGTACTGAAAAGGAGCTGATTTTATTTTTTTGCTAAAGTCTTAGTGTTTATGTAATTTCAAAACATTTCACATCTTTGTAGTATATATCATCACAAGTACTTTATGAAAAAAACCCAGACCAGACCCCAAAACCCTACAAGTTTGTACTCCTGAAAAGTGTGTATAATCTTAAGAAAAACAAACAAATAAAACCCCAGAAAACCCCAAACCCCCTAGTTTTATGTGTTTGAATTTGGGATCAAAAGTAGTGAATAGAGGAGAAGAGGAAAAGTGAAGGGCTTTTCAGCAGTTCTAACGTACACTGGAAGGGATTGTCTATACAGTGAAAGGCACAAGATAAATTTATTTCTCCCATACCATAAAGAAAATGTCATTAAAAGTTTGACTGAGCATCACTCAGCTGGTAGCTAATACTGAATTCAAATAACTATAATTTTCTGCAGTTGTCATAATAAGTGGTGTTGGGAGCTCCTAATTATAATGGAAAGAATTGACCTAAAATAAACATTTTTCTCATTTTGATAAATTAAGGACATGTGCTAGGGCATATCACTGAGAAAATTCAGGAAAAAGATGCCCGTTCCAAAAATCGTATCATCCATATACACTCATTTTTCTCATGGTATTTAATGCTGTTGGAGATCAGACATTAGACTACGCTATCTATTGCAAAATTACAATCACTCTGCATTTCCTTGAGAGAACAATTTGTAGAACTAGTTGTTTAACCTTTTCTATTGGTACGTTATTGACTGATGTTTATCTTCACTTTTCGTTTCCTTTTGCGATGTAAGCAGACATGAGACTTTCAACTTGATAAAATATAATGAAATAATGGTCACAGCACAGTATTTATAGTGTTAGACTCTTGATAAGGCCCTGGCAAAAGGTTTAGCACACATGACAGCTGCTATCATATGCTGCCTGAAATAAAAACTTTTTGACTTCGTATGCTGCTCCCTGTTTTTCCTCATTCTTCCCAGTCTAGTTGCAATGCTCTTGTTAAATGGTGCAGAGCATTGTTAAGTGTTTCACCAGGAAATAAGTTCAAGTGTCTCTTTGCCACCACAGCATCGCCAGTCAGAAAGGATCGGTCACAGCCTGCTCTGACGAAGGTCAACAAACAGCTCAACCACCAGAAGGAAGTTAAGACCTCTTCAGGGAAGTGTATTTCCCTGAGGAAAAAGACAAAGACAGCTACCACTGAAAGAGCAATTTACTTTCCGCAATCACGGCAAAGGCTCAGATAATGCTACGAAGTTAATTTTTCTTTTGGAAGGTGCTGTGTGCAAGGTCGGGGAGCGACCTTTTGGCTATGCATTTTCAGTCTGAGAGCAAGTACGTGCTTGATGGCTTTGGGCCAGTTGACATTGTCCACACATCTGTGACTTATCCAGCCTGCAGTGGGAAGTGGAGCCAAAGGCCAGGGTGAATTGTTAGCCTGGCAAGGGCAGCATTTGCTGACATTAAAGCAGAGACATAGTCTAAGGCCTGATGGCCAAAAAATCCTTCAGAGGCTTGAAACAAATTTTTTTTTTTTAGCATGGTGGAAAGAAGAGGTTTTACCAGAGGAGAGAGTTTCTCTTATCTGCCAGGGAAGAATATATTTAATGCAAATTATAACAGCAGACATTGTAAATTACCAAAACTAGCAAAGAGCTCCCCACAAGAATAGCAACTGCACTGTAGCACAAAGGCAGATGCTATTTGTGAAAACAGATGCCAACTAAAAATCACTAATAAGAAGCAGTTTTTCTTCTCCAAGTTGCCCTTCAGCTTGAACAATATCTAAGATTGCATTGTTTTCAGCTAGATCACTTGAGAAATAAAGAGCAATTTATGTAATTCATCCTTTATTGACATAGATTGTGTAATCAGCAGACCTATATTAAGAAATAGTTTTTAACATTGCATTCACACACAAATAAAATTAGACCAACTAAAACAAAGATAAGCAAATAAAAATTAATTAATTCTGTCAATGAAATGAAAAAATAGACAACCTTCTTGGTAAAATTGCAGCCGTAGGTGATGTTTCAATAGAATTAAAGGACAATTTGACAAAATTATTTTGCTTTGTCTCAAGAAACAAGAACATATTCTCACTTCCATTTTCTACTGCATGTCTAGAGGCTGTCTTAAAAAAAACGGGAAAAAAATAAATAGCATGTTTAATTGGTTTTTTTGTAGAGTTAGGAAGAGAGGGTTGTTCCAAATTAAAGATATATATTTTTGTGGTGTTCATGTCTAGAGTCAAAAACCTAATTTTTTTCCTCAAAATAAAATTCCATTTGATGTAATGAAAGTTATGTTTATTAGATATATAATATCAGAGTTTTAAAAAATCCAGAGCAGCCTTTTTCTCACAAACTGAAAAATAAATTTTGCACAAGTCGGCTTTCTGTCTCTGAAAAATGTGAAAATGAGGGAAAGTACTGAAAAAGGAAAAGCACTCTCTGAGCAACTATTATCTGCAGGTATAAAAATAAGAAATGCCTTATAATGTGTTTGAGTGTTTGGGAAACATTTTATTGTGATTAAATTTAGTCTAAGCAAAAGGGAAACATTTAAAAGTGTCTGCAGGCTTTTTTGTCTCCTTAAATCTACTTTTCACACTAATGGGCACACAACTATGCTGTTTCCTAATGTGCATTCTGGTTTTGCATACCCTTATTTGTTCAATATAGCTAAACATCACTTGATATTAGTTTCAATTGCTGAATACAAATATTATGGCTAAATGCCTGTGCTTTTAGAAACAGGGCTGTGAGACCAATCATTGCAGTTCCTGTTTCAGGCATATTTCAGCTCTCATAAGTCAACTCCGTAAATCTTAGAACAGTTTCTTTTCCCTTCTTTTTCCTCTATAAAGTAAGACTATAATTGCCATTTTTATTCCCTGCTCCATAATAACTGTCATTGGATAATGGAAGAATCAATCAAACATCTTTTTTTCATGTCCCTGAGCAACAGAACTTTATTATTTTTTACTTCACTGATACTGAGAAGCCTGAATCAATATTGACAAAACATCAAATCGTTTTGAAAAGTTTAGCTATGATGTTTCTCTCAACTTAACCATTTCACATCTGTCACAAATGCAAAGAGTGAAGTCCCAATCCTGCTTTCAGACATGAGAGTCCCTAATGCAACTCACATTCTGGAGAAGTATTTGTAGTGAAAACAAGGTAGTGAGACAATATCAAGATTTCATTCTTTAATAATAGAGCTATTTAGTGTGTTAACAGTCTCTCTTTCCCTCTTCTCCACTCAACACATGCCCTCCCCTCAGTGGTGTCACTACTGTAGCAATGCCTACCTACAGTTATCATACCCGGGGGACTGAGAGAAGGAATGCTTGTTTATAGTCAGAAATTCCAAGATGAAATTCTTTTTGAATCTCTTCCTGTAGAATTCTTCTAGAAGCCGCCTACACCGAAGTTGCCTTCAACAGTGAATTTCACACTCTATAGGAAGAAGTGGTGGCGGTGAAAATATCCACACACAAGTCTGCCAGGATTTCAGACATGAGTAGCCCATAAGAGGGGTGTTGTGCCTCTCCAGTACTCTTACAGACTTGTTGGAGATGGTTATACAGGTCAGGAGTGGTGACAAGATACATGATATTTTCATAACAAGGTGACTGCACTAAACCTCTGCCCTGTGGGCTGCAGTCTTCAGTACCACCCATCCTCTCTGTGCTGTGTTACCCAGTGCTTGGCATAAAAGGCATCCTTACCTTTGAAAGAAGTATTGATAAGTAAATTAGTATTAATATATTAATAAATCAAGTTGCCTTTTCTGGTTATTGACTTAGCTAATCTCTACCTGAAACATCCCACACAAGCCCTGCCTGTTTAACTAGGTAAGCTCTAAAACAATCAGGTTAACAACCCCACGCCCTGGGGAGAGCACATCTGACACGAGCGCTCATACGCACGTGCACAAACATGCGCATCTGAATATTGAACCAGCTGTGCAGTCATCACGCACATAAAATGAGGATGTGTTGGGCAAATGGTGGAGGCAGATACAGACATAAAATATGTATATATGTGGCCACCAGGGGTACTGGAAACACGTTACAAGGAGTTGATCTGCCTTGTGGTAGTGGTGTATACAGGTGGTCAAAAAATGTGCACATTCAAATAATGAAATTTTTCCCCCTTATTTTTTTGTTTCCTGAATCATAAAATCATTAAATCCTAGAATTATTAAGCTAGAAGAGCTCTAAGTCAGTGTCCAGGGAAGGATTAGACATGGCACTTTATAATATGGCTTAGTGGGCACACTGGTATTTGTCGTACTCAGACACAAAAGAACCATGCAGACACCGTTCTGTCAGGATAGGAGCCAGGGCCAAGAGAGGGGCAAAGAAGGGCCAAAGAAGGAGAAAAAAGGCCAAAAAGGGGCAAAAAAAAAAAGGAGCCCAGCCTTTTTATTCAGTCAGTTATATATCTTTTTAGAGACAACCATGGATTGGAGGATGGGGTTACCACCTCTCCATGACACTGGTCAGACCAAAAGTCTATCATAATTCTCTGCCTTACAAAAAGAATGATAATAATAAAGACCGATAGGTAAACATGCCTTATGTTTACAGAAAATTTGTGAGAAACTCTATTACAGGAATGAAAACATGGAAAGACTGCAAAACTCAGGGCGACAGGTATTCAGTAGAAGGCTAAACTTGATGGTCTTGAAGGTCTTTCCCAACCTTAATAATTATATAATTTTATCGTTTTATGATTAACCCAGCACTGCCAAGTCCACCACTAAACCATGTCACTAAGCGCCACATCCATGCATCTTTTAGATACCTCCAGGAATAGTGATTCCACAGCTTCCCTGGACAACCTGTTCCAATGTTTGACCAACCTGTCAGTGAAGAAATTTTTCCTAATATCCAGTCTATACCTCTCCTTGTGCAACTTGAGGCCATTTCCTCTTGTCCCGTTGCCTGTTACCTGGAAGAAGACACTGAGCCCCACGAGTCTGTAACCTCCTTTCAGGTAACTGTAGAGAGAATGAAAGGAATTGTAGGAATTGAAATCTCCTTGTGTGATTCCTGGAATGACGGTTCTTTCAGTAATTTCTTTATCCAGGACTGGTGCAAAATATTAATTGTCAAAACTCCCAGGCAGGTCTGGTTTGTATGGAACAGGTGAGAAAGCCAGAGGAGCATTACACAGTCAGCAGTCTTGTAAAGTGCAATGTCTTAGCTTACACATGTATTTGCACAGGTACCCAATCTTTTATCAGTACATTTTGTGGAAGACTCTAGATATTTCTCAAGTCACTGATGATCCACATTAGTGTACGTATTTTGGAAGTGTGTAACATTTTGATATCTACTATCATTTCCTTAAAATTTTTCCATAGGCTCCCAAAGTTTTCAGTCAGAAAAAAATAGTCCTTCCCTCTTTTAGGACTATCTAAACAACAGATGTCCTCCAAACAGGATGGCATATAGTTTCATATATGTGCAAATGTACATATTGCAAATTAGCATTCAAAGTAAAACACTAATATTTCCTAACAAAACACCCTCTCTCCTTTTTCCAGGCAGAGTGTCCCAAGAGTTCTTTCACTTACTTGCAATATAGATCAAGAGCTGGTCTCACACCACAGATGCCAACCAAGTTTCATGTAGCATTTGGTTCTCTAGAACAACTCCCAAGTGTTTAGAAGGACTATTCCCAAACCTGTCAAACACTTGCATTTCTTGCACAGATGTTCTGGATCCATACTGCTTCAATTTCAAAGGCTAAATAAAGTAGTTTCTGTGAAGCCAGAATTCACTTATTAAAATTAATGTCACAAAGACCTCTTGGTAACCCATGTTTTATGTTCTAGACTAGGCAGCACAAGAATATGCTCTTAAGCATTCTTCAGATTGCTCTCTCAGGTCGTTTTGACTGCTGTGTAGCATACTTGTTCTTGGTTGAGGTGATTTCTTCTGCTGCAGCTCTATTTTCTCTGCTGGTTGTTATCAAACTTATATTTACTGTGTTGGTACAAAGGTGCATAACTTCACTTGCTTAAAATGCATTATCATACACTATGAGTTAGTAAAAGCTACCTTCCCCCTTACCTCGTATGGCTTAAGCCAGTAGGAAAATAAGACCAATAGTGACTAAAACTGTAGAGATGTTTGTCGTACTTTTAAAAATACATGAAAGAGTGCTGACAAGCAAGACTTTGTAAAGAAGTAGCAAATTTTACTCTGTAAGCCACAATAACATTTATGTCACTCCTTTACTGCATTATGATTACTGTATTTTAACATTACCAAATAATATTTTTAAGCCCTAGGATCATTTAATACAGATGCATTGTAGGGAACATTTTGCTTTTTCCTTGCCACTGAAATAATGGAGCTCATGCAGGTACTTGTGCTGTCTACATATATATTTAGTAAGTTTAAGAAACCTTATCAGTCATTGTGTTTCTAAACATTATTCAAATATATTACATAGATAATGATTGATGGCTTAAACCTTTTGATTTGATTCTTGCTTTTACTTAGGCATTCTGAGCATCAATATACAGAAAAGTGAGCTGGAGAGTTGGACAGCACTGTGCTTGAGAGTTATATTCTAGAGCTACAAAAAGTTTCCTCTGTTTGATAAGGCCACAAGTTTTTCCATGGTAAAATCAACAAGCTCGTATTACTGGTAAAGCATTTAAAATCAAAGCAGGTTTCAGGAGGGTCACTTGGCCTTGGGGAAGTAACTTAGGAAGTTCTGCTCAAGTTTTCAGTCTTCAGAATGAAGGAAGGAAAGAAACTGACTTAATTTCTTCCATCCTTGTCTGTATTCTGGGGTAGAGAATGTATTTGATTAACATTTGTGGAAAAAAAAACCCACAATATTTTTTTCTTGGCTGTATCCCACCAAGGCTACAATCTTTTAATTACTACTCAAGGAAGAAAAAAGTATAAAGCCAGTCATTTTTCAAAATAACAAGTTATAACTGCTGTTGCAAACACTAGTTAAAAATATGCTACAATTTGCACTAATGTTTCTGTCTGAAAGGTCAGTCATTAGAAAGGAAACTCTTGAAAGGCATAGCAAACCATGCAATTCACAAGTAATTAACAGTAACAGTGATGTAGATAGGACTCCCTATAATAAATACAGTTATAATGTGAAAAAGAGTTTTGAAAGACAATAAAAAAGATTAAACCAAACAGGGATATAAATAAAGAGCAAGTAAAAAGAGATACCACAATTAACAGATTTTGATGCCATTATGTTTGTGTGTCTGAAAACATAAATTGTTTCATAAATGGAGGAAGTAGCATGATTTAAGCACTTCTGAAGCAGAAAACTCATTTAGCTATTTTATGAGGTAAAGACACTTACTGTAAATCATTTCCACACTTGTAGGAGGGCAATATAAATTGCCTTGATAAGATACAACTGATTTAAAATACACTTCTTGAATAGCACTGGCTGAATATAAAGCACTTTATAACTAGATGTGCTCTGAATTCTGAAACTGGGAGTTTGTCAACATGTACAAGTGCTTGAAAACTTTTTATTGGTGAGACCAAGAGAGAGAAAAAGTGAAGCATGCTTCTAGAACCTCTTTCACATCACTGCAATCATTGGACAAATCTGCAAAAAGTAATTTCAAATAAACCTAAAACCATTCAAAAAATTTTTTCAGTATGGTGTCTTATTGTATTATGCCTCTTTCCAGCATATATGTATCCAAAACAGACAGCAGTAAATTACAAATACACTTATCAGGACAGCTTGCTCTGAACCCGAATATAAAAGTACTGTGGAAATGGAACAAACCACGTTGTGTATTTTGTACCATTGTGATGGCAACACCATTCATGAATGTGTCACATAAGCGTGTGAGCAGTGTGACCCCCGAAGGTGCAAACAAGGATGGGTGGTGTGGCACACAGGAAGTGTCCAAGGAACCAAGACCCCCACAAGACAGAGAACATAAGCATGAAGGACAAATGGGCAGGAAATGTTGCTGAAAGCAGAGGATGACTGGCATCAAAAAAGAATAGAAGGTACAGGGAGCAGATGGCATTTCTTTTGATAGTACCAAACACCAGATATCAGCAAGGAAACTCAGGGAGGACAATCCCACCTAAGTTTCAACTTCTCCCACCAAGGAGCTCTCAAGCAAACTCAAACTTGGCAAAGAAGAAACACCAAGGACCCCAGCCATCAGTGATAATCATATGGTACCATGGTGGTGCATCCTCACAGCTAATTTAAAATTTAACTGCTAAAGGCAAAAAATTTTGTTCAGATCACGATGACTAATAATGTATAGAGTGACAACTAGCAAGAAAAATGTCAATGAAAAATTTATTTAATAAAATTTTACAGTATAAAACACAGTTCTGCTAGTCTTCAAAACATTCCTATGACAGAAATTTCAAGTTCTCTGGTACATACGTGTATATATATCCAGATACAACACATGCAAATAAATGTCTCCCTTATAGGAACAATTTCATTTTTAACTGGTTTTGGTTTTTTGATTTTGCTTTTTTGGGTTTGTTTTTTATTCCCTTACGTGAGATCCATATCTTTGATAGAAGCTGTCAGTTAGATATTTGTTGCTCTTTTCAGATGACGTACAGCAATACGAAAAGTGAGATCTGATAGAGCAAGAAAGTTTGTTTATACCTCAAAGCAGAATTATCTTTCAGTCATCCTCTTGATTGACAACAGTGTTTTTGGTTTTGTACTCTGATGCTTGAATCTTACTCTCCGTCATAGCTACAAAATTCATGTACTTTAATTGACTTTGCTAGAACTACACTCATTTATCTCATCTAAAATACTGGCTTATTTTTTCTGATAAGAACAACAGCTATTCCATTAGACTTCTAAACACTCCTTATCAGTCTTCGCTATAGAAATAATTTCAGATATGGACTCTCAAGCATTAGTAGAATATTGAAGCTTCAAGAAGTCTCAGGAAAACAGGTTTATTAGCTAAAATATCTTTTAAATATATAAATGACATTCCAGTTCACTGTATAGTAACGAAGATAATAGAATAAAACTGCTGAAGAAAACAGTAAGGCTAGATTTAATGAGATGTGTAACAGAAGAAAGGGAAGAAATAGATCATAAAGACTTTTTAAAACAAACGTTTTGTAAAATGTGTATTTAATACTTTTGTATGGACTTTGCTTGCTGAAAGGACACTGGCTTCATTAAATTGATGTTATTTATAATATGTATGCCTACAAATAAACGAATATGATTTTTCTCATTTTGCAGAATGGAAGGTATTTAAAGGTAAAAAGTTCTGTTTAAAGAGAAAGTTAATGTGCCCTTAAAAGCTAGAGAGGAGCCCAACAGTTGAGAACTCTGAGCATATTTTTTCCCCTTTCCAAGCTATTTAACTACCTGTCCATCCCTAACCACCCTCTTCACAGAGGAATGGCTCTTTAAAATTAGGTGAGATATTTCAGGCCTGTTTCTGTCTGTTTCTGCAGGTTTCACAAAAGGCCTGTGTGTGCCACACACAGAATCAGCAGCTGTTTCTCCACTGCAAGATTTATAGAGAATGAGAACATACTATGTGTGCCGTATCTTCCTCCTGATCAAATATGATGTGACAGTACAAAACTTTTCCTATATTTTTTTGTCAGTTCTGGTTTGGGATACTGCTGGAAATGAGAAAGTAGAGACCTGGATAAAAATGAGGTAATAGCCAAGAATATTCAAAAAACTTGTTCGAAAAGTGTAGTTCAAATTAGGTTTGAATTTCTGGAATGCGAAACAGACTTGTATTCTGTTCTATGTGTAATTGGTGATGAACCCTGAGAAGCAAAAGCACTAGAAATACCACAAAACAGTCGTATAATTGCTATACTTTAATGAAAAAATGGATGGGATAGATCTAGGTTTTGTTTTGGTGTGAACTCACTGTGAAAAATTGCTTGTATTTGACACTCGTGTAAGCTGAATAATGCATTCCAGACAGCTATTTTATGGAAAAGATATTATTGAAAAAATGGGATGTTCTTCCTAAATAGTAAATCAAAAATTGCAGCATTTATATTGGAAACAATAACAAATAATAATTTGAAAAAATATTAAAGGTGAGCACTTTTGTCAAGGGCCAGCTATGAAAAAAGAGACAAACACTTCTTATCAGTGGAGTCCTGAAACAACTTACTTTGCTTTTATTATGCAACAGATTGTTTCTGAATTTTGGGACATTTTATTTATTGTAATGGATAACCTCAAATTTAAAAGGAGCATTTATTAGCTTTAGAAATGTAACATTGATCTGCACAAACCACATACAAAACCTCTTGCATTATGTGCTTTATGTTCACAATTTCATTTCTCAACGCTTTTTTGGAAATCCTCCCTGGATCATCTGCTTTTGATCATTTTGCTTGATGTCCCATGAGAAAGTCAACTACACAAGGCTTCTGCTCCCCTTCCTGAACCCACTTCCTTCTGCCATAATGGCTTAGTTTGAACTGTGAAACACCAACTGTTTTTGATGCCCTGTGCAAAATAAATTGATCTGCTCAACTGCACTATTCACAAAAATCTCCTAGAAAACTTATTGAAAATATAGTCATCCATTAGGTTAAAATGAGAAAGAATAACCAGATATGTCTGTTTATAGAGGTCTGCAGGTCATCTGGTTCAGCTTGTATCTGATTTGTATTATTTATTTTCACTGCTCACAAGAACACATTTTCCTTTTTATACTGTATAGGACCAATCTTTACAAAAACAAACTCAAAGATTGCTTTAAAGTCCATGACTTGGAAGAAGCAAGGCAATGCTGCCAACAAATATATAACCAATCATTGGATTATATTCAGATTATTAGTATTGGTTGAGACAGAAGATATAACAGGAAAACAATTTGAATAGTATCCTTATCAGGGCTTGCCAAAATTAGTTTTCACTCGTAACTTAAAAGATCTTTACACTTCTGGATGTGGTAACAAGGAATTAAGAATCTCTTTCAATTTCTTCAGAGGCATGAATGTGAAATCATCCTATAAAAAAATAACTGACTTTACTAGGCTAGTTTAATTTTGGTTTTGTTTGTTGGCTTGTTGTTTGTTTTTTCCAAATTTGATGAAATTACATCATGTACAAGATCTCCTTTGAGCTTTTATAAAAGAAATTAACTTTAAAACACATTGAAAAATCGATGTAACAATAATTTCAGGATGTTTTTTAATATAAGCCAAAATTTCAAATCAAAATATCAGCTACAGATTGATTAAACTGAATATATACATTCTAGAGAATGAGGTATCTGAAATCTAAAATTACCCATCTAGAAATCAAATGGAGGATTAAACTAAATTAACAACCTGTCATCACTCAGTTCCTGTATGGAACTGGCAAAATAAATGAATCAGCATAGAGGAATCTTCTTTTGTGTAACCTGGGTTTAGTTCATAGACTGACAAAAATTATTCTGTTAGAGCTCTATAAAAGCCTGTGGAGTCCCTTCTTAAAAAAAAAATTAAAAAAGACATGGTGAAATTAGATGAAAGTAAGAAAAACAAATCCCTTCTCAGTGGTCTTGAAAACCAGAACACAGGATTCAGACAACTAATGCAAAGATTTTTCAAATTACTGTATCATAAGTATACATTAATCAGCATCTAATAAAAGACTCAAACTTTTTCCTGTTTATTCGATGGCAGATAAGGTAATTGTATCTGTATAGTCTATCTGTCTACTTTTAAAAATTATTATATGGGGTAAACATTTTGAAACTTACGTATTTTCATAACCTTTTCTCTGGTCTATGGCAGTCTTATTTTAGCTTGTCTTTTTGATTGTATTTTTGATCATGAAATGTGACCAGAGTGGAATCTCAATGAATCCTCTTTATCTGAGCCACTTCTATTTCAATTACTATTTTTCAATACCTGATGCCTAGTTTTGACTCTTGATTTATTCAATAAATTCTCAAAGAGTTTATAAAAAGAAACACAATGTGACAGCTGATTTTTCTTTAGGATCTATATTTAACAAGTTTTTAGTTGAACTATCTTTAAGTCTATTTAGCATATGATAAGAAGTAAATCTCCACTGGTGTAAAGTATGTCTCCCATATTAAAATAAAGCAAATGAGAAGATAGAACTTGCCTGGTTGTTTTCTAATCCCGTATTTTCCAATGTGCTGATGGCAGTGCATGCTGGGGCACCTCTGAACTGGGTATGTGCCAGAACAGGGAAGCAGTTATAGAACAGCTTTCAAGAGACATTACTGATACATCATTGGTGAAGGAAGGCCATTGGGAATGGGGAAGACACAGATCCTCATTCATGAGGCAAAAGAACAACAGAAAGTAAAAGCTGCAGAACCTGGTAAGAGCAAAAATAGAGAACTAAAAAGAGAGCAGATCACAAACTTCTTGGATAACAAAAAGTTTCAAATCTGTGACTGACTTCATTTTTTAATGCCTGTCTTGATACGAACTTTGATGCTTCATGTTTTATTGATGCTGTTTTCTATTTTCTGTTTTCACATGAGAAAATACTGAAGGAACCTTTAAAATTTTATAAAGGGAGCCTCACACAGTATTTGTCGCCATTTCAGAAGAAAAGAATGAAAGGCCAGGAAAAGATACAAAAGTTCTGACTTTTATTCTCTAATGTGTAGTGTTTCAATTTAATTCAGTTTTAGTTTTCTGTTCTTTTCATGCTTTATGTACATCCCAAAGGGCAACACATGTGCCTCTATTGTGTTTTGTTTGGAAACTTCTTTGAGGTAAGGTTCAGTATTTTCTCATTCACAAGAAAATTACTATACACAGTATAAAAACCAGTTGAACGTTTAAGAAAAGCAGCACAAAATGGCTGAAGTGTATAGAGAAACCAAACCAGGAAAATTTAAAACAGCACTTCTGTTGTTTTGCAAATAAAAAACTACATTTTATTCATAGAAAACATATATTAGAGTCATTGACTCTTAAGGCTGGAAAAGACCTCTGAAACCATTGAGTTCAGCTGCTAAATCAGCAGCTCCATGTCCACCAGTAAACCATGTTCCCAAGACTTATGTCTGTCCTAGTGGCAGCAGAATTTGTCTTCTTTTCCCACAAAGATCACCTGAGCTATGACATCTGTCCTCTGTAAACTACCCTGCGGTCAACAAGAGATGTCACAGACAAGCACTGCTTTGATACCCAGGTTGGCCACAAATGATGTGGCTTCTATCCAGTAAAGGAGCTTTATCTGTTGCAAACTAGAAAATACAGACAGAAACTTCTTTAAGCAGTATTTCGAGCTAAAATGCCTACCAGCTCGATTCTGCTTTCAGAGTTGCCTCCCTTTGACCACATCTCAGTTCTACCAGGAAGTTAGGGAGGGACATATGGAAGACTCTTCTGGAGCTGTCTTTCCCCAGAACATGTGCTCTGGGTTTTACTATGAATAAGTCTGATCCTATAGTACATTTCTTTTGTTGATTCAACAACACTATCCCTTCGGTGGGCTTCAACATGAATATTTTAAAACAATATTGATCTGCTCTTTTTATTGCTAGCAGAAGTACAGAACTCACCAAGGTACAGAACCAAGGCATGGTTAAATGGTTCCTCTGAGTCTAGGTGAAAGTGTCCCTACCCACGGCAGGGAGCTTGGAATTGGATATCCTTTTAGGTCCATTCTAACCCAAAGCATTCTATGATTCTATAAATGTAATCACTCTTAAGGTTTAGTTGGTTAAGATCCAAACTCATCAGCCTGTCAAAGGATCCCTCTTATAATTTACGGAAAGGGTATCAAGAGAGACTGAGTGCTCATAACCCCTACTACGTGTTAACACTTTTGGACTATCCCTTTCTCCTTCTTCTCAACCAAAATGTTGTAGTCTGTAATTAAGAACATTCTCACCTGTGCTAATTTTGGCTAGGATAGAGCTAATTTTCTTGATGGTAGCTAACTACCTCTTAAGACAGAATTCCTTTCTCAGGAACAGCAGAGCTCCATATTTCTGTCAAGTATGGAGAGGTTCTCCTGCCAGAGATGTTGCAAAACAGGCAGGTTTGAAGACCAGGTTTGCATTTTATGGTCTGCACCAGTTTGAAGTTTGCACTCCCCTCCAGCACAAATAGAAAATATCCCCTGAAGATGCTCTGCTTTTTCTACCATCCATTATTAATATAAAGCAGGATATCCTTATGGCTCTGGAGAGCAGCAGGAAACAAGGACCGTGAAGAGCCAGAACTGTCCTGTCTGTCAACATATGCCAGACACTGATTCAAAATCACTTGTAGGCATCAAAGCCCCANTGGGGTGACCTAACTGCAGCCTTCCAGTATCTGAAGGAAGCCCACAGGAAAGATGGAGAGATACTATTCGCAAGGGCCTGGAGTGACAGGAAAAGTGGGAATGACTTCAAACTGTCAGAGAGTATGTTTAGGTTATATATCAGGAAAAAATTCTTTAGTGTGATGGGGGTGAGGCCCTGGTACAGGTTTCCCAGAGAAGCTGTGGCTGCCCCATCCCTGGAAGTGTTCAAGGCCAGGTTGGATGGGGCTCTGAGCAACCTGGTCTAGTGGAAAGTGTCCCTGCCCATGGCAGGGTGATTGGAATGAGATGATCTTTGAGATCCCTTCCAGCCCTGGCAGTTTTATGATTCCATGACTCCATGATTTTCAATAAACTGCTGATAATGCACATGATGCACATCTGTTTCCCAGTTGATTTTTCACTATGTAGCCAAAGCTCACCAAAGAGGTGATCTCTACAACCAACAGGGTGACTGATCTGGGAAACAGATAGGGTTCAAAATCCTGAACTGGGAGCAATTAAAGAGTCTGGAAGCTGTGCTGAATTAACCCCTCAATGCAATTCTTTAAAACAGATTGTTTTAGGATGTATCTAAACGAGTTAATCCAACAAAATAATGGGGAACATTAAAAGTAGAGTGAGAAAAAGGAATGTGTGTGGAGGGTTTAAAGTGAAGATGCAACTGAGGAAATTGCAGACATATTTCTAATTATCTATTTGCTGTTTTGGTGGGTTTTTTTTGGCAAAAACCGAAACTTCTTTCTACCTGGAATCTGCATCTCTATACTGATATACAGTTGTCAGGTGAATTAAAGGTTTCATTTTGCATATCTTACTCTGTGGGAAAACAAACTCGTTTTGGAAGGAAACAGTAGATGCTGACTTTTAAAATAATCTAAGCTGTCACCTCTAAAAAAGTATTCAACAGTTGGTGTGAGATTTATTATTTGAAAATGAGTGCTGAAAAGTTTTAATATAAAATTTGATTTTACTCCAGAGAGAATGAACTTTTTTGAAGTATACTTTTTGCTGTCAATGAGCTAGATTATAAAATTTTGATTAGGTGTGGTATACATTAGTACAACACCATGCTGTTACAATTGAGGTATTAAGAACAGGAAAAAACTCCAGAGAAGGAAAAGGAAAAAGACATTATTGTTAATTGCTAATATAAGGCTGTAAGAAGAAAGAGGCGTATTTTATACAGGTAAAAAAGGGAAAAGTTTTATTCATTGAATACCAGAATGTTCAAGATTAGATAAAAATTATCACAATTATTTGTTCTCAAATTTCTCAGTCCCTTCATCTTTCCTAATGAAGACAAGTGTGTGTGGAAAGTAAAAGGTGACAGTGACGGGGTGAGCTCTAGGGATTGAACTGAACTGCATCTGCAAAGCTAATCAGAGATGAAAGAGAATCTAAAAACTTTATGGTTTCTTTCCAACAGATCTCCACAGGCTGGATTGTGCCTCCAGGTAGAAGATGAGGGCAGGGAGAAAGAAATAAAGTTCTTACTGTCCTTGTTCTGAAATGGAGAAACAGGATGATAAGCCAAAGAAAGTGATTTTACCAAGTATAGAAATTATTTGCCACAGACTTGGCAATTCAGCAGTATCTGTGTCGTATCTAAGGGCTGTCTCTCCAAAGATCATCACAGTTACTTCTCCTCTTGGCCCAACCTCCTCAAGCACCCATCTGTAGTAGTGAACATTTTTTCTAAGGTCCACCTGTTCCTTCTGGACCATCCTATTCAGACAGGGCTGACTCCAGAAACGGGTGCTCACTTGGCTCAGAAATTAGCAAGATCCCCGCAGGCAAACATCAAAGATTTATCCACTTACTCAGTTTTCAGAGGCTCATTCCATCCCTTTAAAGCTCCCCACAGGAAAGTCTTTACAACCTGAATGGGTTCCACAAGTTTTGCAGTCACCAAGTATCAAACACAGGCTTATTCTTGCTAAGAAAAGTAGTATTAAAACCCCATCAATCAGCATATCTGGCCAGGATTTCACAATGTACATAAAGGCTTTTTTGGAATGGTACTTTAGCGTGCCTAAAAATTCTCAGCAGAAAACAGCTTTAAAAATGAGAAAGAAATAATTCCAAAGAATTGGAATTAAATTAGTGTATAATATAATAATTACTGAGATTCATCCAGAGTGCAATAATTCCTATTTTTGCAGGAAGATGGTTAAAAATTGAAGAATAAATTTGAATAATAGTGCTGGCACAGACACTATAGATGAAACCAAAGCAAAAACAGATTAAGGAATGCCTTTTCTTATTGACTGGAAGGTTTTTTTTATGGAAATCGTTGCTTCTTGTGATTTCTAAGCATTAGAGTTACGGAGAAAATCCTTACTTTATTTTATATTGTAATTTCCAACATGATCTTATATTTCCCGCAGTTTGGAAAACGTGTTTTGTCCCTGATTTTTATATTCATTCTTGTGAATGAAGAACACCTTTTTTTCCTGCTCCTGGTTTTTACAAATAGGAGAATTTGGGGAATTTTATCCCCTCCTTTTTTTTCATTTCAATTCAATAAAAAATCTTCCTGTGCTCTTCTGTTAGCCTCTTACAAAAAGTGAATTCAGATTTCCCAATGTTTTTACCAATATTTATTTTATACAGTAGACTTTTTATTCTTTAGAAGCTAAGACATGATGCACTAGAACTTTTCCTGTTGTTAATGTCATATATATATATATATACACATATGTATATGTGTATGCATATACTTTTTTTTTTTGGTGGCTATCACATTTTAAAAACATTCCTGAAGGGCAAATGAACAATGCATCCTGTTCTGTTGTTTTCCATCTTCTATGTTATTTTTTAGATTACGTCTCACTTTGATCCAAATAACAGGCAACATGGAGCGGATACATCTGAAAAATTTAAAATTTCAAATTTTTGTGCCCTTGGCATCATAGCGCATCATTCAGAAACTGAAAACATATACTTAGAAATGGTGACCACAACAGGACTTTTAAGCTTACCACAGAAAAAAGTTTAAAATGCCAGCAGCTAATTGGAATTAATTTCAGACATTGATTATCTTCCAATAAATTAAAAAAAAACTTAAGTCAATTCCTGTGCATGACAAAAATGAATAAATAAAAACATATTACTGCACTGATCTAAAACTGCAACCATTTTAGAGGAGCATATTTACTATCTGCTAAAATGGAGAGCTATGTGTTTTTCAAATCAGCTGGAACACCTGAGCTATGTTTCTTAAGGCTGTTGTGTATTTTGTGCTGGAAACCTTATATCTTGATAAATGGTTTGTTTATGTACTTGCTTATTTGGCATCATACGCAGTCATTGCCTAAATAGATGGTGATACTAAATCCTCCCTCCTGATTTCAATCAAACATTGCACTTCACCATAACAGACTGAATAATCTTTTGCTACCTTGCCATAATAAATATAGGAAATCTGATGAGATCTGCTTAAGAAAAAAAAAAAGAAACACACCTTTTCTGAGCATCTCAGTAATTTTTGCTCCAACAATTACAGAGCTCGGAAGCACATGCTCTTTGTGGTGAAACCACTTGTGCACATACCAAGAGCACATATATGCCTGATGGTGACCAATTTCTGTTTCTCATGAAGAAGAAACCACCCAATGAAAACATTTCAGGAGAAATTGAGTGTTGTCAAGCTGTAATGAGTTCCCTGACATCTGAGGAGCTTACCATGATGCAGGTGATCTTTTTATAGTTCTTCCATTGGTGGTAATCGAGCTATTAAATAATAAAAACCCCCATGTTGTGCAATTCAGATTTGAAAACCCAAAACTTGACTGCACCAGGTGCCAAAACTGCTTAGCTATTGCACTGAGGGTTAACTTAGTTTTCCTATAAATTTAGTTTCCAAAAAAATAAAACTCTTCTACTTGGTTCTTACTGCAAGTGTTTAAATACTGTCAAGGTCTGTTGGCATAGTATTCATGACTGATTTATTCCCTGTCTATAAATCAGCAAAGAGAAAACTTTTATGTTCAAACTGAATAGAGAAAACCCCACAGTAATTTTCTGTTCTTCCACTCGACTTCCCAAGAATACATTTGGAAAACGTAAGTGAAAAAGAAAAGACAGAAGGAAAAACAATAAGAAAGAGGAGTGCATAATGTGTGAAAGTGTCACAATCATATTTATAGACTGTGAGCCCTTGGTACAGGAGATGTTATTTGCTCTGGGTTTATTTACACCGAATACAATAGTTCATGATTAGAGCACAAAACCACTACTATCACCAAAGAGCAAAACAACACATTAACAAGTGTTCGGGAAGAACAGCAGATTAGGAATGAATGTCAGAAGAGCCCATTAAATCAAGTGGTAAACTCATTAAAGCCACCAGTCATTGATATGAAATCTTACACAAATACTAAGAACAAACTCAGTTTAAAGTAATTTTTTTTAAATTTACCAGAGAAAGACAGTTAGAATTTATTTTGTTTAGTGGCAAAAAGTGAAACCAAAAATCCAAGTCAAACCCTAACTGTTGCTCAAATATGTACAGAATTTTCAAATGTAACCTTATGTGATTGGAACTTATATTTTAAGTGGTATTTAATATAAATTACTTCTGGCAAAAAAATAAACTTTTTTTTCTAGACTTAAAATAATTTTGATTTTTACTTTAGAGATTTTTGTATCTATTACCTCATGCAACTCTTATATTGCTAATAATAATCTCTAAATCTTCGTATTTAGACTGAATTACATCATTTTTTGAAAAGTTGATTTTATGTCTGTCCCATTCTACTATAAAAAGGAGGAGCTGGGAAGGATTCTTTTGCTAAATTTTTCTGACGAAAAATCAACTGATGCTTTCCCTGGTCTTAAAATCAAGAGGCGAACACGGTTAGAAGGGGAAAAGGGTATTACCTTGGTATTTATTGTAAGGATCCTTAGGTGCACCACGACCAGGTCGAATACACCTCCATGCACCCCCGCAATGGCCACCGCAATCCCCCTCCTCTATATCTGGTTTTACATTCTAGGTCTTACTAATTAGCATATCTATCAAAAATTCCCCAATGAGAGGCTCGAATGAGCCCCCCTCCCCAAGGAACCTTCCCCTGGATGGTTCTATCTTAGTTTACAAAATGTGTTCTGGAGAGGACCTTGGGGCCTGGGCACACTGGCACCCTAACTACAAAGCCTGTAAAATGTTTAGTCTCTTAGCTTAACAAACAAGTCCAAGAATGTAGGCAAAAGCACCAAGAATACAGAAGTTGCAAAAAGGTATAACAGGGGTATAAAAGAAAAGACAAAAATCATCATGGCATCACAAGCACAAACACGGCAATATTGTATCTGAAAACCGTTTACTGAAAAAAACCCAACAAAGACAAACAAACCAACAGAACAAAAACACCCCCCAAAGTGTTCTTATTAAAAGAGGGGAGGGGGAGCAGGGAAAAGGAGCAGAGAGAGAAAAGAGAGCGGGGGGAAGGAACAGAAGACGGGGACAGCGTTACCACAGAACCCTGGCTATCCATCGCCATGGATTTGGCCTCCATGGCGAGCCGGGCGCGATCGCCAAGCGGCAACAGCAACGGGTGGCGAAGCCCACGAGCTGTGGATGGCGGCTGCGGACGGCGGGTGAAGCTGGGTGAGGGAAGTGGCTGGAAGCTGGGTGCGGGAAGCAGCTGCAGATGGCGGCCACGAGATCCTCATGGTGACAAGCTAGGTCCCGGAATTGGCACAGCTGGGTGAAGCCGGCACAGGCAGGGGAACAGGACCACAGGGAAGAGGGCGCGAAGGCGGGAGCAGAAGGGACCAAGCTGACCCCCCGTTGACCCGAAGCAAAAAGACCTCGTGGTGCTGATGCCAGCTGCTTTTATGTGCTCCCAAACTCCTCCCCAACTCGGCTTTGCCAGGCCCGTTTTTGGCGGGCATTTTTCGCTGGATCCTTGCCTTCACCAGCAAGCATGCGTGTGGGGGGCGGTGGGGGAGGAGCCCACTCAGTCTAATGGAATTTTTCTCTGCCCTGACTGGCAGGGAGGTGAAGCCTTCCCAGAGAGTAGGCTTCCCCCACTCCTGGCTGCCTCCTGCCAGTGACACTGATGCCATGATGATTTTTGTCTTTTCTTTTATACCCCTGTTCTACCTTTTTGCCACTTCTGTATTCTTGGTGCTTTTGCCTACATTCTTGGACTTGTTTGTTAAGCTAAGAGACTAAACATTTTTAGAGGCTTTGTACTTAGGGTGCCAGTGTGCCCAGGCCCCAAGGTCCTCTCCAGAACACATTTTGTAAACTAAGATAGAACCATCCAGGGGA
>VZRQ01000912.1:405996-438171 GCA_013397975.1 Machaerirhynchus nigripectus
GGGGTGCATGGAGGTGTATTCGACCTGGTCGTGGTGCACCTAAGGATCCTTACAATAAATACCAAGGTAATACCCTTCTCCCCTTCTAACCGTGTTCGCCTCTTGATTTTAAGACCAGGAAAAGGCATCAACACATCTGCACCCCTCCTCCACGTGCTTCTGACAACCCTGACTACCAGAGTTGAGGCAAACTGAAATGGATGAATTGGCTTCTCACAGTGTCTCTCTTTGGACAATTAAGATGGCTGAAAGATTGGGGCTTGACATTTCATTGTGTCTTGTGGGTTTTTTGGTGGTTTTGGTTTTTTTCGTTTTTTTCTGTAGGACAAACTTATTTATATGTCCCAGCAGGAACTTGGCCCATTTGGGGAGAGTGTGAAATAACTGAAGTGTGTCCACTGTATGTCTTTGGTTTTATTAAAACTTAGTCTGTCACTCCTTTCTTTTGTTATTTCTACAAAAATTAAGAAGTATGACTGTATGTCCCATTTTTCCCCACAATGACCTTCATTTGCCTAGACAAATTGCAGTTTGAATTCTGCCCTTGGATGGGTTTATGTCTTATTCTGTCCTGCCATTATCTGGAAATATAAATATTAATATTGAAAATGGATACATTAAATTACAGTCATAGTTAGGCTAGAACACAGAATAAAATCACTCAGTATTTCACTGCAAACAATGGGGAATAAACTACACTCTAAAACCACAATGCAGATCAGTCAAACAGCTGTTAACTACTCCATATAAAAACAAAAATCGCATTTCCTTATTTCCATTTTATTTCATTTTGAAATTGTTTTCTAAAATCAGTCCAAACTCATAAATAGTCATCATTTTAATAATGGATCTTTTATGAATAAATAAATATTTCAAAGATAAATAACTATGTTTACAATGATAAGTCAATGTACTGAATGAAACATTAGTTGTCACTTCATCCATCATCAACATCAAAATTCATTATTTGTTCCTTGGCTCTTTTGCTAGTGTAAAAAATTATTTTTAGTCATCTGGCTGCTTTAATGACAAATTCCTCTGAAAACTGCCATTCATAATCAAATGTGTCTCGTTATTAAAACTCATAGGTTATTAAAATATAGAAATTTACAGAGTTCATTGTTATCATAATAGAGACCAAAAGTAAAATTCAAGCTTTGCACTTACAGCAAGTATTTTAAACAAGTTTTGATCCAATTAAAGTGATCAAAATATCCTTCCATCTCTTTTCTCAGAAAAGATTACTTCAGTTCTGAAACCAAATAAATATTTTATTATATCAAAGTAGATTGCAGCAAACCACCACTACTACACATTAGGATATAAATACAGAACTATTTGCCCCAAGACGAAAAATTCTGTAAAAACACATTAAAGTATTGTGTAAATAAGTATGTGTAAATGCAAATTATAAGGGCAAAACTTTGCAGATATATGAATAATGCTTGAAACATTAAACAATTAGCCTGTCTTTTTAGGTAAGTGAACTTTTTAATATTAGTCAGAAACACTTTAAGAACTCAGATTACAGAGCAATCAAAATCAAAACACTCTAGTTCTAGGTAGAAAGGAGGAGATCTAAAGAAATTTTAGGGGAAAACCAGGTCATTTTAGTTGACAATGCTCTGAAAACCTCCTTCCTAATGAGAAACAAAGGAATGAGAGATGCGAGAAAAATGTTTCTATTGCTGATCTTTAGCCCACAGGTAAAGACTTCAAAATGATTTACGTGTTCTTGACAACTTGCTCTTCTGAGTTTATTTTCTCAGGATATCCGATTCAATCTCTTAGGAATTACAGGGAAAACTTCTTCAATTTTAGCTTCAGAATAACGTAGTATTCCAATCTTAAGATACCTTTATTTTGAAAATGTTCCTAAAATATATTTGTTATGATTATTCTTTCTCTTCAGCGACTGAGTAGTTTTACTAAGAAATCATGGTGCCATAGTGAACAGACTTCAGAGACTGAGCAAAATAGTTTAAGATTCTCTACATGTCACCAAACAAAGTCTGGTTGCAAATACACGAGGTAGTCACTTCAGTGGCTCTTATTTTGTATATGCTGAATAAATCAGCCAACATTTAATCACATGAGAAGGGAGAATAAAATAAACTGTTAAAATGTAATCTATTCCAGTGCCAGCACACTCTCCTGATACATTTAATCTTCCTCAGTTTCCATGATTTTGACCAGAGGAGGATCTGATAAATTCCATCTAAGTGCTTTGATTGGATTTTTTATAATATTTGTGCCTGAGTATAGAACTCAAGGACGAATTCCAAACCCCTCTCCAGTTATGCTAATTTTTGGAACAAGTTAGAAGGCCTTGATTCCCTCTTACAATTAAACAGTTGACAGTATGTGAAATGAAGACTTTGTTCCTGCAGAATGTGGTGCAGAAAACAAATGTGTTTTAAATTAATATTGTGAAATCAAATTAAAATCTGCATTGTGAACTAGAAATGCATTTTTCTTCAGTTTTTGTTTCTTCATTCCCTATTTGTGCAACCTGTTGCCAGCAGTCCATCCTTGAGGTCCTTTCCAACCTGGTAGCCTATTATCACAAGATTCCATTATTATTTTTATATTATTTAATTGCTCTACATTATTTTAGAGAATAGAGAGATAAAACAGTAATTTCCTATGCTAATTGAAGTTCAATATACTTTGAACCACCTCTAGTAGGCTGTTATATTTCTACTTTGTCATTTACTATAACTCTCTCAAAAGATAACAGTTTTGAAAAACACAAAATGATAATTTGGAATGTTTTTAGGTTACTTATACTTTCTCACATGAACAACAGCTTCTTATGGAAAGTCATATGCTGCCAGTCCCAACTGGCAGTGGAACCCAATTTGTTTTTCTAAAGGAACTGAGAGTAGTTTGTGTGTATGTGCCTTGGTAAATACCATGAAGAAGCATAATTACATCTGGTCTTGAATACTTTCATAACGGCAATACAAATCCTGTCACATTAACTAAGTCCTAAATTGTGATGACTCCCTAAAGTGAAGATTAAAAATGTCATATTCTTAATATATTATGAAGCATTGCAGAGATTTGCATTGCCACAGGGCTTTGAAATAACCTGAGAAAAATTAATCAGAAAATTGGCTCATCCCTCCTATCAACATAAGATTATAAATCACAGAATACTTTGTCAAAATTTTTAATGCACTTATTGCACATATTTATTTAGAAGAAGTTCCCTTGATTCCTAACATATGGAGCTGCAGTACTGAAGTTTCACAGTTTAATGCTAACTGAAGAATACCATGCTAGCTTAATATCCCTCATCTGCAGATATTCTCAGTGTATTTTTGAGATCATGGATGATTTTAACTTTAGAAGTCAGGTATCAGTAGAGAATAATTCTTTAGACACACAAATTTGTGAAATATTTGTTTAAAAGCTGCGTGCTAATACCTGCTGTGATGAGCTCCAAGGCCTTACAAAACAAAATATCTGCACATTAATGAAATGATCTGTACAGAAAGCATCTCTTGGAATATTAGAGGAAAACAGAATGCTATAAGACAGTCATCATTTAAACAAAAAAAAATGGAACCTGAAATAGTACCAAGAGGAAATTAAAATCTTTGATGACCAAATATTTAAATAAGTTTATCTAAATAGGAAAACAAACCCTGAGTTCAATTCAGGTATTTCAGTTATCTCAATCATCTTAGATGAATTTAAGCTTCCAAAACACTCCAAAATATTTGTGAATAACATTTTTTCAAAACACAAAAGTTGATCATGTAGCAATCAGTTTAAGGACTTACAATAGTGTTCTGTACCTGTTGTATACCCGAATAACTATTCAACGACTTCTTATTAAATAATTTACAAACTGAAATTCTTTCCACTGCTATCAAATTTGTGATTGATTAGTTTAAATAATGATGGGCCAGTTCAGGTGAATTTGTGCCTGTTTAGCTGTGATGTGACTTTCAAGACTCTCCGATTTAGAGCACAATGGAAACATCACAAGAACCTTTGTCTTAGATGGGTCTGGTATCTGCTACCTCAGGATGAGTGTGGGTGAAATATTTTAAGACAAATTGCATTACAAACATTGAGCTGATTGATTTTGGTTTAAATGGCAGTACTATGCCTGAATGGCCCCTTCTCACATCACTTGTTTGAGTTCAGTGAGAACTTTCAAAACTATGGTTTTCTCATTTTTTTAGCAATACGTCAAAACTAAAATCATAGGCAGAAAGAGGTGAGACAGCAGAGGCTGTAGTGATTTTGAAGTCACAGTTAAATATGAATAGTCAAAATTGCCTGTTTCAGATGTTTTGAAAACCAGTATGTTTTTGTTTGAGAAGTCCAAGCAGAAAATGATTCTTTTAAAGCTCCAGGGCCATAGATGATCACAGAGCTATTTTGATAAACAAGTGCAGATTGTGCACATTTCTGTCAGAACTTGTACATCTTCCTTAGTATTGCACACAGTGCAAAGTTCACACTATGTGCAGCATCCATAAGGTATGAAAGATACATGTTATTCTTATATATATGTCTGAAAATACCAGTAAAGAAGAACATCTAAAACTTGTTTCTGGTTGCTTCAGAGCAAGCAACAAAATTTTACTCCAGTATATTATTCCTGTGCCTGCTTGTCTCTTGGTTGTCTGTAAAATGAACTGCAGTGAACTTTAAAATGAAACATAGTGGATTTTACTTGCTGTCCTTTCTATTTGTTCCTGTTCCTCTATGGCCTTAGAATGTTCCTGTGCCTAAATCAAAATGGATCTTTTTTTGAAGATTTTGCTGACTTTATTGTAGGCTTGACAGGTGCAGAAGGTAGCTCAGAGAGCTCATACTTGGGTTATGCTTGTTCTATTTTACTTTCAATATTATGAAAGTCCTAGTGTTTTCTTTAAATTTTCCAACACTAAATTTATACGTATATGAAGTTCTCTTGCTGGAAAAAAACATACCAACAAAAACCAACCAATCAACCAAATGAAGAAAGACTAGTTTATTTAAAATAAAAGTGTATTTCAGCCTCACATTCCATTTTTATTGCAACCATGAAATTAAAAGATTATTTTTTTTAAGACGTAAAGGTGGCATTTAACTGAGAAAATCTATCATCTTATGCTTGTTCTGGGAAGATGCTTTTTAAATTGTAAATGGATGGGCTGGACCTATAGTCCCACGAACACTATCATCATCACCATCAATCACTACTATTCTTATAAACTGTTCTAATATTTTATTTTTGCTTCCAGTTTTTAATGCATTTATAATTTTCAAATGGAATATAAAATTAAATAATCTTTAATATAAAAAAAAGAAAACCAACCCAAACCCTTTGTTAAGAGAAAAAATTCATATTTCAAATCCCCAGAGGAAATATTATACCAAGCTAGCAATTACATTTAGAAACTTAGTTAAAGTTTTGCTAGACAGCTCATGAAATATCTGATACAGGACACAGTGAGAATGTTTCCACTGTAAATCAGTCTTTCATTCTGAGAAAATATATGAGAGCCTATAAGTCTGTAGAAGACCTTAATAACTTCTGAGTCTTCCACATGAAGCTCATTGATGTTACTTCATTAAGACTTGTCCTGTTTGAGCACACCTTTGCTCACTGCACTCGGTGTCACCACCAGTTTCTATATCCAACATCCAGGCAGGAGTCAAAAGCTACTTTTTTCCTTCAAAATTTGTGAGAGCTTTTCTTCCTCTAACTCTTTTGTCAAATAGGATTCCTAGTGATTTTGTACGCACATCCTTCCTCTGTGGATTCACCACAGAGGTTCTAAGTTTAATTTCCATCCATACAATTGTGAGTCCATTCCATTTTATCAGCTTTCCCATTTAGTTGCATACTTTTTGCTTTTTGTTTTCACACCCAATCGCTTTCAGTGCTACCTCTCCCATGCATCTGCCCATCTCTCATCACATTGTCTTCCAGCACTGAGTTCCACCTCACCTAGGTTTTTCTATTTCTTACGTATTTAGACACCTCAGTACTTTCTTGCCTATTTTTACACAATTATCTAGACCTTCAATGAATCCAAATTTCAACTGTCTTCTTTTTTTCACCAGTTGTCAACAGATAGAGGAAGGAGGAGCTGGAATATCTGGCATGATTCTCTGTGAGACAGCATTTTATTTACAGGTAGTTTTATGTTTTTTCTTTGTATATCAAACCCAGCACTGAGGAAATGGATGGGTATGACAGCTTCAGAACTATTTCTGCCCACAATATTCAGGGGCTCCAACTCAGTGATACCAGAAGTTCGTTGGTTGCTTACATAATTTTTTAAAAGAAATAGTCACTGTTACATTGTGGGTGTTGGTTTTCTTTGAGTAGTAAGAGAGTTTAAACCCAGAAAAAAATAAAAATATCTCCTTTTTTTTTGCCTTATACATTGTACATTTTTCAGTCTTTCTTTGAACATTGAAGGGTTAAGTTATACGTATGCATTGTTTATTTTCTTGCAATATATTCTATAATAATTTGCTTTATTTAATACAGGAAATTTAGTACATAATGATGTTGAGAGTTTAATCCACAATGTCCTCTGCTTATTAAAGAGAGGCTTTAGCATGAAAAACATTACAAATACAAGTGGAGAAATGGAATTAAAAGAAAAAAGTGAGTCTAATTGTTTATACGGAGCATGGCTAAAATAATGCTATTTATTCAACAAAAGTGGTGAAGGTAGAACAGATGTTTAAATAGAAATTGACTTACTGTTTAAAATTTAAGATGTACTTTGTCACTTGTTAGCCAGTAAGCAGACAATAATAATAAAATGACTTTGAAATCAGTCATTTAAAGTCAGAGTGCTGTGATTTTTACATCAATTTGATATTTCATGGCAGGCATAACTTATATTGGTTTACACTGATGAAATTTACTGAATGTCTATTTACTAAATATAGACATAATATATCAATGACTTAAATTCCTCATACCCACTTTGAAAAGTTATAACTATTATTACTTATTTGAACATCAGTGCCATTCTCCTGATGTTGAGGTCTATAAATATTCTCCTGCAGCATTCTATTCTACTTTCTTATCCACTATCTTTTTTTCCTGACAGAGAGATTTGATGAAAAATCAAGTCTTTTAAATGGGTGGCAACACTTTAAATTTGATTTTAAAAGCTAGACTGGTACATTCAGCTACTACTGCCAAAGGAAAGCTATAGTACAAACACAACAGCACTAATGGCTGGTTTCGTGTTCAACAATATCCTCAACAGCAACAAAAGACAGACTAGCAGAGTTTTATTGCATTTAAAACTAAATTCTAAGAATGTGTATTTTTTTCTCCTCTTCCTCAGGAGAAAAAAAAATATATACCTTTATTCTGCCCGGGATTTAAAAAAGAAAAAAGAAAACTGTGGCTCACTGAGTATGATTTTCAACAAATGGAGACTATTTTGCTGGCTCTATCCATTTCACAACAGCTTAAGGCAATGTGCAGTCAGAAAGTGACTTCTTCGCCAGCATGAAATGAATGAAAAAGAGGGAAGCAATCTCTGGAGCCAGAGTGAAAGCATATCAAAGAATATCTTACTAAAGATAAGTGGGGGTGAAAACTCAGTTAAGTTGGTCAAAAGATTCAAAGAAACAACTCTTATGCCTACTGAGCTTTCAAATAGAACTGAAGAAGGATCAATAGGAAAATTTTTAAACAGAAAGGTATCCAAAACACAGAGAAAACTTGAAAGGCCAGGAAATAGCCAAAGCATGTGAATGGAAGTTCAAAGTAATAGAAAACAAAAGCCAACTTAATACTTCATCCTGACAAACACTGAGCACCTGCAGCCCTCAGTGGGCCGAGTCTGCAAGTTTGTTTACAGACTTCAAGTCTCATGCCTGAGTGCAAATTTGAGCAAGATCTAAATTCTTTAAGAGGCAAAAATCTCTTATGCTCCACAGTCACCATTAACTTTTACTGCACCACATGTCAATGTGGTTTTTATAATTCTTCGCTATCTTATCCAGATGAAATAAAACAGGAAGCAAATCACCTCCTCCCCCCAAAAACCCAACCCTCCATACTATCACTGGGAACACCCTGCGGAAGCAAAATTGTTATTGGAAGACGAGAAGTATAAGATCTTAAAGCCTTGGTTCTGCAATTAAACATTCATCAATAGCAAGCCATAATACCCATCTCTGTGCTTTTATCTTACATGAAGCTATGACAGCCCTCAACACAGTTTGTGTAGCAGCAGCACATACTGCTTTTTCTTCATCTTTATTTTTCCTTCCAGTTACATCAAGCATGAACTCACTCAGTCAGTCCACAGGACAAGTTATACTTACTACTGTGCTACAAAGTGGACCTCAAGCAAATTTCTGAGCTCAACCATATTCTTTGTCTGGCGGGTCACACTTTTTGGTTCAGTGAGAGAAATTAAAGAAGTGACATAAAAAGTAAAGCCAAATACCCAACTCTGTTGCTAAATACAGTCAGTGTACCTGTCTATATTACTTGAAATAGTACCTTTAAAAACAAAGATATCCTTTGGGTTTTAAGTTTAACAAAAAAGAAAGGTCGTAAACTCATTGTTCTGATCACTTTTTAAGTTTGGGAAATGGGACTACTTACCTGCTGAAATCAAGGTCCTTTCCTTCATATCAACTTTATTTATAAAAGGTTTGCTTCATGATTTATTAAATATGAATTGACTTTAGAAGCCTGTGAAATTTTTTGAATCCAAGAAAGACAGAAAGAAGCAGAAGTGGAGAAAGGAAGTGGTTCTCCACCAAAATTAATTAAGGTCATTTGTTCCATCGGGAAGTATTCAGTGGCATTCTTCACTACCTTGCCCATAAAGTAGCTTAGATGAGACACCACTGGGAAAAAGTATGAGCTATAAAATCTAGAATGTTTCTTTTAGTTTTATTATTATTTGTTATTTTATTACAGTGCTTTGCACAGGATAATATTAAGCAATCCTTTTTGAGACAGTTGCCTTGACTCCCTCACACTGGCACCAACCTGATCTTCTGGGACCTTTGGGAGGATGATCTGAGGTCAGCAGAGCTCAGGCTCACATCAGTAGTACTGCTGCATGGCACCACATAGCTGCTGTATAAACCTTTCTACATGCACTCACAGAGTAGGATGATTTAACAGGACCAAGGTAAATACTTGTGTTCTTAGTCATGTTTTTATCAAGAAAATATCATTGATTAGGGAATTACATATTAAATGCTGATTTGCCTATCTGGTGAGCATCAATTTTGAGCTTTCTTCATATTTGTATGTTAAAAAGACCAGTTGTGCATTTATTAGACCTTTAGGAACAATAGCTATATATAAACACAAAAAAACCAAAACAACTCTTTTTTTCTGACATATAATGAAAATGAAAATAATTATATCCTTTGTGTTTTCTCAGCCCCAGATGTGGCTGAGTGACTAAATTGCAAGGTAGATGAGTACTGAATCAAACTTACTTAAATATTTTTGTGTTTTTAAAAGGACACCATTAATAAGTATTCTCAGATGCAGTGAAACTGAATATGACTTACAACTATTGGGAAAAATTTATTTAGCTAGTTACTACAGAAGGTTTGATGGCTGGCCTACCAAATGACCTTTGAGATCTAAAGTGTTTGATATGGAGCATAACAAGGAAGGGAAGAGAATATGAAAGTTAAAAGTCAACGTATAAGGTTGAAGACCTGTTGCTTATCTGAAGTGATTGCCGTAGAGGAGACAGAAGATAAGGAGTGTATAGATTTGTGTCTGAGCTCAGCAGGAATTAAGTCAGTGTCAGAATTTCTCTCGTACCTTTGCTCAGGAGCTGTGATAGAAGAGATCCTCCTGTTACAGATGGTAACACTAAAATACATTCAGTTTTGTAAAATGCTGATAAAATGTGGTGTTGCATTGCAATGTCAGACTTAAAGCCACAATTCCATTCTTCGACTATTTCATGCTGCAAAGCATGGAGTTACTTAAAATATTTGTTTGTACTATAGAAAAAAGAATGAGCATTGTGTGGTTTCTCATTCTCTGTAGAATTGCACTGGGTGAAAAAGTGTGCGAGCAAATAACTTAATGGCATTTACACAGAAATATAGACTGTTAATCCAATGTTCCTCATACATCAAATATGCACGTCATTTATCAAGCAGTAATTAATTTGATCAGGGAGGAACAGTGGCATTCATATTGTGCCAGTGGGATCCATTCAGAACTTTCTATCCCTCGTAAAGTTTCTCTGAGTGTTATATTTTTCCTGTACTATGTACAGTGCACAAGCACAGCAGCATAAGGGGACAAGCAGAACACAACAGGACAGGAGTAGAGCAGGACAGAAATATGTAAGAATACAATTCTTGCACACTGGCCCTCAATGGGGTCATTGCCTTTTAGTCCAAAGCTTGAAGAGATGGGCATAGGGTGACTAGGGCTGACTGCACAGGAGAATATGTGCAGTCCTGCGTATTCTGCATGCACACATATGCAGCCAAACATGTATCTCTTGTACACTGTTGTGTGTGTTGTCATTAACCTTCTATGGTGCTTGAATTTGGCAAAATTTGAGTTATAATTTGTCATAATTTAAGCCAGCGCTGTTCATTAACTGAGGTTGAGTATTTTATGTTGCAAAGTCTGACAGTTGCTACTTTCCTGTCTGGCACAACAAATCAGCCCTGCTATAGCCAGTGTGCTTTCCTGAAAATATCTGAGATGATAGCCCATGTTCCATTGGAATAATTATGTTGCATCATTATTTGAGGACACAATCTCAAACTGCCACATCAAATACTACAATACAAATCAGTGTTAGCCCAATAAATTTCACAGTGAATTTTTGTATTCCAATTAGCCTTCTGCTCAGTTCCTGTGCAACCATTAATTCTTCCTCTGCACTCTTGTACTGACTGCAGATGTGTAGAGCAGGGTGTTTCCCTTTTTTCTATTTATAATTAACTTTCTTCCCCCGAGCCCCTCACATTGCTTACCACATATACAACCTTGACTCACATGGACCATTCCCATCACCAGAAGTTTGTTTTCTGTGCTATGGAAGTAAGAGGGGAGTAAACAAACCTGAAAAACTACCTTGCCCCTAGTCATTTGTTCTGAAATGAAAAATTCACCCAGGCAAGAGCAAACTCTGCTGCAGCATACGGACAAAACAAACTATTGGATGTCCTGTGCGTGCAACTTGTTATGATGTCTCTAATACTCTGCTTAGGACCTTGTTTGCAGAGGTGAAGGTATATTTATCTTGCACAACATAAAAGTTGAATGTTTTTATTAAAAAAGCAGTACAATTTTAATTTGCAGTTTAGAATGATCATTTTCAAAAACTCTTTATGAAAAAAAGCTCACCATTTATTTTCTTCATTTCTTTTCTAGATCAGTACAGGTTCAGGGTTGCAGAAAACAAGCTGAAATGCCTGAAATAATCCAGGCTGCCACATGAGACAGCTTCCCAGTATGTCTTGACAGTCATAAGTGATGACTTGCATATATCCACTTTCTGATTTCAGGGGCTAAATTACACTGCACTGTACATAGAAGTCAAAACATTAGCCATATAGATTTTACTTTGTTGAGTTTTAGCAATTTATCTATTTAACAATGTAGGTGGATAAAAATCTAGCAGCAGTATACAAATACTGAAGAGAAATTTAAAGGATTAAACATATCAAGGTACAAATATGCCACTACAGGAAGGGCAGAGGAAAAAGATGAGAAAAAAACCCAAATGTGCATTGGTGTTCTTACACTCTGTTCAAAATTGGAAACAGCATCAAATTTTTCATGATCATTTCCTTTTCACTCCATTTTCTTCTCTGAACTTAAAGACTACGTCCAGTAAAATCCTTCACAACAGATCACTCTTCCTTCATTTTGAAAACATAAAATTCTATGGCTCAAATATCATCTTTAAATAATTGTAAATCCATATGCTTAGCATGTCCTAACAACCTCTTCTTTTATTGGGAGTTTTTAAAGCAATTTATCTATAAAATAATTATATTTTTACACTTACATTTATATATACTTGCATACAGTACAGATATATATATGTTGGTGTATATATATATATACTCATATTTAAATATAGTCATATACTTATATACTTGCACTTTAAGCAATTTACTTATGAAACTCCAGGAAATTGTTTAGCAAATATCATAATTTTAACATCATATGTTTCAGTCATTCTTTAAATTAATATATCATATGTGTTTTCACTTTAATATACCCTAGTGAAGTCTTTTCAAAAACACATTCAATATTCCTAATGGAGAGTTCAGAGTTATTTGAGGGCATGGACCACAAAATTTAAGCAGTTTCCTGTCCCCTCACCTGACACTTAAAATGTGGTATATAGGGCCAAATCGTTCTCTCTTCACTTCCTGTAGGATGTTCCTGGCAAAATGGCTTCAGTGGCTCTCTCCCACAAGGATAATCAGATTTTCTGTTCCATTTGGAAGGAGGGGACCACTATGCCTAGAATTCAGACCCTTACTCAGCTCATTTGGGCAGTTTTTCTTCCTATGAACATTGTAAAAAATAGATGATAAGAAATCTACACTTCTTTCCAGTTATTTTCTTCCCCTACACGTTTTGTTAGGAGGAGGGAATACATAAATATTTGTCTCCAAGTCTCTTGATTTAAAAAATGAGGATCAGTTATAGCCAATAAAACAATGACCTAGTACTCATGTAAATTCCATTAAAAAGTACTTACTGATAAGTACATATTAATGCTATTGTATCAAATGGAGAGCAAAGGGAAACAATTCAAAGGACAATTATATCAGAGTCCGCCCTCTTCTTAACCTGAAACTAGTAAATCCACTGTGACCAGTAGAGTTGACAGAATAAGTCTGAGAGCATGCCCACCCACAAGTCCTACTGTTAAATTATTTTGAATATTTTTTCCATATTTTCTTAGGCTATAGAGTAGATTTACTATCTCCCATTCAAAATCTAAATGATACAAACTCTTGTTCTATATACAAAGATCATATTTTATAATGTTGTTAAGCTAAGCAATTATTTTTCAGCTTGGTGAGTATTAACACAATATATGAAAAATTATACACTCTATATAGAATCTGATTCAGAAAAACATTCATAAAGGTGTCATAAAGTATACACTACTTTAACCCTATATTCAAGAGTTTTATCTATTAAGAGATATTAGCAACCTCTTTTTACTGTATATATCTAAAAACATATACAAGACATTTTCTTTAACCCAGGTTATATATCAGCACAAGATCCACAAATACCTTCTTAGGATTTTGAAGAAATCATGATATTGCTTTGATTTGCTATGCCAGTGTCATGCTGATAAGAGCATTTTTTATGCAACACGTTTGTCACAATGTTTACTAATTACCAGTAAGAAGTCAATTTTTTCTCATTATAAACTGTTAATTGATAATGATTTATGATTTACTACCTTTGGCTTTAAATACATTCCAAGTGAGGATATTTGTATGCTGTAAATCAAGGCAAAACAGCCATAATTACAACTGCCCAGTAGGATAAGTGATACAATTAAGAGGAAAGCACAGCCTGGGGAGACAAAGGAAAATCTGGAATAAATTGACAGCCATACAAGTTTGATTCATTCACTAAAAACAATATCCATCCTGCTTTCAAAACTCTGTCATTAACTCTCTTCATGGATTTTGTTCAGCCACAAAACAATTTTGTTGACTATCACCTGAGTAAAAAAAATAATAAAAACTGCACTAAAATTTTGTCAGAAAAGTAAGAAATATTAAGGATAGTAAAGATATTTCTAAAGATATGTTTTTGTAGAGTTCTAGTTTTGACAAATGAGAAGGATCCTGAAGCATTAATTGCTAATTAAGAAAGTTGAAGTAAAGAGATTCTGAACCTAACATTATACTGGGGAGAAAAACAATCTTAAATACAATCTTCTCAGTAAAAATGTAATATGCAAAGATTTTAAAAAGCAAAAATGAGAAGATTTTTTTGTCTTTCATATCCCTAAATCACAGAATTGCCTGTTTTGGTAGGGACCTTAAAGACCATCTAGTTTTAACCCCTCTGCCATGGACAGGGACTAATTTCAATAAACTTAGGGATTTAATTAAATTTTAGGTATAAGAAGAGTTAAAACAGAATAGAACCACTGAATTTTGAGAAGTCAACATAGCAGATACTGATTTAAGCCTGAATAAATATGACAAACTGAGATGAAAGAAGATTTCTTTATATGTGAGTTTCAAGGCAAAATGGCACGTTTACATTTAGGTTTGTTTCCTTTAACACAATATAAATAGAAGATGGTTTTTCAGAGAAACACCTTGGAAGGGAAGGCTTTATGAGATCCCTCACTACAGGGCTTGAGGCTCTTTTCATAGCAGTATGTCTGAGACTGTCATTCATAACTGTTTCTTAAAGAGAAAACTCCTGCTACTGGGAGGCTTTTCACAGTTTTTGTATTAATTCACCTCTTCTGTACGACAAAGCAACAGCACAGCTGAGATGTGAAACTTGTGTTCGAGCAGCCCTTTCCACTCCACCCCAATTATGTGGTTTTTTCTCTGTTGCTGATGGAAACTGTGGTGCCATTAATAAGTTTTTAAGAACTTTTGTCAGCCAGAAAGATTAATGGACATCAGAATAATAATTAGATTTCATTTTTATTTTCTCTTTAGATAGGCAAATGTGAGTTTACTACCATAAGGTCATAATTTCACGCTATCAGAAAATCCTTGAGGTTGCAAGTGAACTTTGAATGTCACCCCCTGCTCAAGCAGGGCCACCTACAGCCAGTTGCTGAGGGCCATGTCTAGATGGCTTTTGGATGTCCAAGGAGGGAAATCACAATCTCTCTGGGCACCCTGTGCTTGTGTTCAGTCATCCTCACAGTTAGAAAGGCCATCCTTGTGTTCAGACTGAGTTTCCTGTGTTTGTGTCCTTTTTCTCTTGTCCTGTCACTGAACACTGGTGAAAAGAGCCTGGATGAGTCTTTCTTGCTCTCTCCCTCTAGGTGTTCACATACATTTACAGTACCCCCCCGAGCCTTCCCTTTAGGATGAACAGTCCCGACTCCCTCAGCTGCTCCTCATATGTGAGCTGTTCCAGGCCCTTAAACACCTTAGTGCCCCTGACTGGACTCTCTCCAGTATGTCCAGGTCTCACTGCCGTGGGAAACCCAGAAATGGACACAGTACTTCAAGCATGGCCAAATAAAGGGGAATGATCCTTTCCCTTCAGCTGGGACAATGCTCCCCTTTAAACAACCCAGGCAGGGTTGTTTGCAAAGAACACTGTTGTCCTCGGCAAAACGGCAAAAGCCTCTGTTAACCTTACAGAACAGTCTCCATTAACTTTAGTTAAATGTGAGTCTGTATCTCACAAACATTTCCAGATGTTTAAAGAATTCTGTTTTACTGACTTAGATGAGATAGTAGATGCCAAGTTTTTCTTTGTGTACTATTTGTTCAAGTGACACACAGAAATAGCTTGATTCAAGCAAACGTTTCCACACAATATGCAAGGTGAACATACCAATGTGTACCAGAGCTCAACATTTGGTAAAAATTATTTTTGCTCATTTTAGCTTAGACTGCCTCATCTTTTAAGACCTCAGGCTCTCCCTACAGTACTATCCTTCTTAGGATGCAGGAGAGAAATGGTGTTGCCTATTAGTTCTTCCAATAATTTACTGCTTTCATTGGTGAAAAAAATGAGCAGTGGTCTTCAGAGCATTAGATGGCATTCACCTGATGAAGAAACATGGAAAACAACCAAGATCATGATACAATTAAGATTTTTTTGCAGTGAAATAACAGACCCAAGTGAAAACCAAAAAGGGCATGCAGTGTATTTGGATGTGTCTGAGAGTTCCATGAAAAAAAAAAGAAAGACTTAAAGTGTGAAAAGGAAGAAGGGGATTTGGTAAATCTGTAAGGTTGTCTATGCCACTCTAGAGAGAAATGTGAAAAACTTAGTATGACAGAACAGCCACACCATATGTATAATTGAATGTCAGGTCCCAGAAGCAGTAATACTGGGTCATTCCATGCAGACTAATTAGCACTGCTTCTCTACAAGGCTGATTAGCATATTTGAGCTGAGGAGTTCATACGTTGCTGAGGTACCTCAATGCCTGTACAGCTATTTTGTTCCCAAACCCGCAGTTAATCCCTTCAGAGCCAGCTTGGGCACCACTGCAGAGCCCTGCAATTATTTCAAAAGCCTTTTTAGCTGGTTACATACCAGAGAGAAAAAGCATCACTGAACAGGTCTGTGGTTTCACAAGTCACATTAGAGGAGCAAGGGCCAAGCTGCGCAAAGATGAGCAGATGGAAAGAGCAGATGATGTCTCTTGAGAACTGTGACAGAATTTTCTCCACAACAAATGATTGTCTTATGTTTTTTGGTCTTGTAATGCAATTTAACAGTCTTTGATGTGTCTAACAGGTTTGTCTTCTAACCCTCCTTGGAACTTTGCTTAGAACTATTTTTATTTTTTCCGCTGGGTTAAAGCAAGGAGAATTGTGTGGGAGGATTTATTATTTTTCAGATGTGTTTTAAAATTATAATTTGATAATTATGAACCATGAATAAGAACTAAATGCATTTATATTTAATTACAATATATTGTAAAATCTTCCCCAGTGAGAAAAATCCTACTTCAAAGCAAGAAAGTGGCATAATATGCAAAATTTAAAAAATATTTTACCAACAAAGAGAAAACCTGCAGGAATGCTATTAGCATCTCAGTATGACAACCATTTTACTAATATGTGTATCATTCAGAAAGCCTAAGAAAGAAAAAATTAATTTCCGTAGATTGGACAGGCTAAGTACACACAGAGTAGGTAATTAATTCAAAGATGTGAGGGTATATTGTTTAAACAATTTTTTTCACACTAATATTCAAGATTATGCTTAATTAAAGTTATTGGATGGGGAATTTATTTTTAGATATTTTGTGTTATATATATGGGGGCACTAACATTCAGGAGCTGTTCTAAATGTTTTACATTAGGTAAATAATTTGATAGTGCAACAAAATCTTCAGTTAATGTAAAGAAAAAACAAATTTTAAAAGTCTAAATATAGGGAAATATGCTTGAAACTGAAGTTATTTAATAAAATATGCCTCTCTTCCTTTTCAACACTTTTTTCTACAAATAAAAAGAATTTCTTCCAACTGCATCATTTGCACAACAGAAACTGATTTTGGTTATGTTGATAAAAGCAGGAGAATAAATCCTATCTAAACCCTCTGAATATGTCTGTTCAATTCAATAACACATATAGCTCTTAAATAAATACCCCACTGAAAATCTATCAATCCCAAGCATGCACAATGATGATCAGTTGTTGACTCAGCACTAATATGAGGTACAAGAGCTTTCACATAAAAATGTGATCCCATCCTTCTGCAATTTCCAGAGACACAAGTTTTAAGTAGACACATCTAGAGAGAAATTCACTGCTGAAATTAGTAATGATTCTTTGAAAACAGTAAACAAAAAATGGTCCAAACAAGTTAATTGTGTAGACAAAAGACACAATATAAAGGAGTGTTGAAAAATCAAACCTACACTGAGTAACATGCGAAGAGAAGCAATCACTGGTGCAACCCTGACTTCCAGAGACATTACCCACAAAGAAACATTACCGTGCTGTGTGAAGAATGCTGCCTTACAAACACCTAAGACAGGATCACAAAATGACCTATAGATGAAGGATTAATCTAGAATTCCTCTTAAATCAATAATTTTTATTCAGGGTCAAACTGTGAATTCACAGCTACAACCTTCTTAGTTATGGGCAGGTGTCTGTCCTGAATTTGGCTGGGTCAGAGTTGTTTTTTGCGAGTAACTGGTGCAGTGTTGTGTTTTGAATTCAGTGTCAGAATAATGTTGATAACACATGGATATTTTGGCTGTTGCTACACTGTGCTTACCCTAAGTCAAGGACTTCTCAGTGTCCCATGCTCTGCTAGAGAGGAAGTACACAAAAAGCTGGGAGAGAGCATAGCCGGGGCAGCAGAGCCAAAGTGGCCAAAGGGATATTCCACACCACAGAACATCCTGCCCAATATATAAACATGGAGGAATTAGCTGGAAAGGGGCTCATTACTGTTTTATCCTTTCTTTCTAATTCTCCTCCCTGCCAGAGGAGTGGTGGCGGGCACAGACTGAGGGGCTGTGTGGTACTTAATTTCTGTCTAGGGTTAAACCACAACAATGTCTTAATATACTTCACTAAAATCTCACTGCAGAGTTTACACTAACACTCAAAGGCAAGGACTGGATCTCCAGGGGCTTCTTACCCTGCAAACAACCTTCTACTTGAATGTTATGTCTTAAAAGAGTTGGAAGCCCAGTATGAAAAACTTGCTAAGCAGCAGGAGAAGGGAGAAGGAATTGCTGTCATCCATGTAATTCATAGTCCCTATGCTCTTTGCCTCTGACTTAAGTCCCATATGTTATTGGTATCCTTATGGAACATCTATTCTTTCTCTTTTCCACAGCATTGATTAAACACAGACTGAAATCAATGCACAGTAAACATCATTCCTAATCATAAGACAATGCCATCAGTCAAATATGATCATAGTTTCATCAGGCTTTGTTCAGAGCCTATTTCCCCATTTGAGATCCATGCAGTGATAAAGCAGAGTTAATTCTGTGTAGTTTTAGTTTTATTCATCAAAATCTTTTGTGATAGCCTCTTTAGTTGCATTTCTTTTCTGCTCTGTGTCTACACTGACAGTAACAGTATTATGGTTGCCTTAAGTATTGGGACTGAAGGCTTGAGGGTTTTGGGTGTGGCATATTTTGTCCTCTTAAAAATGTTATATTTAAGAGGACAGTAGACAAAACTTTCCCAAAAAACAGAAAACCAAGCCACATGCAAGCTAGAAACCAAATACTTTGACAAATCAGTGTGTGTTTTATTCTTAATCCTGCAGGAGAGATACCAAATGGACTCTCTTATATCAGTTATATAACTTCCTGTGTTCGTTCCTTATCAGACACCATAAATGCACACTAGTTACTCCCACAATGGATTAGGTTGCCAAACACAAACCAAAGCTATAGTAATGCCCTGGATGTCAAGGTGCTGTGGTGTACTTGTATTATTAGGCATCTTTTCTGCAAAAAACTTCTAAATTATTACATTCCCATGTCTTCAGCATACTGGCTTCTGCTTCACTGAAAATTATTTGTTAAAGTTTGCTGAATTTCCCAATAGCTTGTACTGGTTCAGGTACATCCAAAAGTCCACAGAGAAGCTGTGGAATCTCCATCCGTGCAGATGCATGGCATTTGACTTTACATGACCCTGAAAAACTGACCCTGCTCTGGGAGGGCAGTTGTGTCAGACAGCCTTCCAACATTTCTTTCATCTCAAATGTTTCTGTGATTCTAAAATGTTTCCACCATGTCTGTAATCCTTGTCACTTCCTCGTGCACAAAATTGTTAAGTTTTGCAAAGACAATTTGATGTGAGAGACGACATGGGGTTACAGGACCACAAGTCAGGGGCATTTTGTTCCACTTACTTGGATTCCACCCACAAAGATTTGTGGTCCTCCATCCCTATTTTCCTCTCTTTTTGTTCAGAGTCTAAACAGATCAATTAATCAAATCAGGAGGTCATCAAAATTCCTGAAACTCAGTTTAGAATTCTGTTCTCTACACCAAGGCTTGTCTCATTTGTTCTGCAAAGCATAACTGAAAAGAACAAAAAACTTTTCTAAAGCTGTGTTTAATTTAAGTAATTTAAAAACTTAATCTTCAAAATCATTGCTTTAAGTAAATTTCTTCTTGAAAACTTTAATTTTTATATAGAAATTAAAAGAAAAAAATTCTATTAAAAACTGCAGCATTCTGCTTACTAACAGCCTGTAAGTATCATGACTTACAATTTTGACATCCCTACCAACAATCTCTAAAGTAGAAATTGTTATTTTTAGATTTTTTTTTATTATAGAAAATAGCAGCCAAGTTATGTAATAATTTGCTGAATTACAAACAAATGGTGCTCTGAAAATTTTTCTCTCTTCCACAATAAGTTGATCTCAAGGAAATTTAAAATAATTTCCTAAGGTAATGCTTATTGTGTCATTTAGGCAAAAAATCATCCTATAAATCAGTCTGAAATAACAATATACAATTATAAGAGAACTTTATATGCAAATAAATTTTCTGTGCCCATTGTTTTTATCCTGTCTCTGCTCAACAAAACCTGCCATTTTGACACAGACAGGAAATCACATTAGCTCTGGGAGTTCATATTTAAATATGCTCTTCACATCTACTGAGGGAAAAATGCTCAGATTTCAAATATTTTTGATGGAATACTTCATAAGTAAAGCACACACTCCCTGAGGAATTATGCCACTATTTCCATTTAATTAAATTGATTAAATTAAAGTGAATGGTGATCTAACCTCAAAAGGAAAATATATTTCATTTATGAAAAATGTTGCCATTTATTCTGCTACCTTGCAAGTACAACACATAATGTCTTCAGTATGAGATTCCAGCTTTTCTAACAAGTTATTTGTTATATAAGCTTTAAGGTGATCTTGAACATTTGAAAAACTTCTTTATGTCTCCATTTATTACCTTAAAAACACCAGAGTCTCTTTTTCCTACCCTCTAGCAGCTGGGGTAGTGAGCATGTTAGGATACCTTTCAAAAATGCAACAATTCTGTACAGTTGCTGTGCATGCATTTAACCGAGGAAAAAACTCTTGTCAGAGTTCCTCTGCTACCCTCAGGACCAACAAGAATCTCTGAGGAAGTACTACAGCATCCCTCGAGGGATGTAATTTAACAAACTGAATGTGATACATCTAGGTCACATACTAGGATAAAAGAAACCTGTTTAAAGACTACTGATTTAGACCCCATAATCCTTTAGTCTGTTTCTGAAAGGCTTACTTTGCCTATATTTCATGCAATAGTCACTTTCAATTTTTTTTTCTGTTCTTGTTGTTTGGCGTTGTTTCCTTTGGTTTTGTTTTGCAGAGTTTTTTTTGTTTTTATTATTAATGGTTATTCAACTTCAACCCTAAGGGAAATAAAAAAGGTTAATACCAATTTCTGGGCTGATGAGGTAGAAGGGGAAAACAGAATCACAGAATTAGTGAAACTGAAGGGATCTCTTGAGATCAGCTGGTCCAACCCCATGCTCAGGCAGGGTCAGCCACAGCAGGTTATCCAGGACTGTGTCCAGTCATGTTTTGAAGATCCCCATAGCCAGAGACTCCATAGTCTCCCTGAGCTACCTGTTGCAGCATTTGATCAGCATTACAAGTAAAAAAGTATTTCCTTGAATCCACATGAAATTTCATGTGTTTCTGTCTGTAGCCGTTGCAATTTGTTGCTGTCATCAGATATTGCTGAGAAGAGGGGCATCTGCATTCACTGCTTCAGGCTGGAATCCCATCTCTCTCAATTTCTCCTCATACAGAAGATGTTCAATCCCTTAGTAACCCTAATGATCCTGTGTTGAACTCATTCAAGTGGCCCAGAAAAGTTGTGGATTTCCCCAGAAATATTCTAGGCAAGGTTAGATGGGGCCCTGAACAACAGTAGAATTATTTGACATGTCTTAAATTTTTCCTTATTTTAAAATTGTTTTTTAAAAGAAGAACCATTTGTCGCCTGGATTACCTCAGGTTCTCAAGATGCTCGAGAAGCATCTTTCACTCCAAAGTTCTCAGCAACCAGAGAGGTGAAAAGTTTCCTTTTATTTTATATTCCCTCCTTCCTTTTTTGTACTCTGGAAATGTTTAAAAGAAAACATTATTAACAGATTGATCTGCTCTCCCAGTCTGTGTGTAACACTGAGTTCCTTCAGCACCTTTCTGAAGCCTCCCCCTGCAAGGGAGATTACCAGACTTCATAGTGAGGAAGAACATAACCCTAATTCTTCAGTTGCAGGCTTCATCTGCCTTTACAAAAAATTTAAATGTCAGGGTCTCTTTTGTATCAGTTTGTCTTTGCAGCATCAACAAATAATTATGAGCAATAATATTAATAATGAAAAGAATATCATGCATTCAAAGCTAATACGCAAATTTTTAAAGAAAAAAAAAATAGTTACCCTAAAGGGAAGTTTTCTTTAAAAACAGATTTAAAATACTATCACAGTTAGAATATATTCTAAAGAGCATCTGAAAATCAATATGAACAGTTTCCCTCAAAAAATAAATCCTAGTTGATAGACCACTTTTCCTATATTCTTTCAAGCAATACATTAGAAAATATTGGTTTATGGTATTAAATTGGAGGAAAATCAAATAACACACCTGCTTGTTAAAATCGATTTTCTATAGATTTTTTTTGGTCTGGAACTTTGGTTTATTTTACTGCCCACAATTTTATGTCAAAATAAAATACTGTATTTAGCACAAGTGTGACCTCACCTTGACTGTTGTGAGCATTCTGGAGCCCACCATTTAAAAAGTGTGAGTCCAGAGGAGGGCTGGGGAAAAGGCTGGAGAGCAGGTCCCATGGGGAGCTGCTGAGGGCTACAAGTCGGTCTAGTTTGGAGAAAAAGAGGCTGAGGGACAACCTCCTTGCCTCTTTCTACAGCTTCCAAAGCGGGGGAAGTGGACAGGGAGGAGCTGAGGTCTTCTCCCAGCTACCCAGGGAAAGGACGTGGCTTCAAAGATGGATCAGAACTGACATGAGCAAACGTTTGATCAACAAGAGGTGGTGTAACCCTGGGACAGGCTTCCTGGAGAGATGATCAGTACCCCAACCCCGTCAGTGTTAAATAGACATCTGGACAATGCCCTTAATAACATGCTGAACTTCTGGTCAGCTTTGAAGTGGTCACAGAGTTGGAGAAGATGATTGTTGAATGTCACTTCCAATTGAAAACAGACTCTTCTTTTCTGTTCAATTCCATACTGTTACAAATATTGAGTTCTATTTTCAGACATGAGCACTGAACTTTACTGAAATTTAATTTCAATTTCATATTGACTAACTACTTAGTCAAAGTACAATTATTTGCTTTCATAAACCATGTAGAATGATGCCTTAGGTTTTAACTTTTATATTTTTCAAATCCTGTATCGCCTAGTGTGTAACTCTAAAGTTTCTTGTAGCTCATTAGCTGCTCTCTTAGGCCAGACAAACACAAAAAAGCTTCTCTGAGCTTGCTATTCAAGGACACTCAGATTGTCCTAGGCCCAAAAAGTGTAAACTAGATTCCCTAGAGAGGTGGAGAAATTGAAGAAATTACATCATTAGCTAAAGTTTTAACTGGTGAATTTATGCTGATATGCAAATGGACCAAACCTATAAAAGTGTGAAGAACTCATGACTTGTCCATCTTGAGGTCCATCTTGGATGTAGCCTCTGGCTCTCCAGGGTGCACCTTTGAAGGCCTTTCAAATAAATACCTACCTTTATTCCCTTACTCCACTCTGGTCTCTGTTTCTAGGTAGCCACTCAAGGCATCAAGAAGAGTTGAATAAAATGACTAACACTCTCAAAAGCTGTTTTTTTCTTTAATTTTGGTCTATTTTAATTTGAAGTCATATGAATATGATATATCTTTTTATGATATGATGTATATCTTTTTTATGATATATCGTACATATAGCAAGAAAATGTATAAAGAAAAACGATGAGCATGAAACAAAGTAATGAAAATATTACCTTTAAAGGAAACTTCCCACAAGAAACATACTCTGATGTAGCTGAACATATGTCCTCAATCTTCATTAAAAAAACATGTCCCAAAGAAATTAAAGGAAATTCAGATGCAAAAGGTAAGATATTAAACAACAGCAGGATCACTAAATAGAGCTAGGAGTTTGTTCACATAACATTTCTCTTCCTGGATATACAAATCTGTAGGGCAGCAGCAAATAGGGAAAAACTGCTCCAATTACTGAATTATGAAATTTGCAAGAAGGAAAGAATAACTGGAGGAGAGAAAGAAGAAAAAAACAAGTTTACCTTCCGTGCTTTTCACCTGTGCCACAGAGGACAAACAAAATCTTCAGGAACTGTCTATGAACATATAGTTTAAGATATTTCTGTTGATTTGGAATGACCCTTGGCTGTCATGGATTCTGCTCTTCCTCGAAGAGAAACAATTCTTACTTTAACTCACTTCCTTGAGTCAGGCTGATTCCAAAGATAACTGATTTTGAATTATTTAAAAGGAAATTTAAAAAGACCATGAAAAAAACCCTTTGAACAATACATGTAAAAGTCACATAAAGCTGGAATTCAATGCTTTCTCTCCTGTATCAATGCACAACTATTCAAGTAACTAGCTTGATTTGTGGAAGACATTTGAAGATGCAAACATCTGGAGTCCAACAGTTATTTGTATTCTTGAATGACAATCTACATTTTGAAACAAAATGTACAATTTAAAACTTCCTTGAAATAGATCCAGAGCTTTAAATTTTTAATATCAACCACTGATCTTGTGCTGACACCTAGAAGAATTAATAGCTTTACTAAGCTAGACCTACATGAGGTATATTTTCCCGTCAGTGCTTCCTCTAGGAACCCTGGAATTTAATAAACTGTGATGAGGAACTATCAACATTTTTTTTCACCTTTGTCCACCTTTTAGAGCACATTCATAATATTTCTCCTTTAAATTATTCAGAATAACGTAAAGGATATGATCTATGAGGTGTGTGATGTGAAAGTGTGTGGGAAGGCTCTCCAAGCCTAAAACCTGCAAGTCTACAGCTCATAAGAATTTTTGAGTGATTTATTAAACCTGGATAATTCCAGGCTGAGGAACTTGGGCCTCTTCAACCGTAAGAGGAGAAATCTCAGGCAGGCCTTCCTTATCAATGTCTGCCTAGGGGATACAGAGAAAATCGATGCAGATCCTCTTCAGAGGAGCACAGAAATAGGATGAGAGTCAAAAACATGAGCTGAAATATGGGAACAAATGACTAAATATAAGGAATAAACACTTTCTAGCAAGAGGTGAGATATTCATGGAAAAGTGTTTCCTTCCAGAAAAAAATATGGGAGAGGGAGGGATTAAAATAAATAAAGAATGCTTTTCATTTAGATAGAGATTTTTTGCACACCTTACATTTCACAGCTTCAGTGTAATCTGTTTTTAAAATCTCCTATTGTGCATAGGAGTGACTAGCCTGATTTAAAATTCACTTAACATGCAGTTTGCATCCTGACAGCTGATGCATATACAATATTGGATAAAAATCTGGAAATGTAGCAGGCATGTAATCACATAATAACTTCTAAAGGCAGGCTGAGATAGGAGATAGCTGGGAATCAAACCTATCAGAGCAGCAGGCGCAGAGGTTTGGGCTGATAAGCTGCAGGCAGTAACGTGGTGCAAGGTGGAGGAGAGAGGACTGGCAGCCAAAGTCAGGCAGCTACTGAGGACAGAGAACAGATTTATTTGGTCAGAGACCCTGAGAGGATCCTGCTCAGGACACCATCAGAGTCAACATTATCTCAGCCTCCCTGGAACAGCAGTAAATCTGTAAACTACCCAAAGAATGCAAGTAACTTTACTAGGCAATTACTATGTTCTCTAGTGGATGGCAGCTGAACAGGGTTGTGTAAATATATAGCACATTTTCTGAATTTGAAGGTTAGTCTCCAACTATTTTCCTTCTCCTCCTCTTCCTAACACACTGTTGTTTATGTAAACTCAAAAACATGTTTATGTTTATTTTGATTTTAACTTTTTAGACCCAAAGGTGCCTGAGGCTATATTGAAGTAAGTTTTATGAAACTTCAATAGTATTTGGAAGGAAAGGTTTCCTCAGTAAAATATCAATATTCTCCTTATAAAAGGGGAAAAAAAAAAGAGAAATGTTGCAGGAATTTATGAAAGAATAGAAAATTGCTCGTGAATTTATCAAGTACAAGTTGACTCTTCTCCTAGGATAACAACAAATATAAGTTTATTGAGACAGTTTTATAAGTAGTGATAGCACAGGCTAACATGCAGACATAAAGGAGTTAGGTTTAATCATTTAGTAGGAGAATTCTGTGTACTGTGAAAGGGAAAAGCTTGAGAGGAAAAAGTATTAGTTGGGCATAATAAGTAGATTTAATGAATAGTGAGTTGCAGACTAGATATCTCCACTACTACATAATGTAGTAGTGATTTCATAGACCAGTTGGAAGGCCACTTGAGACAAGTGTCTGAAACAGATGCTTCTTAGATTCTTCTTCCACCAACAGAAAACACAACCATTTACAATGTCTTTTTGCTTGTTTGCATGTCTATTGCTTAATTCATATCCATGAAATTTCTGAATGAAGTGAATATTACTTATCCTTCTTTTTAAATTATAATTGCAGTAATTAAAATCTCAAACAAATGTTGCACTTTTGCAGGATGAAAGATTAATAAGGTTTGAATCCCTCAAAAAAAAAATCTATAAAATCTGTGCTGCCCTTCCATTTTTTTAGAGTTATAGAAAAGGCCATAAAAATCCTTCATTTGTATGTTTTTAACAATAATGTCACTTTATATTTTGTGTTTCTCATTGTTCACTACGTCTGAGCTACACTTTGTACAGAACTCCGTCTCATAGAAAATGATGGAATTGTTTCATAGTATGTGTTCTTTGATTCACAACATTTTTAAAATACAAATGCAGATGTATTATTTTGTTGGTTTACTCCTAATAACTTCTATCTTTGCTTGAGTTATCAGAAGTTTATGGATAGACACAGAAAAGCTATAAAAAACTACTGCCCTCTGTATATATACACAGAGAGAATATATGTCCACATATAAAATACTGAAGAAAAAACCCATTCAAAGTGTGCAATACTCTCATGCTCTGGCAATGGAGTCATAGACATCTAATACTTCAAACATTACAACACATTAGGCCAGGAAAATACAGTCCCACCTTTGCTCTACAAACAGCAGAATAAAGACATGTGAAAGGCAAATATCTTCTGAAGTTCAAGCTTGGACGCTACATGGTGGTAGAGGGAAGGTACACTTGTGTTATCAGTTCCTTTTTCACTAGAAAAGCGTTTTTTTAAATCTCAAAGAGAATATTTGTAGCTCTTTTCTCCCTCTACAATAAATTTTGTGTTTCTGAGACAAGAACAGACATGCTGGCTCTCCTGTGTTTTAGGTTTGTGCCAGCAATGCCAGTGGAATCAACATCTCCTGTTAGAGAGACAAATACTCTGAAGAGTTGAGCCTGTCAAAATAGATAGAAAAAGAACCTTTTTCTGTGTGCAGCGTACAAAAGCAATGCTCAAGAACAGCCCCAATAATTCTTACATTGAAATTAAGTTGTATATATGGACTTCTGAGAAGTAATGTTTCTTAGAGTGGATAGAAGAAAAGCATTAAGACCTACAAATATTAGAGTTCTTATTGATATGACAAGAAGTTTGTTGTGCTGAATAATAAGAGGACTACTGAGGAGAAAAAGGTTAATGAATATACTGAACTGCAGTTGCCATGGGAACCAGCAATGCCTTTTACCTATGATTAGATACTGAGATAAATCAGGTCCGTGTTTGTATCTGTATGCCTGTGGGAGGAAGGTTATTTAACTTGGAGAAATAAATGCATGAGAGACAGTCAAGAAAATGCACTATCTCATATTCCATTTACATCCTGAATTGTCCACCCTCAAAACTGTGCCAGCAATTTCGCTGTTGCAGTAAAATAGCTTTGGGTTGGGAAAATCAACAGCTGTTCTCCAAGGTCAGATGACTCAGCAGAATAAGATCTCACAAACAAACTAACTTTAAAGAATGAACTCTGTTTAAAAAACAAATATGCAGCTTGCTTACTGAGTTTAATGTACACCTGGCCTCAAATTCCTTCAAATCCACAGCTATGATATGTATTCAGATACTCTGAATTTGCCTTAGATCTTGGAATACATATTTTATTGGTATAACATTATTGGTAATCTAAATCTCAGTGAAAAGTTGGAAATGTACCGTTATCAGTACACTCTTTTGGCACACAATCTCAAAAGCACTGTAAAAGTTCTGGTAACTCTATCTGATTATCTCTACAAAGTGAGGGGAAAAGGTACTTTGAAAGTAATGTCACTTTCTAAGAGAGAACTTCTACAAGTTTTTAATCAAATCTAACATTCAAATTCAATATAACAGTGCCTTTGTATGCATTAAAAACAATCAATAAATCCTCCTTCTTCTATTGGTGTGCCAATGACAGATGATTCGATATCGAGTCAATTTTATCATCCAGATTTTGCTTTTTATCTTATTATTTCAAAGACAGTTTCATTACTTGCAACGTCACTCTGATATCCATAGAGGTGATGGAGAATTTCCATTAGAGATTTAATTTATTACACCATTTTCTCTTCTACAAATTCTGGCACAGGAAAATAGTAGTAATTAACTTAAAACTATTATGAAATGGACTGTAATAATAATGAAATCAGAATTTGAAATTAAATGCAAAGCACAAAGACCTATAGAGCAGCTCCTGGTCTTAATATTGCTTTAGATATGAGAAGAAAAATGCAGCTGTGAGGAAGACAGCATGTGAGGACACGGAAAGGGTATTGAATGCCAGAATCATCTGAAAATTCTTTTTTTTTTTTTTTTTCTGCCACTAAGACATCCCCTTTTCCTCTCTGCTTGGGTAATATTCCTTTATGAGACCACACAGGAGGACCTCAGCCATGGACAATCACAAACATTTTTTTATTGCTGGTGTTTGCTTCCTAGATTTTTTCCAGTGTGACAGAGTCCACTGTGGAAAGTATTGGATTGTGCCTGACCAGTTTGAGATACACCAATTCTGTGTAATGTAGGAAAAAATGAAGAAACGTTGAATTGCACCAGGAAATGTACACATAGTGCTTCAAAAGTTGCTTTCAAAAAGGAAATGGAAAAACTGCCAAGATTTTTTTTCTGGTGGTGTTATATTAAGGAAATGTAGGAAATAAGTAATGTGTTTATAATTATGTTGTTGTCCTCTAGCCCATGTCTCTCTAACACAAATCAACCAGTTATGTAAACACATGGACCTGCTTGGTTCATTTGTTTAATTTTTTAAGGATGTGGGCCATTGTTTACATCACATGGTTTGGGAAAAACAGAAATTTCTTCTACATTTAACATGCTAGAAATTATTCAATAAAATCTCTTCCTGTAAGATTAGTCAATTCAGCTGAAGAAATTAGATAAGATACATTATTTCACTTCAGGATTTGTAACTAAATTGGCTTCTAGAGCAATTTGTATTTCATTCAAAACTTTTTTTAAAAGGTTAACTTAATAAAAACATGCAATCAGCATTTGTTCTAGGTGAATCAAGCAGAATTTTTAACACTTTGCTTCATTAATGGTCTGTAAGCATTCAAATGACCACATTATTGACATAATCACACAAATTATTTTTGTAGGTAAAGAATGTAACTTAGAGCAGGAATCAGAAGGGAGGAATGTCAAAACTATCCTTTCTGTTTATCTTATTTACCTCATGACATTTACAAAATAAATCTCTGTTATTCATATTCCACGTACCAGATTCTAACAATGGGACACATGCAGACTTCCATAATCCAATATGTACTGTTTTTACACTGTAAAAAATATCTTGTCTAATGCTTTATTACAGACTATTAAAAATCAAAATACAGTGTCTGAAATTCCAGCAACTGTTTTAGGAATGTAAAAATAAACATATAAGCTGCTCTCAATCATCAGTCCTAAACTAATTTGATAGAAATATCCTGTCCTTCCATCTCCAAAACTCAATGAAATACTAAAATCAAATGAAACTTACTACATAAGTGCATCACCACAGGTCTGCTTGCTCCTTTTGTGATGACTTTGAATAAAGAGTTAATACTTCCAAGCTTTAGGTGGCCTGGGGTTGGCAATATCCTAGACCAGCATCTAGAAATGTTTGCACACATACTAATGTAGAAGCACCATACTGCAGCCTAATAAAGCAAAAGAAACTTACCAACATGTGCATAAAATAGCCCAATAAAATATTGGTTGATGTATCCATCTAGTTCATTAAATCTAAAAAAATCTGTTTTAGGAAACCTAAAGGTTCATAGTCTAGTCTCGTTCAACAATTCGAGCTAGAAGCCATAAGGCTCTTTAGAATAAAGTTCCTCTAATGCCCATCAGATGCAGGATCATAGAAGAGAGCTTTCTAGTGACTGTTATTATTTTGGAATTTTAAAATAAAATCGAGTCACTCATGTGATTTTCACACAAGAGGGTAACATAGCAAGGAGAGCTCACTACCTGTATGTAATGGAAAGCAATTATTTTTTAAATGCCTACAGTGAGAGATTTTTTAAATCCTTTGTTAATAGCATGAATGGATTTTTTTAGTATAATTTTGCACTATATTCTGGTCCTCTGATTTACTAGCACTACACAAACTGCTTTCCCACCCTTTTTTTACTTAAATTTTGAGCTTAGAAAGTGCTTAAAGGGGAATCTTTAAAGCCTAAAAAAAATTACTCTCACAAACAAAGTGAGTTTTCATAGCAGAATAATAAGAACATTAAGAAAAAGAAGAAATAATAGGTTTATCCTCTTCTACATGTTTAAAGAGAACTCCATTCAGGTGGCTAATTCTACTTACACGTATTTCACTGATAGTTGTCATACGCCTTAATGACTATCCTGCCTTGCACTGGAGCTTTTCCCTCCAGCCAACAACACCCTGAAGATGAGAGGAATTAAATTCTGTGTTATGATTTCAGTTTACTTAATACTTTTACACTTTGTTTTTGTCCTTCCTACAGACAAGGGGAGCTCTGAAGCCTAAAATGAAAGCTGAGCTGACAAGGTTTGTTTTTTCCTTGGTAATATATAATCTAATACACTGATAAAATATTATAATGGTGAGATTGATTATAGCTGAAAGAAATGTTTTGCTATCTGTAATTTTATTTTTAAAGATATTTTTGTTCATTTATATGTTGGTTTTTCCTGGGATAGAGTTAATTTTTTTATAAGTATCTACTGTTGAGCTGCATTTTGGGTTTTTGCTGGAAACAGTGTTGATAACACAGAGGTGGTGTTGTTGCTGTCAGTATTCGTGATGGTGACTGGCAGTCCTGGCAGTCATGGTCACCTCTCAAACAGCCCCTTCAACGCTCTGTGTGGTCCTCACAGCATCTCCTTTCCCACCCACTGACTCTGAAGTTTGATTTTCTCAAGTGGTTTCCAGCTCAGACTCCTGAGGTAAACAGGATCAATAACTCAAATTTTAAAACTCTATGAGCTATTAAGAATATGTGCAATATTCAAAAGCAACCAAGGAGATAATGATGTTTGGCCTTAACTTGCCAAACAGAGAAAGCAGGCATGCTTTCATGCTTGAATTCTTCTTACATTTTCATTCTGCTTCATAATTTCAAACAGCCAAGGACAGTAAGAAAAGCAGCGAAAAAATAGTGTAATATTTATAGTTCTCTTAAAAATATCTTCCTTTTAAGAGCACACAGGGGAAAATAAAAACTTTTAAAATGCTAAAATAAGTAATCCATTGCAGGTTTTAGCAATTCTGACACTGCCCTGGATCTTTCCTCCTGTAGAAAAATTAGACGGGGAGAAGAGAAAAAGCATACATATATTGGTTGGCTAGTCTTTCCAACCTTTATCGAGATCTTCACTCTGCAAGCAAATTTCAGATTTATGAAGTTATGCTCCTTCAGAAACTACAGGAACTGATATTTTATATTTGCCTGCTTCCAGTGAACTGTACAGAAAATTTATACTTTGAGTGCATGAACATTCAGTATACATAAAAATGAGTAAGCATCCTTTCTGCCTTGTATTTGTGTTTTAATTGAGAATCAAAGCCAAGCTGGGAAAACATATCATTGTTTATACAACCACTCAGCTTGACAGGGCAGATGGAAAATGGGGCTAAAAATAGAAAGCACTGGAAAGCAGTTCTTGCTGGGTGAATTTCAAATACAGAGGTAAGTTAGAGGTGTATGCACTAAGCACAGCACACAGAGAGCAACTGTGTAACAAATACACAGCTTGAGCAGGAAAATTTAATGGCAACCTTCAAACAAGTAGGGGTGATAAAAAAGGAATGACAGCGTGCAAAGCTTGATTTCTCGCTGAGTAAATCCTCAAGATGCGTTAATAAGATGTAGTTTACATGGATCATCTCTTAAATACCTCAATTTTTTTTCCTAAGAACCA
>VZRQ01000912.1:438210-475853 GCA_013397975.1 Machaerirhynchus nigripectus
CCCCCAAAAAAACCCCAAAAATTCCCCCCCCAAAAAACCACCACCAACAACAACAACAAAACAGCTAGAAAAGAAAGGGAGAGGATAAATACCAAATATTTGGATTATTAAAAATATCTTCCTCTGGAGTTTTTTCTCCACACGTCTAGTGAAGTGCTCCTTCTTTTGTCCAATTAATGAGGTTTCCTAGAGATTTCTATATAGAAAAACTGACCTTAGTCCCTCAATATTTTTCTATGCAACAGAAGAGATATCCTTCACTGTCGATTTTTTTTTCTGCAAATTCACTATGAAATAATATGAATTGATATAATCAAAGGCTCAGTTTAGCCTGAAGCAAACTGTGAAGGGAAGCACTTCACAGACAGCAGGTATTTTTCAAGGAACATCTACCCCACACCTCAACTCACCACATGCCACAAATTACTTCCCAACACCCTTTAGCACAGATAAAATTCACAACAAAAACCACATCTCCAGCATTTCCAAGGAAGGTAAAGGTCACCCTAAATGTCTTAGATTTCTGAAGAACCAGGAAACATCACTATCTAATTGCAAAGGTTCTGTCATTTTGACTGTAAAACAAAGTGACAGTCTGTCAAAAGAGAGAGATAGATCATAGAGAATGGAAACTTTGTATTTTATAGATGTTACATATAGAGAGCCATACAGAGGAATGCACACTTGCACATGCCCTTAACTACCATGTCTCACATTCCGTGGAGTTGCTCATTTTCCAGGTTTTGGCATCAAATAAGCACTCCCAATGCTAAAATTACATTGGCAGAGCTATCAAGCCATCTGAAGGGTTTTTCCCCCCATTTCAGTGTGTGGTTGAATAGATACTAAGCAAGATTGGTAAAAGGTAGTCTAAAGAAGATAGAAAATCCTAAAAGTGCTATTAGCTCATTAAAGGAAGAGTCTGCTTGTGGGCAGCCAGAGATTCTCACAGCAGTGGTTGTGTGTGTTTTAAAGCAGGTGATATGAAGTCCAAAAAAAAAGGATCAATTGTCTGACTGTTGAAAAATAGAATAGAAAGTTGTGGGATTTTTTCCTAATTTACTGACAAGTTATTGAATACATAAAATAAGTTGTCAATTCTTTGGTTTCACCAGTAATTTTTTGTATGTTTATAGTACATGCATGACAATAAAAAATTCCTTTTTGTGCTTCACCTAAAAATTTCCTTTTGCCTCAGTTAGCTTGGGTTTACTTCCTGTCTGTCAGATAATTGCTTAAAAAGGCCCCACTTGTAGTCAAGTCACAAGTTTCCACCCATCTGGTCAGATGTGAAGATACAGAAATCCTCAAAACAGAACAGAACAAAATTTGAAAGTAGTTGGGGTTTCTTGCTACTAAAAGTACTAAACATCTGTATTCAGAAAATTAAAAAAAATTAGATTTGCCAGCAGGTAAAAAGGGCTACAGTTAAAAAGGGCTTTAACTAAAGTTGCTGGGGAAGGGGTACCTCAGTCCATCCCACTTTACCAGTTTGATGCCAGGACAGCAAGAGATGCCCAGACCCTAGAGAGGGATCACAGGTCAGCAGCAGAACACCTGAAGAACAGTACAGAGGAATTCCAGCCACTCCAACCAGTAAGTCAGCTCCATCAGGGCCCTACCGAAATGCAAATAAACACAGGATGGTGAATAAACGAGTGGTAGGAAGAAGTCCTTACCTGTGAGTGTGGGGAGACACTGGAACAGGTTACCCAAAGAAGCTGTGGCTGCCCCATCCCCGGAAGTCTCCAAGGCCAGGTTGGATGGAGCTCTAAGCAACCCGGTCTAGTAGAAGGTGTTGGTTTTTAATGAGATGATTTTTAAGGTTCCTTCCAACCCAAACCATTCTATGATTCTATGACTTAAGTAAATGATGCTTGTACTACAAAATATTTTACAGTTTGTCAAGACCTAAGCTACACATTCAGTTCTTTTCACTTTCTTACCTTTGCTCTGTTGACTTTTCAGAAAGAACTGAACAGTCAAACATTTTAACCAAAGCAGACAAGCATATTATTAATGCCACATCAGTTCAATATGTGGATAGAATGATTTTGTCTGGGTAATTTTGATAATAATAGTTATTAAATCAGTCCAGAACTAAAGTGAATCTCTCCAATTAAGCGGGTACACAGGCTAAAACAATTGTGATGCTTCAAAGCTATTTAAGGGTGGAATACATCTCTTTTGAATAAATGGACTGGAAATAATTTTCCTATCCATACATGTGAGAAGAATCTGATAAAAACAGTATTTAACAAAAATATATTTAAAATTGATAGTCAATAAAATTTAAAAAGCTAAGAGGGCACATTAAATACAAAAGTTAAAAATATATAAAAAAGTATTATAGAAATGTTCAGGTCATAAAAAGGAAAAAAATTTAAGCACATTTATAAGGCAAACTCTATTTGTAGTAGTATTTTTCTAAGTAAGAAAAAAATCTGTTAAAGTAACCAGAAAGAACAGTGACTTCTTCACTGGAATATTATTGGAAAAGACTGAGGGAATGCAATTCAAGTATATCATGTATAAGTGGAATTTAATATTTGATTCTGTCTCTTATTCCTTAGGTTATATTTAAATCTGCTTTATAAATATTATTTTTATCATTCTTGCCATGTAGATAATAATGTTATGTTAATAAACTTTGAACATAGCAATGAATTATACTTTTTGTCATGAAAAAATGTCTCTTATTGCAGGTATTTTAAATATGAGTCAGTTTACTGTGATTGAACCAGTCATCATTACTGCTTCTCTGTTTCTTATAGTAATAATCATTTCATAAGCAGTCTACATAATGTGGGGTCTGCACAGTCCCAAATGTGTGGGGGAGAGGCAGCATTCCAGGGGAGAAACGGGATGGGAATGAGGGACAACTGTCTTTGCACATCTGCCAAAGCAGGCTCCTCTTCCCAAAGAATGTTTGAAGAAAAGAGCCCCAAACCATAAAATTTCGGCTGATCAAAAAGCTAAGATTGAAAGAGGTTGCACATAATAGGCAGAGCAAGGATGCTTTCATTGCAAGTTCTACCAAAAAATGGCTAAAATCATGGAAAAAGGAATGCAGAGAGACACAAACCCGTAAATACACGTTTTCCATGATCAATCCACAGCCCACCGGAGAATTCCAAAGTCTGCCTAAAAAAAATTACATAAGGAAACAAATATGGCGTGTTTCTAAATAGTAATTTATTTGCATAAAAATACAGACTTCATTGTCCAAAAATTTGGGGCAAACATGGCAGAAAGGGATTTTCAGGAAGGAAAATGAAAGGTGAAAGATTTGATTTTGGCATTTTAAAGGTGAATTGTTTTGATTTTCTGTCTTAGGTAGCTAAAAAAAAGGTATTTGCAGGAGAAAAGACATGAAAATCTTTGCATTTCAGAAGTGCAAGACTTTTCACAGAAAACTGTATGTATTTTATCTGGGCTACAGAATTTTTAGTCTTGTAGGATAAAAAAAGACATTATTCTTCTCAATAGTCCCCTACCAGAACACTAATCATAATCCATAATTTATAGTCTAGAAGCATTGGTAACCACTGTGTAAGAAGAAAATTTCAGACAAACAACTTTTCAAACAATTAATTCAAAAGTCCATGCAGAAGACCAGAGTATGACAAAGATATGATAGAGAATTATACTGAAATTTACCTCCATATGTTTCCTCTGCCCCTGATTCGTCTTCCTACAGTGAGTCAAAAATTTACTGCAACGTTTTGGCAAGAAGTTCTAGATGGTTTTGAGTTCTGAGGTATTTAAAATGCCTGATAGAAGGTATTGCCTTGTCTGACAGAGGAAAAACTCCTGAGAAAGGGAGAGGTAAATGGCAACAGCAAAAGCTCCATCTGTGAGCAAAGGGTTCTGCGTGGTGTCTTAGGGTTGCAGGAAGACGGTGATCACTGCTCCAGGTACACCAAAAGGCTTCTGGGCTTCCCACCACAGGAGGAAAATTATATTGGCAGCCTTTGGTGTCAGTTCCATCCTTTCCCAGCAAAGCATTGCTCAAAACAGCCAAAAAATATGTGAGAGATAGAGGGTGAAGAGGGTATGTTTATTGTTCCCAAATAATGACTCTAATTAACTTCTCCCTTCATTTCAAAGGTAGAATTTGCATTTCAATAATTTTTATCTTCTTCCTCAAATAGTATTTTTCACCCATGGTAACAAGAAATTAAATGTTAATACCCATTTTGAACATACTTTGGACATTAACAATGCCGGAGATATTATTCAGGATCCTGCTTACAAATCATAGTCAGTGTTTGTGAGTAGTTTGAAATGTTGTTCAGACTGTCTTTAAGTTCACAGGACATATCTTCATTTTAAAACTTCATCTTATAATTTCTATGGCTTTCCAAACGAAATTCTAGCTTACTTCAGGCTCAAAACTCAAGCCTGCCTTTTCTACTTTCATTACCTGGTATAACTAAAATGCAAAGCAGAAAAAAATATATAAAAGGAATGTTGCAGAGGTTTTCAAAGGCTTTCACTGAAAAAGAAAGTTTTTATAATTGTTTTATCTCCTAACACGTACTGACACAGTTTCAGTATTTATCTTTCAATCTGTGAGTCAGTTCACAGTGAATAAAAGCTATAAACAGGCGTCATCTTGCCACCTATATATTTAAATGCTTTTTATGATGTAGAACTCTCCATTGCAAGAATTATATAATACCTGCTGTTTAAGAACTTCCACAGCCTCTCCCCTACTTCAATCCATCTTTTAGCAGAGACAATATCACCCATGGTCTCAAGGGTCTTCACTAGTTTCTACCACCTTTGCTCAAGACGCTCATTTTATAGTTCAAATATCTCTTTTTCTGTGGACTATTGCTAAGCCTAAAGCTTCATTTCTTGTGTAGTAGTAAAGATGTACTGAAATACATAACCCAAGGTGCACTTTATTTCAACAAGAAGAAGCTGACAGAATACTGGTAATGTTTAGTAAGGCATCCTCAGGGCATAATAAACTTTCTTCTTTGATCTCAATATATGGACATTTTGGCCAGTAAAGTATCCATGGAAGTGGATAAGTACTTTCTCTTACAGACTTTTGAACGAGGCCATTTAAGAAGACATTGAAAATCTAAACTTACTGCATATCTTTGTGTCGTACTGTTTAAATGGTAAAGAGAAAACTATTTCTGAGTCAGAATGAGAAAAACGAGAAAGCAGAAGTCACATAGATCCTCCTGAGAATGCTATACTCAGAAAACAGAGCATAAATTTCTTCCTTTTTCATTGCAGCAAAACCACAGAAAATGCAAGTAAATAGTACGCGTATGTAGAGATGGTAAAAAACTCGAACTGAAAGCTAAGGGAAGGAATGTAGTAAGGGCAATTCAAATTATGAAACAATGCATGAATCTGGATTTAACCGTCTGCATGAGCAACAGAGTAGAAAATACAAGCTAGAACACCTTCTAAAATAAGGACAGCTAAGTGACATTTTCAAAGTGTGAGACATTTCAGTTTACACCATTGAAAATTTTCTCTCCTGCAAATGTTTCGTTCTCCAGATTTAAACTTCACCTTCTGAGGGCAAATTTTTCTCCCTTTATCTGCACTGTAAAAGACAGGAGCTGAAAAGGAAAAGACGCAATTAAGATTTAGTGATCTTGTAAAATATGACATAGAGCATTCTGGAAGAAGCAGAAAGAACGGGGGAAACAGATTCAGGGAAGAAAGATGAAAGGGTGTAGAAGCTGAGTTTGGTGACAGAATCATGATGTGAGTGGAACAACAAAACAATGTGTATGAAAGGGCGGAAGGTGGGAAGGAGAAGGCAGAGAGAATTGAAATGAAGATTTCTGAGGTAAGCAGAAGGTAGAATCTCTTTGAATGAGAAGAAAGGAGATGCTTTGTTTAAACTGCAGACATGAGGCAGAGAAAACTGTGCAGGATCAAAACTATCAACAAAGGGAAGAGAGAATGAGTGGGGTGGGGAGACGGGGAGAAAAGAGGGAATCACAGATTTACAAAGGCAGAAAAATATTGTAATAAAAACAACAAGCAAGCGAAAAATGTGCAAGGCAGAAAATGTATGTGTTCATTTTCATACCCAAACCCTACTGAACTGAATGCGTGCTACTCCAAACAGAACTGAATGGCACTGTCTCAGAGATTATTGGCTCTATGAAAATTTGAAAGGTCTGCTGTCTTCCAGATGCAGACAGGAGGCCTGGCAGGCTGGAAGTAGGCAAAGCAGCCTACCTGCAGCCTTGAGAGCTGCAACGTGAAAGAAGGGGCCTTGAGACAAAGTTTATGGTTTATTTGTATTCCTTCTGATGTGTCTTTTCAAAAAAATAATAGCCTGCTTTGTAGACCACTTCTAACAGGTTTATTTCTATAAAACAAATGTATTGACTTTATTGAGCACACTATCCCAACCACTTTAGAAATGATGTAGCGATGTAAAGTTGTAAACCTGTGTTAAGTGGTCAGGTTTACATCTTCTCATCTACAGCAGACAGGCAGCTCAAGACAGATAGGGTAAAATGGGAAAATGCTTTTTTTGTGTGTACTCATCTACTCTAACATTTCTTCAAGCGTCTGCTCAGCTCTGATTTAATAGAAGACACTGGTATGTGCTGAGAAAACAAATCAAGCGTGGATGGTTACTTTGGGGGCAGTTTACACAAAAATTCTGGCCCGTATCTCCCCTGCTCTAAGATTAAGTGCAAACAGGAAGAAATCAAAACAGAGAAGCACAGCTGAACTGGTAACTGGTTCCTCATCCTCCACAAATAAATTTGTGGGATGAAGGAGAAACAGGAGATAAACAGTACGTAGTCAATAACTTCCATTTGGCTTTAGAAATGGAGCAAATTTCAACCACCTAAGTTGAGAGCAATAATGAGGGTGACAGCACTATGGGGGGAAATATCCATGCCCAGGACTTGCCATGGTAGGGAGCCTGAGCCTTTGGAGAGATGTCAGTGTGTGGAAGCTTGGGCACACCAAACGAGAGCAGTGAGTGCCCCCTTTGCTTGTGTCTGTGACGTAAGTGACAATTGGAACAGAGGATAACATTCCTGTCAGTATATGCTAAATACAGGACATGCAAGAGCGTTGCAATATAGTACTTGTTGTTTACCTGGTGTTCCCATCCCCCTTTCCAGGTACATTGAAAATGTTAAGTCTCTGAGCAGTATGTGTCTGTCCTTATGATTAGCTCAATTTAAGTTACCCCACCGTATCTATATTTGTATAAAATGATCGAAGAGCATGTAATAAATTAAAGAGAATACTTGATGTTTTTATTATGACAATTCTAAAATTTCGTAAAATGCAGCAGATTGCTGTGTTTAAATATATACTTGTAATAAAAGTCCATTTTACCATAGCAGTGTGCAGAAGCCTTTTCCATCACATCAGGGAATGTGTTGTTTCCTGCACCAAGATTAGTTCTTTGATACTGACCTCAACCAGTTTGATGTCAAGCCTCTTTGATCAATGCAACTCATGTTTACAGAAATGCCCAGAAGAAACAAAATCTGCTTCAAAAGTAATTTGAGAATAATTTTCAAAAAAAAAAAAAAAAAAAAAAAAAAAAAANAAAAATATTAAAAAAAAAAAAAAAAAAAAAAAAAAAAAGATTATAAAGGGCAAGTTTTGTCTGAAAGGTAATTATTCACCAAGGTCTCTGAGAGTGAAATAAGTTTCATCTACATTAATAGCCTGCATGCAGCAGTGGGCAAAGGATACAGGGGGAGATTTTGCTGCTATTATTTGTTAATGCATAAACTATGAAATTTGACTTCAGAGAAATTTAGGATGTCTAATTTCCAGTGACTGCTATAAAAACCTTGAAAAAAACTGACAGAATATTAGTGACAACCCATGATTATAATCTTTCAGGAAGATGTAGTGTGACCACAGCTGGCAAATGTGTCTCAGAGGGGGCTCTTTGTAGCTTCAAGCTAAGAAAGAGTGAACAAAACACTTCACTAATAATATCCCCCAAACACCTTTACTGCAACCTCCCAGTGTTCTGTTCTGTATCATCACATCCATCTGGCAATACAAAAAAATGTCCAGGTGTTACAGGAAATAGCTGGCGTGCAGTTACCTTGAATAATATATGATGTTAAACAGGATTAACAAGAAGAAGAAAATTATAAAATTACCAAGAAAACACCACAGAGACTTAACACAGTATGATTTTTTTTTTCTAGAAAGATTTGAGGTATTAAGGGGAAAAAATAAACCAGAAAAGCATCTTGAGAAGGTTCGGGGGAGACCTCATTGAAACCTTTCAGTACTTGAAATGGGGCTTATAAAACAGAGGGACTTTTTACGTAGATACTGATATGACAAGGGGAAACAGTTTTAATTGAAAAAAAAATTTAATTGAAAAAAGGTTTAGATTAGAGGCTACAAAGAAATTCTTTCCTGCGAGGGTGGTGGGGCCCTGGCACAGGTTGCCCAGAGAAGCTGTGGCTGCCCCTGGATCCCCGGAAGTGTTCAGGGCCAGGCTGATGGAGCACTGAGCAACCTGGTCCAGTGAAGGTGTCCCTGCCCATGGCAGGGGCATCGGAACAAGATGGTCTTTAAGGGCACTTTTTACCCAAACAATTCTATGATTCTATGAACTTGAAAAATACTCTAAAAATATGATAACATAAAATAAATAGCTTGTACTGGGCAAAGGTGTTTGCACTTGTTTAAATGAACACTTTTTCATGATCACTTTTCTACTAAGCCTTCATATATTTTTTCTGAATTTTTTCTTTTTCCTTTTTTAAAGCAAAAAAGAAACAGGAAAAATCACCACTGAAAGATTTCACAGCTGAAAGAATTTATGTAGATTTCAAGAACTGTTTGTCAGATTAATGTATCACAAAAAAATTAAACCTTATATTATCATTGTCATACACAGCAAATGCCATAACAAATGGAAGTTTTGAAAGGTAATACTGTTTTATTTATGTATCCTTGGCTGCTCATTAGTTATTGTTTTGATCCTTCTATCTTCTCTACTTGTTGCTGTCACAGAAATTCTCCCTGCCAACAAATTTATTTTTCTGTTTTTAATATTAGTGTTTCTGCACTGATGGATTCATGCTGACGGTAAATCATTTTAGCAAGACATTTGGCTGAAAATAAAGTAAAATATTTTGCATGGGTGAAAATACACTGAATACGTAGCATTCAGCATGAGAAAGGTTTAAAAGCTAACAGTTCTTAAACTAAGGAAGGGATTGTGTAAAAATCAGTTTCACCACTGTTACGGGAGCTCAGAATTTGTAGAGGGTGTCTTAGCACATCTCAGCAGTGTGAGTGCAGACCTACGCAAATGGGTTTCTCATGAGTCAATCCCAAGCCCCCGAAGCTCACTGCAGAGGCAAACTCCTGACTTGTTCCCTCCCACAGAAAGTTGATGTAGCTACGATGAACATGTGAGAACATGTAGTTGCCAGCCTTCTCTTAGATCAGATGGAGTTTGTGCCCGCTGACATCAGGCTGGAGGTCTCTGTTCTCCAGCGCAGAGAGAGCAGCTCTGCTGGGAGGGACTGTCATGGTTTGACCCTGAGCTGATGGACAGTTGTTTAGACCAATAGCGCTTCTCGAAATTCACATATTTAAACCAGGTGGAAGCCCGGGAAACTCTCTCTTCCTTCCGGCTTTCGAGCTGGAAACAGGGCTCTGGCCAGCAGGCCAGGCTGGGCCTGGCCAGGCCTGGCTGGGCCTGACCACTCAGCCCCGGTAGGGGCTGGGGCCAGGCCCGCGGCTCTGTGAGGGCCGGGATGCCCCCCCTGCCTTCTCCAGGGCAGCCAGAGATGGACTTTTTACAACTTCAGCCGAGAGAAGCTCCTGGCCGCTGCCCAGCAGAGAGCATGTGACCACCAGAGAGATAAGTTCTAGCTGCAAGCCAAGGCTCCGGGTAAGATTAACTCTTTTTGANGATGCCAAGATGTTGGTGCCAGACTCTTTTTAGTGGTGCCCAGCAACAGGATGAGGAGCAGTGGCTATAAACTAAACCACAAGAAATTCCACCTGAACATGAGGAAGAACTTTTTTCCTTTGAGGGTGGCAGAGCACTGGAACAGGTTTCCAGGGAGGTCCTGAATTCTCCCTCTCTGGAGATATTCCAAATCCACCTGGACGCGTTCCTGTTCACCTGCTCTGGCTGACCCTGCCTCAGCAGGGGAGTTGGACTGAATGATCTCCAGTGGTGCTTTGCACCTAACCATCCTGTGATTCTGGGATTCTAGGGAATGGAGATGTTCTTGGTCCCTTTTTCAGCAAAGGCATTAGATGGGATTCCTCATGCTGCATGGATGCAGGTGCTTAAGTTTCCACTGGAGCCAAGACATTAAAATTCCTGATTATGGAGGTATAGGCCAGAATATTCACTGGAGAATACTTTTAATTTTCAGTATCTTTCAATCTTCTCTTTCTCTTCTGGAAGATTCATTATCTCCAAATTCTTATGCAGATTCTTAGCAAAGTTGATCTTTCAGTCAAAAACACTATGAGCTTCTATCAGTTGAAATTAATTCACATAATATCTATGCAACTGTAATAAAAACAATTGAAGCCTTAATGGATGATAAAAAAAGATGTATTAAAAGTTCAAAGCTAGGTTTGGAGTAACCCAAAGATTTACAGCATAGGATTATGTACTATGGTAATATGAATTTTTGAAATATATTTTTGATAGAGTTGTGTGTTGTATATTTGGTAGGAGCTAATGAATGAATACATAGAGTTGATTAAATAGCATGTCACAGATCTAGTCTGCTTTTTCATTTCATAAGAATTCCATTTTAAAGTGCAATAACCTAAAGGTCAGCCACAGAGAATAGCTGTGTTAGTAGCAATTGCACCAAATTATTAATTCAAATTTACTACAGCTTTTAGAGTCTGTTTTAATGTGAAGCATAGTGCTCAAGAACTAATAATACTAATTGAATTATGGTTCTAAAGTAATTAGAATTTCAGGATAAACAACATTATTTTGTGTATGTATGATTGTGGTGCTGGAGCCTGTAAGCTCTACTTCATTAATTAATAAGGAACCATATGTTCTGGGTTTAGTGGTGCTGGAGGCTAAAGTATTTTGTTTATCAAGGGATAAATCTCTTATAATGGTTTACATCTGAATGCTGATGAAGGATATGCATCACTTTTGCAATTTCTTCATCTACAAGACATTTTTTAATTACAATTTCACAGCAGCATTTGTGTATAATGTCTAATACAAAATGTAAATGGAAAGTAGATTAATCTATTTTAGCAAACTGAGTATTTCAGCAATATTTAGGGTGGTTCTTGAGTTAAATTAAAATGTGGAGGTCAAATCATCTGTCAGTTTCAATTGATTTTCCATCTTTATAAGAGTCTACACTTTGTGATTCGGACAAACTGTATTTCGAGAGGAACTGGACAAAATTAGTGACTCCCCCTCTTCAAATTATTTTTATTATGACTTAAATCTGTGTCTGAATCTATGTGTCTGAATTTGGCTGAAAGCTTTGATGAGAATACACTGTCTCTTGCTTAGTTATTTGGATTATTTTAAATATTCAAATAAATCTTACACCCTGATACACACACAAACACACACACGCCCACACACCTCTACTTATCTTTATTAATAAAAAAATATAAAATAGTAATAAACATTTTTCCCAGCACTGTCAGTAGACTGGTGCTATCCTCTTTCCCAAATGTGTCAGAACATGTAATTCTGTCCTTCTCAGTGAAGTAACAGTTGAAAAAAGCAACATCAATAATCTAGAAAAGGATAACTTCAAAAGAAAGCCAAGAATCCTGCAGCTACCCTGAGTCTCCAGACAGAAGACATTTTCCATCTGATTGCTACTTCCTTTGGCTGGCTGTCTCTTCACTACCCTGGGACATTTGTCCTGTCAGCTCTGCCTGGGAATCTTCTGGCACCTCCCCTTCTCAGTAACCTTTTTTCACTTTGCATTATAGTCTCAGATAATCTCTATCCCTCATCTGATCCCAGCTAAAAGTTTCAAGCATTTTAGATTCATGTGGATCTCTGTATCCAACCACCTGAGCTGCTGCTTTATATAAGAAACACACAGTATTTATTTGGGAAGTGATTGTGTAGCTTCCGTGTTCTATTTTTATTTGTTATTGAATTAATATATTATGGAATATGGCAATACTCGGTGACCTCGTTACTGGTTGCATTATTCTGATATTATCTTAATCTAATAATGGTTATAGTATATATCACCTTAAATTTTGTCACATTCTTTTTTCCTGAAACCACATCATTTTTATGAGAGGAAGGTTTGTCTAGTAAGGTAAGCACTTTAAATTGCAGTGACGTAAAAACTTTCATATTTTTCTAAACTATGGGGTTTTTTTAAAGTTTTGTTTTTTAGTTTTTTGGGGTTTGGGGATTTTTTTGTTTGTTTGTTTGTTTGTTTTTGATGGTTTTTTGTGAGTGGATTTTAGTTTGGTTTGTCTATTCCCTGTGGATTCACTAGATATTAGAAATACTGGGCATAAACAATGGGCTTTCTTTGCAATGATGACCAAACTTGTGTATTTTCACGTTAAACTGAAGTAGGATATGTTAAAAATAGTATGAATCTCCCCTTTCTTTGTATGTGTAGATCCTTATCTGTACATATCTTACCAGTAGTGAGTCTTTCCTTATAAGTTTTGAAAGAATTATATATATAAAGCATTCACCACAGACAGACCTGAAATTATCCTGAGATCCTTGCCTTCTTCAATTCAAATATTGGTCTGATATCAACAGACTCTTGTGTGTGTGTTCCCAAGCACTGTAGTAATTCCACTTCAGCTGTGTACTAACACATGTGGTTTGTTTTCATCAATTGCAGATAAAAGGAGATATTCAGAATGGCCTTTGACATGAACTTCAGGATACTGACAGAAGAAGAACATGACTGTAAAGAGTATTATGCACTCGGAGCTTTTTGTCAAAAAGTATACCTATGAAACCTTTGGAAAACTATTGCAATAACCCTCATTAAAATTTGGAATTTAAGTAGGCTTTCAGTAATAAACATTCCAGCTGCAAAATATAAATAGACTTTAACCATTCCCTTTATTTAGTGAAATTAAAAAAAAAACAAAACAAAAAGTGGACATTGCAATTTTTGCAATTATTCATTAATTTTTAGGCAATATACTCTTCACTGAGTGTGGAAATTATTCTAAATACTGACATAACACTCAGCTGAATCACTGTGAGCTCCAGCTATACTGGAAATGGCTTTGATCTGTCTATAATTGCTATGTATGTTTGAAGAGATTATGCTCCTCATATTCCATTGTCTGTACACTCTGTTCATATGGAATGATTATATTGGTAGCAGTGATACTTATGCATTATTTATTTCTTCACATGAAGAGAAACTTCATAAAATGTTGCAGATGTACTTTTTAATTTGGAGTTAATGAAGTAGGTGACACTTGATTTTAAACCCAGCTCAGAGCCTCAAGAAACATCTTTACATAGCTGTGTTTCTAAATTTAGATAATGGGTTATCCTTCAGAAGTCCTGTTTGTTGTAGCATAGGACACAGGTAGGAGGGTACCCTTCATTACAGTTCTCACAGAAAAGTGGGGGAGAGTTGTGTTCCCCTTTCCAAACTTTGCTTTCTTCCTTTAGTCTCTGGAAAAAAAACATCAATATTAACTGAAACTATTTTTCAAGTCCTATATCCAAACCCAGAAACAACATGAACCCACCCAACGTTTCTAATAAAACCATTAATCCAGGGCAACAGGACCTGTCACTGATCCTGAGGGCAGTGTCACATCTGGGAGGTCACCACCATGCTGACAGCCAGGATTTCTGACACTTTGTCACCTCTCCAGCCACTTTCCCTGTTCCCACGTTCTCAAATGCCTTTCCAATCTGCTAGTACTGCTGATGGAGGTAACTGCAACGTCATGTCAAGGAACTCATCCAAAGGGAATATGAAACTAAGCAGACATTATAAAAGTTCTCGTTGTAGTTGTGTTGTTCACGGTAATACCCAAGTATTTTATCACAGAGCTCACAGATTTCAAAAAATAATGCATGTTTCTCATTGAGGGATACTCTATGGGGCTTTTTTGCATGTAGAAAATCTAAAATGTTGAAATTGAAAGAACACTTGTGAGTAGCCATGAGTTTGCGTGTCACTGCCAAAAGTCTTTCTGAGTAACAATGGCTTATTGCCATTTATAAATTTAAGGGAAGATGCTCTCTTTTTTATGGACTGATATGTATTTGAAAAACATGTGGTCAGGGAGCTAAACCTGCATTCCGTAACTTATTTAGATTCTCCAAAAGCAACGCTGCACAAGACTTCAGTTTCAAGCCAACATCAAACATTTTTGGACTTCACCGCAAGGTGTTGCTTGAATGTTTCATAAACTGCTGTATAAACCAAATCTTTAAAATGATCATGTAAGCAAATGTATGACTATTGTAAATACGCATACATCCACTTGTGGCTCCAAAAGTTTTATTCTCCCACTTCTTTGAGACAGCTTTATCTTAGCACAATGCCAGTCTAACCAGTCTCCTGACAGCATTTATATGTTGTGACATATAAATGTGACAAGCAATATAGAAAAGTATCTGAAATATTTTTCTTAGCTTTACTACTATCAGCTTCCAAAATTATTTCATTAGAGAAGATTTACACATTGATAATCAGCATGTATTTTCTTATTTATCTCAGTATGTATTTTCTTGTAGGTCAGAAAACCTATAGGTGCAGTAGCTGAATTACAACCCAAAGGTTATCCCCAATTTCAGGCCCCAGGAACTAGATAAAGGCCAGAGTAGGAACACAGGGTATGTACTGACTTGGTAGCATCCAGTAGCTAATAACTACTTCCTTAGCAGTGACATTGTGACTAGCAGTGGCATAACTAGTGAGACCAGTATTAAGTTTTGAGTGTTTTTCACTTTGAAAATACAGTCTGATGCATTTTTTAAAACAGTTTAATAATACCCCAACCATCACAGACAATTTTTCACGCAAATACTTCAGAGGACATATAAAGAAAATATTTTAATTTTTTCTATAATATACAAAATTCTTTTAGTGATGTTATTTTCTAGATCTAATCATCAAAATGATCAGTAGTAGATATTACTTTCAGCACCAGTATAAAACCTTCAAGTTTTTACAAGTGTGTTCATAAAATTGTATCTAATTAATAAATTTTGGTCAAACTGAAATATGCTGAAACTTCATCGAATCATAGAATTGTAAGGCTTGCAAGGGATCGTAAAGATTCTCTTGTCCCAACACTCCTGCCATGGAGTGTTGGGACCAGAGGACACCTCCCACTAAACCAGCTTGCTCAAGGCCTTATCCAACCTGGCCTTGAACACTTCCAGGGATGGGACATCCACAGCCTCCCTTCTTAGTTATCTTGTCTTCTGCACCACACGGAGGACAAAGAAAACCCAGCTGCTACTTTCTGTACCCTGAGTCTGTTATCTCAAAACACGAACCTGAAGCCTTGCCTGCTTAATCTTTAATACTGTCACATCCAACACCTACTCAGAACTTTTAATTTCAAGAAGATTGGTGTAATTAAAATATTGTGAACAGAGGTTGTTCCCATAAGTTGCAAGCTCTTTGTTTGATAAGGGTTCTTATCATTATTACTTGGCACCTACTATACTATCAGATATAAAATCTACATGATTTTTAACACCCAATTAAGCACTGTTTAATTAGATGGTATTAGTCATAGTGGTCCCTGCTAAAAATAAAAACGAAGTGAGGGATTTATGATAATAGCATTCCAATTAAGCCTCAGCCACTGCTATTCCCTATCACTCATCGGGCTCCCTGGGAGACACCCCAATAAAGCAGCCAGTCTAATTAAGAGGAATATGGTATACATTGTTTTATACAGTAATGAGAAGATTAAATATTGTCTCTGCATACTGGCTCTTTTGATGAACAGCGATTCACTGAGGTCGTGTTCACCGAGGGCATGGCAGGACCAGACAGCCTTTCCATCTCATTGTTATGAGAAGTAGTACTGGTGTTTCCCTACCATATGGCTTCTGACATGGTTCCCCTTACAATAGTCATAACCTCACAAGGCATGAATGACGTGAAACCAAACAGATTTGCCCGAATTTAGACAAAGGATAAAAAATAACAAAAAAGAAATTAAAAAAAGAAAAAAAAAGCAATAAAAGTTAGGACTATCCAAAAACGCAAGACGTGCAGGGAATGATAAGCAGCCATGAAACCACGGACCCAAATTTGCTTTCAAATAACTAGAGAGTCCACTATAAAAGAAAAAAAGTCTTGAAGAAACATCAGACATTTTCATCAGGACCTGTTGTGAAAGGACAAGGGGGAACGGCTTCGCATTGACAGAGAAATGTTTAAGCTCAAAAAGAGAAAGTGTTTTTATTTCCAAAAGCTTTATAAAACATCCTTGGCTCTTTCTCTTAGAATATATTAACAATTTTTAGGAATCTAATATTAAACAAATATGAGACCAAAATGTCTCATACCATGATATATTTTATTAAGAGAGGAATTTGCATCCAGCTTAAAAATAAGAGGTATTTTCCAATTATATACATTCAGAAAGAGCTCCAGTTCAATCTCCAGTTTCACATCCAATCCAAAACAAAAAATAAAGTAGCTAAATTTAACTGTGAATATTAGGCAACTTAAATTTGTAAAATTTATCAGCAAGTTTCAGAATTTTATTTGTAGAGGTGTGCCAATGTTAATATTTGCTTTCCACACACAGACTTTAAAACCTCATCTTTAACTTGCAGACCAGGGTTTCATTTTTACATTTTGCCATCTACCTGCCAAAGTACTGAGAATTATCTATTTTGCACTATCTACACTTCTGCAGGTCTACCAGCGCAAAACTCTTCTAGAACTTTAGAAAGAAGAACATTTAAATCTTGTCAATTCCAGGATTAAATCCCAGGTTATAATTATCCTCAAAATATAACAACATGGCAGGCATTTAGAAGGAGTCAATTTTTCCATGAAGGATTCACCATAATCTCTCTATGTAATAACATGGTGGTTAAAATCACAGGAGTGATACTAAAGTGCAGAAAATATCCTTGTAGTAGCCACAATATCAAGAGTGAAAAATGCTGTGTGTGCAGTGTGGATGAGCAGACTGCCTGGTTAAGATAACTCCTCACAATACCTGATGCAAGGGGTTTCTGCTTGACCGGGAATCTCTTTGGGAGTTTTCTGAAATAGCAAAAGCCTGAGTGAATACAAACAGGGCAGGTATATATCACACTGGTTTCTATTCACCAAATTCAATTTTGGGTTTTTTTCAGGTCATCCAAAGAATACAAGTGACAATCTCAATTACATATATTCAAGACAGCCTTTAGGGCAACGTAATGAGAATGGTAGCCAAGGAAATAGTGTTTAGATCTGGATTTGAACTGAATCCAAAACATGCTATAAGTTCAGAATAGGACCACAAGAATTCATGTGTAGTCGCCCAATATTTGAGTGATATTTTATGAAAAAGTGTCAATATTTCTGATAGCAACATTTCCACATTTTCTGAATAGCTGTTCTTACACACTTCTGTGGCATAAAAACTGTGCCCAAAAGGTCATATCAAAGAATTAAACTGCTATAGGTCAAATTTTCTCACAATAAGCTATCTGGAGATTTTCCGCTTTACTAAGGAGGAATGGTTATTTTGTATTAAAAAAGCATCTTAAATTAGTGCTTGAAAGAACAGAAAATAAAGTGAAGATCTAATTCTATAGATCTAAAATCCAAAAACATTGCAGAACTACTCAGGGTGAAAAAGACCGAGAACAGTATTACTCTCTGACTACATTTGTTGCCACCAAAATAATTTTCCTACTTCAATTACTGGTAAACTTTTGAGAAGTTAAGATTAGTTTATGAGCTACAACTGATCAATCCATAGCAGCATCTCTACAGCACTTGTTATTTAAAGTGGTTTAACAGGCAAATAGATTTATGTGTACAGCTGGGAACTTTGATTCTAACAAAATTGCTGCTTCTCGGATATGGAAATAAGAAAGTGAAATTAATATACTTGTACTTTATGGTTTTTACCCAAATATTTTATTCTGAGAAATGAGAAAATCCGTACTTGAAATGAAAACTTCTATTTGCTTTTTGAAACAATCTATCTCTTTGTTCGAGTTGAGCTCTTTATCCACAGGGGTAAGTTTATTTTGGAAATGAAGGATGTGAGGTAAAAGGATTTTTTTTTCTAGTAGCAGTTTAGTATTGATTTTTATGATGATCCCATGTGAAGTTCAATAAAATATATCCAAGAACAGTTTTTTTACACACAGAAATAATTTGCACTAAGCCTGTGTTCCTCTTATAATAAGTCATAATTTTGCATGACTTGCAAGAAGAAAACAGAGAGTATACCTGCTTTAGTACTTATCTTTAAAAATGGAGGGTATCTGTGTCCTTTAAAACTGCACATTCAAGCTGTAAATATATTTTAAAACCTACTAGGATTAAAATGGACTTAAAGTGTGGCTACTGAGGTACCAGCAACATCAATTAAAAAACCCCAATCCCAGCAAAAAACATGCTGATCACATAGAATTTCTAAAGGGCTAATAGTAAATGCCTTGTTTTGATAGGTCCATATGTATAATTGCAATTTTACAATTTTCACCAATAGTAATGATGTTCAAACCATAAAATTTATTGTTATGCAATAGAAATTGAATTAATATATAATTCATTATGGTTTCTAAGAGGCTGATCTGCTTATATTACCACACATCTCATTTCCAAGATACTACAGATAAAAATTTAGGAATTACTGTGCCAGTATATGTAAAAATAGCTTCTCCCCACTATTTTCAGGGGATAGCAAGAGTTAGAATCCATATAATGCAAGACCAAAACCTTATAATATATGTAAACCATTTGAATTAGGGTGCAATTGCTATTAGATTACAAAACAGAGATTCCAAAAAATAGAACCTCTTTTGCATAATTTTTCCAACGTTTATAATGAGAACGATTTCTTTAGTTATATTTATTACCTATGTCTACTTCTGAACCCTTGTTTTTCAGACAGCTGGTCAGTAAGATTACAGTACCAATTTAGGAATCCAGACTTGAATATGTTAAGGGCATGAATATAAACTAAAAAGATTAATAAACTATTCATTAGGCAGTGGCTGACTGAAAGAAAAACAAAATAGAAAACACATTCGTTTATCAATAAGCCTTGCTTTTAAATAAATTATTTGCACCAGAAACATAGCTAGTTCAGTCTTTTTGTTTTTCCAGAAGAAATATTGGTTCATTGAGGTGCAATTTTCACTCAAAATATGAAAATTAATATTTTTGGGTTTTTTGAGAGCTGAATTTGCCAGCAGCACATCGTGAAATTATTTATGAACACAAGTCTATTATAACTATATTCTCATTAAGGAATCCTTAACAGACAAATAATGTAGGAAAGGTTTATTAATTCATCAATTTATTTCTCTAATTCAAAAAACAATTTCTATGGCACCAGGTGTGCTTCACCCAAACATTACTTAGTAACTTTCAAATGGCACAACCAAATTTCTTCTGTATAACTAATTCTCCTTCTTAGCAGAAACAAAAAAAAAAAAAGGCAATAAGATCCTTGCATGTGTACAATTTTGGGCACCACAGTATAAGACATAAAGCTGTTAGAGAGTGTCCAAAGGAGGGCAGCACATGGGAAGATTACCGTGCAGGGCCAGGAGCTGGGCTTTGGTGATCAATGGGAGTCCCTTCCAACTCAGGATATTCTATGACTCTATGTTCAGAGAATTAGAGAGCACTGTAAAATTAGACCCAAGTTTTCTGTACCTTCAAGATGTGACTACCCCTCACTGGGCATGTGCTCTGGACTTTATTGACTGTATCTTTAAGAGTGAAGTGAGGGAATTTTATACCAAACAGTAACAAAAGTATGTATGACTTGAGTCACTCAGCCTCCACCTAAACACAAAGAAATAGTGTAAAAGTAGCTTGAGAATGGGGAAAAGTTAGGGAAGACTCCATTGCAACTACTGGGTTCAGTCAAACGGCTGAACGCATCTTCTCCCCCACAGGGCACCTGCTGGGTAAGAAATGTAGTCAGTGTGTGCTGAATACTTTTGTTTGAGATTAGAGCTTGTCTGTGTATTGCTTTTTTTTTTTTTTTTGCAATTTATTGGTATTATTGACCTGTCACAGTTTTATATTAATAAAAACTGTTATTCCATAAACTAATAGTGTGAGTCCTTCATGGGTGCTGGCAGTTGCCGGCAGGGGGGGAACATACTCAAACAAAGAGGAAGACCCACTGAAGGGGTCACAGAGTGGGAATACCCTCTGAGGGGTCTCCCTTATGCTGTTGGGTGTGTGTCCCTAAACCAGTCAGTCGAACCACCCTCTGATCCAGCAGGACAGTCCAGTGATGGGTCCCCATAATGGGACACTGCCAGACTGGTCAGGTGTCAGGCACAAGGGGCTCAGCTTTCCTGGGGCACTGAGAGACAAACTAAGGGCTGGGGAAATCTCCCCTTTTCACAAGCCCCTGCTACTTCATTTCATCTGAGTACTAGGCTGGCTTTGAGAAATTACCTGCACCCCATTTATAATCCTGGCAGGTTCTTCAGACCTGCCTGAATGTACCCTGTGCTCATTACAAACCGGGTTCTATGATTTCAGGGGTTTTTCTTTACAGTATTACATCTCCCCACATATCCATATTTCATTGTGAAACCTCTTGCTCTCCCAATTAATTATTTGCATCTAGACCTATCTACATTTCACCCAGCTCAAGGCCAGTATCTACAGCCACATTTTAGGTGCCCAATCCCTCCTGTCCTAGATTTCTGTTGCTTTTAATGTTCTCAAGTGCTGAGTTACCTTTGAGACAGAAAAGGTTCAGTATAGAGTTTCATTCACGACAGCTGTATGCTTGGGGTTTTTCTGTTTGGTTTTGTTTGTTTGGTTTTGATTTGGGGATTTTTTAAATCTATATGATGTTTGCAGAGGGTTTTTATATAAAATCCTCTGATACAGCTGTAGGATGACCCACACACTAAATCCAGGAATTTGGAGGATGCAGACACACACACCAGCTCTTGATCAGGGAAATATAACACANATATTTTGCTATAGAAAGTACAGTTAGTGAAAGAAGCATATGCTGATCTAGTGTATAAATACATAAAAAAAAGTCCTTGTGTAGAAAGCACGATGTAAGCTGATATCTTAATTTTAATGGTACAAGTAAGTTTCTGATCCTTTAAAAAAATATATTTTATGTTTTACTTCCTTACAATAAATTAAGTGAATTTTTAAGTCTTATAAAAAAGATTTAAAAAAACACTACCCTCATTTTGAAATGTGGAAGTATTATCAGGATTATTACTATTTTCAGGAATAGAGAAAGTCAGACACTCCAGACTCTGAAAAATCAATTTTAAAGTTCAAAAGTCATATTGTGTGGGGTGGTCTGTTGGGTTTCAGTCTTTGACTGGTTGTTTTTAATTTTTTGGGCATTGGAGTTTTTCTTCTCCTGGTGACCCCCGTAGATTTAAATTTTGAAAGAGGTTTACTATAATATTGCCTACTAAATATTACTATAGTATAATATCTGGTAGTTTTAAAGGAATCTGAACCCTTGTCCAAATAAACTTTCTGTTTTTTTTTAGGTTCTCTATCACCCCTCCTCAGTGTCGCTGTAGTACCCTGGACGGAGAGATGCAGCACACACGCATCCAGCGAGAAAATGGAATGAATTTTATTATTTACAACTTCTGCTTATATATGCTAAAATTCCATAGGTGATTGGTCAGTGGTCACCCACCTCCTGGGGTGATTGGCTGAAGTCCTACAATGCCTATTTCAGAACACTTTCTGCCTTGTACCCAAACAGAGTAGGAAAACACCAGGTGTCCAGATGCTATTTACAAGAACCATCTTACTGTTTTCATAGCTTGCATGAGAAAGGGGAGATTCTCACAGAATATTGCAAGAAGCTGGGAAAATCTTCTGCTAGCAGCTTTTCAGTATCCACACCTCAGGGGTGATAGTGTCCAGTGATTAATGTAGTTACTCCCCAGGGCTTTTCACCCCCACAGTTTTTTTCCTCAAAGATACCACACTGAACATGGATTAACACCACAAGCAGAATAATTACCATTTAAAAAAAGATTTGTAAAATCATGAGGAATATTACATGCAGTGAGATATTTAAATAGGTTCAACTCAAACAAGCCCTCCTAGAAAAGCAAAGACAATGGCCATCCTATTCTACATGATGCTACTAGGGGAGTTTGGCATGTTTCAGCTAGTATAGCAGAGGCTGAAGAAGTACGTGATTGCACCCTCCAAATACAAAGCAAAAACCCAAAGTCACCAGAGGGAATAAAGAGATAAAGTTAAGGCACTGCTGGCGCAAGGACAAATGCCAGTACAATTACTCTCAATACAAGAGACCAGAAATTGGAGTGAGAATGTTCACTGTGTGAACAAGGTTCAAACTCAAATTCAACAAGACATGGTTTAACATTAATCATTGATTACGTGACACAGATGCTTTGACAACAAAGACGTCAAACCCCTGACTCAGTCATTCCAAACCTATATTTCTATGAAGCAAGAGAAAGCAAAACAATGGCAAGGAAAAATAGAAAAAAAAACATTACTGGAGAAAGCACTACCACTTGGAAGAATAAATCCTTCACTAATGTAGTATTTTGGGTGGTTTTAAAGAAAAAAAATCCACTTGGAATATTTACTTGAACTCCGAGTGTTCTAAACACACTCCTTGGTATGCTGACTGTCCAACTCCAACCTAAAAACTTTATTCCCCCTTTGACTTTAAAGAGGCCACTGGTGTGAAACTGCAATTTACATGTTAATAGAGGTCTGCTTCGAGCAATGTGTGACCTCGAACAACCAGGCAAGTTAACAACTATATTTCAAAATATTCCAACAAAAATTTAATAAAAAAGATATTAATGCCTTCAGAGGTAAAAAAAAGGTGCCATGCAAGTGAAAGCAGATTTTAAAAACCCTCTTTATACAGTGTTCTTGTATATTTTTTGTTTTAAGCTCGACAAAACCAGATGGAGAACAGTGGAAGAAAAAGAAGAAAACAGAAGAAAACAGCAGCTAAATATCAGTCTATATAAGCAATTTGTCAGAGGGAATACTAATCATTGTTTCCCACTGATTGCCTTTTTAGGAAATACAATTTTAATAGATGCAATGGATAAAACTTTTTTTTTTAGGTTACTGAGGGAATGTGGTGCTGGTGATTATTCAAGGCTGATGGTCAAGCTCTGGTTATGTGCCCCTCTTTGGAGGGCTGAGACACCAACCTGATTGTTACAGCTAAATAAATTCATGACTGGAGTCTTTAAAGTTTTCTGAAAAACTTCTGTCTTCTTCAAAAGTTACTGCAAGATCCAAATTACTCCATCGAAATGAAAATATTTCTTGCCCTATCAAACTGAAAATCAGTTGCCTTTTCAAAACAGAGCCTGTACCCATTTAGCTGCTGCCCACCTGTAAGCAGCCAAATATTTATTTCCTTAAACTGATTGGATGTAGAAAACTTTGTGGGGATAACTATGCAACAGTGCTTACAAGGAGAAATTTGGCAAAACATCCCGTCAGGGAGACATTAAGTCTGTAGTTATTTTGTCTCAGACACTTGGCAGTAAGGTCAGGAAATCAGAAGTGATGGTTCATGGAGCCTGGAAAACTGGGCAGATTTCTGACTGTCATGATGCCCTCACTTTGTAGATGGCTGTACCTACTGGAATGGATACCAAGGTGTTGACTGTGGGGGCTGCAGTGATGCCTTTTCCTGGTCTTAAAATCAAGAGGCGAACACGGTTAGAAGCGGAAAAGGGTATTACCTTGGTATTTATTGTAAGGATCCTTAGGTGCACCACGACCAGGTCGAATACACCTCCATGCACCCCCGCAATGGCCACCCCAATCCCCCTCCTCTATATCTGGTCTTACATTCTAGGTCTTACTAATTAGCATATCTATCAAAAATTCCCCAATGAGAGGCTCAAATGAGCCCCCCTCCCCAAGGAACCTTCCCCTGGATGGTTCTATCTTAGTTTACAAAATGTGTTCTGGAGAGGACCTTGGGGCCTGGGCACACTGGCACCCTAACTACAAAGCCTCTAAAATGTTTAGTCTCTTAGCTTAACAAACAAGTCCAAGAATGTAGGCAAAAAGCACCAAGAATACAGAAGTTACAAAAAGGTATAACAGGGGTATAAAAGAAAAGACAAAAATCATCGTGGCATCAGCAGAGTGGCTCCTGTCGGGATGGAGTGTCAGAAACAAATGTTCGCTGACTAAACACAGCTCTCCACTCTCCAAACCCACTCGTGCCATGTGGGGTGTCTGGTGGGATGAAGGAGTGCTGGGAAAGATGCAGGAGGAGTTGTTTTGATTTGTCTTTGTTTCTCATTATTCAAAGCTATTTTTAATTAATATACCCTAAGTAGAGGTTGTGCCAGTGATGGTTATTGGTATGATCTTCCCATTTTTATCTCAGTCCGTAAGCTTTCCCTTCTTATGTTCTTCCCCATCCTTTTGAGGGGAAGGAGTCAGGACATCTGTGCAGCTCTCAAGCCCCCACAATGACTAACTGTGACTCACAGCACAACTGTGGGGCTGTGCTAGATTTGTGATTCCTTTTACTAATCTCTAATTTTCATGGAGACTTTGCATAACCCAGGACCGAAACACAAAACAAAAATACATTTGATCTTATAAGTGCTGGTCCAGTGAGGAGAAAAATCACCCCTTTTTTTATTGTTTGCTGTACAAAACTGTCATAAACGAAATTGTTATACAGCTTTGTCAATGCTTTAATCAGTTTTTATTCTCATCTAAACTAGCGGAAGACAGTTTTAAATACCTTCCTTTCCCTATCTCTAAATACCAGTTCCAAAAAATCTTTATGAATGTTTCAAACGTGATAAATATCCTGTATACACACACAGAGTGGGAGACATCACGCTTGCATCACACCAGAGAAACTAAAAATCCCAAGAGCACACTAATGAATATCTCCACAAACCTGAGTCACTAGCTTCTGTCAAGCTCACACAGATACGGCTCAAAAGTAGTCACCATCTAAAGGCAGCCCAGAGATGCATAAATATGTGGTAGATCAGAAGCAGTTGGTGATTAAGTTTTTTTGTTTGGATTTTTTATTTGGTTCACTGGTTTTGAATTTAAATGTTGATTTTTTTTAAATTAGTTTTTTAATTTCAGAAGTATGAACATCAAGAAGTCATACCCTTTTCATATGTATTATATAAACTACATATTCAGAACTAATCTACAGATTTATGCTATTATAAAGTTAAATGTTGCAGACTATTTGTACCTAATTATTACGATCTATTTACCATTGTAATTGTGCCAGTTACCCTTGTTTTGAAGGCTGGCGTCTAATACATTGTGGCAGAAAAGGAAGTTCTGTGGAAGTTCTGCTCAGCAAAAAATGAAGACATTCCTGTGTTATCAACACTTTTTTTTCAAGCACAGATCCAAAACATACCCCCAACAGTAGCTACTATGAAACTAATTAACTCCCCCAGGAAAAACAAACACATAACACAAATATCTTTAAAAATAGAAGTGCAGATATCTTAACATTTCTTCCAGGTGTGACCAAACTGAACATTATAGTATATTTATCACATTGGAAAAATAGATTGATGCTTGAGTCTGCATAGTACAGTCTAACATCACTACACCATTTTATGTTGCTTTTTTTGTCTCTACAATATGTCATCTCTGCTCCAAAAAAGGAGAAAAATTGTTTGGGTTCAACTTATAAACACTTTCTTTTCCCCAGGGTGGGGGATGATGGGGGAAAGGGAGAAAGACTATTTCAGCTGGAAGGGATGTACACTGATCACCTATTCCAAATGCCTGACCACTTCAGGGGTGGCCAAAAATTCAAGGATGTTATAAAAGGGCATTGGCCAATTGTCTCTTGAACACAGACAGGTCTGGGTCATGGACCACCTCTCCAGGCAGCCTGTTCCAGGGTTTGACCTCCCTCTCAGTAAACAAATCCTTCCTCATGTCCAGACTGACATTCCCTAGGTGCAGCTTTGAACCATTATTGGCAGAGCTGTTTTATCAGTGCCCAGACAGCTTTCACATTTCAATGTAGGTTGTGTCCAGAAAAGGACTTTTCATACAATACCCATGATTGTTTCAATCACAGCAGTTATGTAGCCCAAGAGAGAAAATAAAACTCATTGCTTCATCCCAAATAGTGTGCAGGATCTGAAACAAAATAATTCACTTAAATTATTCTGTAATACCAAACACAGTGTATTACTGTTTGATATCCCAATAGAATCAAACTAAAACCTCTGTGACCGCACTTCACCCTAAAGATGGAATTATGAAAATTTTAAAAAAGCAGGGAAGAGGGATAACTAAAATTTAATCCTTTTAGGCACGAGGAGAACACTGTAGAGCACCCCACTGTTAGTGAGGCATCAGCGAGGCACATTACTTATTGAGACAGAATAAGTAATTGATGTGATTAAGTAGAAGAGTAAGGGAAAGTATTAGAAAGAAGCAGCATATTCCAGAAATAGGAAGTTGCACTTAGATAGAGAAAATAGAACCAAATTCTGGTATGATTAAAAAAAAAAAAAAAAAAAAAAAAGATTTCTAGATAAACACTGTTTTAAAATCTACCTGGAATAAAAATATTGCAGCCTGTACATGTGGTCAGCTGATGACCAGTATAAAATGAGCCTTCAAAGAAGGAAGACTACTGAAGAAATGTAGTGATTTCTTAAAATTTTTATTCACTGAGGAGAAAAATCCAGAGATCCATGCTGGAACCACTACTGGGAGGATCAGCAGTTCTGTCTGAAACTGCAATGAGTATGAATGAGGTTTTAAAATGAAGTTTTATTTGAAGGATCTTTAACATTTTACTTAACACCACTTTTGTGTTAATTGACAAAGGTTGCACCACAAAAAAAGGGAACAGGAACAAAGGTTTCAGGTACTATCCAGGTAACTCCAGGTAGATAAACCAAATGTCTATGAAAAAGAAAAACGTATCAAAGAAAATCTTGAAAAAAAAGGAGTTGGGTTGTTGAAAAAAACCTTCTTACAATCCTCTTGAATTTCTTTACAAGGTTAAAAACCTAGTAGACTTACTTTTCAAGAGGCTTTCCCTAAAAAAATTTAAAATCTTTAAAGAAACCAAGTAGTCATGGGCTGAGAGAAATGTTATGATATGGCTAAATAGTTGCTTTAAATAAAATGGGAAACTAATAATAGTAATACTCATTTATCAAAATAAAGAAAACACGTAGAAGGGTTAATAAAAAGGAAAGATTTCTTATCATATCAAGTTACTGATAACGAGGAAGACAACAGAAAGAAATAAACTCTAAAAGGAAATGTCAATCCTAAATGCTAGTAAAACAAATATTAAAATTTGTCTTAGACATACACATAAGTGAAAGGTGCATAAATAATAATTCCTAAGCTATGTAGTTAATGAAAGATGTAACAGCATCTTGGGGCTGTGATAGTTCTATGAAAACTTGATCTTAAAACTCATTAGCTGACAAAACTAAACCAACCGTTGGAAGTTACTAAGAAACAATAAAAACACCCCTGAAAACAACATTAAACTACCACATAAGTCCATGCTTCACTTTTCTTTGAAGCACTGACTTCCCTGACTTAAGTTGGTTTAATAAATTGGGTAGAAAAATTGATTGTTTTGGAATGCCTAATCAGAAAACTAAGCTTAGTATGGTATGAGAGATCTATAAAATTCAGGAGCACAGATTATTTGTCATGTCTTCCAACAGAGGCACTAGGAGCCTACTAGTGAAAGGATGAAAGTAGGGGGAACAAGGCTGAAAACAGCACGATAAGACAGCTTTTCACACAGAAAGAGACCAGTGTAAACCCCTGCTAAGAGTAGTGTAGATCCTGACAGTTCACACAGATTTGATGGAAGACTGGACAAGCATTGAAAGTTTGTAAGTAGAAAAAGCACAGCAGGTTCAGGAAACCTCCAAAGCTAAAGCAGTGGCCAGCAGAACTTGCTGGGTGAAGGATCATTTCTTAGTATTGATCTATTTTCTCTCTTCCTTACACACCTGCATGCAGCTGCTGCAGCAGGCAGGTTTCTGTACGACACAGACCCTTCCTTGGCCTGAGCCAGGGCTGTTTTTCCTGAGAGTGATTGAGTAGGAGTTGGGCCTCTACAGCCACTTGTACAAACCAGGGTAGGGATGGCCCCCCCGTACTTCTTGTTGCACTTCTGCAGCGTGAGGTTAAATCACTCAAACAGGATTTGAGTAAAGTAATTATTAAATTATACAGGTGAGGAGAAAGAGGATGAGAGCAAGGAAGGTGTTCTTGCACTCTCACCTCAGCCTCTCAGAAGTGCCGTGATTCTTTAACAATTTTACAGTTCGTGCTGGGAAGGAAAGGGAAGGGGATAATAATCCTTAGTGTTTGCTAAATATACCCCTGGCATTGCCTTATGTTAGCAACTATTTCATATGCCTGGTCACCTCTGGGACCAATTAGACAAAAATCTCCAGAGCAAAATCCCAGTGCAACTTTTCCTTCGTGATATGACATTCCCAGAATTTCAACGTGATGTACAAGAACAAGACATACTTGGTGTTTTTGAAGTGCTATAGAAAAGTAAGGAAATGTATTAAATAATATATTATAGACAGAACTTGTGAGTCTCCTCTGTACCAGAAGGTGGGAAAGAGCCAAATAAAAAGAGGAAAGACAATCCCACAACACTTTGTCCTCGCCTTTATACATTTGCTGTAGGAACTCTTATTTTCCCTTGCAGCTATTCTCCTGCATGAAAGTCCTTCTGCCATATGTTAGCCCAAGTATTAGGAAAAACCTAATTTTTTCTTAAACATTTCACTTGACTCAACTTTAATCCATTAATTTGAATGCTTTTGAAAGGGAAAATTTTGGACTGAATGATTAGCATATTAGACCAAAAATCCTATGTAGTTTTAGTTTGCTTTGGACTTCATTTAAAAAGGAAACAATGGAAACAAAATCTTTTGGACATATTCTGATTATATTTCATATACCTTTGTAGACTTCGCATTCCTAAAGAAAATAGAATACACTCAAATAGCTTTTGGGGAATTATAATGAATAATTGTATCTAATTTTGTCTTCATATCACTAACAAGAAATAATTTATTGACACCAACAGAAAATATTTACTGCTCAAAGGCTTTTAGGAGAGGGAATCAGCCAGGTTTACTAGATTAACATGTTAAATTAAATTGTCACATGCACATTTTCATGCAAGGCAGCACTCCTTAGCTGCTTTACTGAATACAACTGACATTCTTAAATAGATACACGCAGATCCTGATTACAGATATAAACTGCATTCATGTTGCTATGGCTGCCACCGCTGGAGCAATTTGTACAGCTTAATTTCAGTGATTTCTTCCCCAAGAATTCCTCAACATAGAAACAAACTTCTAAATGCTTTTGCACTAACATTCTTTGCAACTAACACAGCCTGATAAGAGGACTTTAAATCCTTTCTTCTCTTGTGGCTGAACATCCCTGTGTGCTGAGACCCAGGGTACTCTTCCTTCCTCCAGAATAGCTGTTGGACATCAACTTTCTGCTGGAAATTAAATAATCCAGGAAAGCTGGAGTTCAGTAAAGTTTCAATGGAAAAGGGTTTATAATTGTTTTAGTTGCTGTTGAAAAATCATATAACAGGAGTTTTTAAAATGTTACCCCCAATGGACTCACACAATCAAATATTTGTTGTGAAACAGAGAAATTATATTTCATGTATATTAAACATAAATGTTTGGTTTTTTTTCACCTTAGTGCCTCTTACAATTAATTTAACAGATTTTGTACAAGATTTCAAAACAGCTTAAAATATAATCTATTTTATTTTTCTCTGCTTTCCCTTTTAGTGGAGTTATCGATACATGTAGCTACTGAATTTATCTTTATTTCTTGCTTTCTTATAAAGAATCTCTGCCAGTATCAATGTATTTTGTGCTTTGTCAGATGCATTTTGCTAAAATGTTAATCATTATGCATTTTTAAAAGACATACAGGGAGGATTTCCTCACTTCCTTTTCTCTATCCCACTTTTCCTCTCTTCATGCTAATAGAAAGCTCTGGGTGGCAGACACTTGGCCAAATAAGACCATACACGTATACCTCCAGTCCATTAGAACATACTACTACTTGGTTTATTTATCTATGATGCTCATAGTCTGTGCCAGGCAGATTCTTCCAGCAGTAGCATTTTTTCAAAAAATTATTTTGTTTTGAGCATAATTTTTATTGGCATAGTCAGCATCTGAACAGTGGAAAAAAAAAATATCTAGAATAACCTGTTACATCCAAAAAATTATATTTTAATGGTGTTTAATTATATATTTTTTATGATTTTATTAAGGTGACTGAAAAAATTAAGTTTTGATCTCTGCCAAAAGTAACAGAAAGCAATAATAATAATTATGGCATTTTTTCTATCTTCAAATTTACCCAAAGGATGATATGAATTTCATACTACTCACATATTCATCTCCAGGAGGTCAGTTATGTTCAGAGATAGCCACAGGTTTTGAAGTGTTGAGGTATTTAGTGTAGCTGAGGCTGAATTTCAAGTCTATATTTAAAACTGAAATAGAAAAAAAAAAAAGGAAACAGTCATTCAATGTTTTCTTGAGCACATTTTGTACAATCTAAGTTCTAATAGCCACAGTCTGCTGGGGAAATGTGCATTTCCATAGAAACACTAAAGGAATGAAACCACCACGTAAGACCCCCTAGCAGGGGAAGTGTAGCAAGGACACGTTGGCTGTGGATCTTGATAGACTCAGAGTGTTGGCCCTTACTGCTGCCTGCTTTTCTGCAGCAGGCTTTTAAACTGCAGGAGTAATGCCTGCTACTTCTGTATGTTAAAATTACTGTGCCTGATGAGAGATTAAAAGGGGTTTTAAAGAGAGAACACTGCATAGTTTTTATCTATGAACCTTTCAAAGAGAAGTGTATCACAGGAGAGATCCATAACCCAAGTCAAAGGGTCAGTACCTCTGCTAAGTGTAAATACAAGGGAGTGCCCCTGCTGCTATTTCATTTGGGCATTTTAAATCAGCCGAACACCCAAACTGCCTTTTCTTTTCCCTACCTTCTGTTTTCTTTCCATTTTTACTACCGCTATTACAGCAGCTCCTCTTGGCACCACTCTACTTTATGTGCAGAGAGTGGTACTATTACACACGCCTCTTCCTAGCACTTTAGAACTGGCCCAGGAATATCTTTCTTTCTTTCATCTGAAATATGTCACATAATGACTTTTTCTATTAAATTAAGAAATAGTACAGCTTGCAAGAGAAGTTTAGTTCAAGTTTTGATTCCAATTTGAGTAGACTTTGATTGTCTAAAGACAAATAATTATGTTGAAGTATATCAAGAAATCAAAAATTTACTATGTCATTTAAACAAAATAGAAAAACCCCTCTATTTTACTAGCAGAATAGAAAAAACTCAAAAAACCCCAAAACAAGATCAAACATTTAAAGATCTGTATTACACTGCAACTACTTTCAGTTTATCTGTTCTATCAATGTTTTAGCTTCAATAGGTTAAAACTAGGGAGAAAAAAAGTATGTTTTAATAATAATAATAATAATAATAATAATAATAATAGCAACAACAACAGTGCCTAGTTTCCTAACTCTTGCTATAGCTTTCTACACTTTGAGAGTTACATATCCTCTTAGCTTATAAAGTAAGATAACAAACAAAAGGATTTCTGGATCCCTTCTGAATTGGCAGAAGCAGGTATTTATTACAGCTCCACAACTTTTTCTATTACTTCTTTGTTCTTTGTTTTTCATCTTAGTCAGAATTTGAGGCAAACTCTGATGTGATTTTTGCATTCAGTTGTGCTACATAATCTGTTGTCAGGCTGCAGCTTAGGAGGGGCCCTGGGAAAACTTCTGTAAATGGGAAACCTTCCATGGCAAATTATGTTGACACTTGTCTTGGATTATATCTCTAAGTGTTCTTAGTCACTTTGTATTTGTTCCTCTGAAGGAGTTTAAAACCCAGAACCTGTTGTGAGAAGTCACTGACTGAATATACAGCTGTCCCAGGGCAATAACTTGTGAAGTAAAGCAGCAAAGTGGCAAACAGCTTGTTATTGTCCTGGCAACATACTTAATCTTCATGTTGTGGTAGAATTTGGTTACCATCAGAAGTCACTTCATTTTCCCTTGAAGATACACCAGGAATTCCTGAAATTTGCAACTTCTCACTAAGCCTGGTGCTTATGTTTCTTCTCTCTACAATGATGGTACATCATCATTTTCCCAGGGATAACTATTCATCAAAAAAGAAGCAGGCCAGTGCCCAGCATGGACAGTTCCTCTCTGTTTGCTATTTCCAATAAAATTGATGATTCATCTTGCACAGCAAGCTACATTTTTTTTTTAATGATGGCAATATAAAATGATCCATTGAACAAAAACTCTGGCCATTATCCATTTAGATGCCTGTATAGAAGCACCTGTACTGTTAGTCACTTTTATGTGACTATTATGTAAACAGAATCCCATGATAAGGACTTGGCTGAGGAACTAAACATGGTGTTCAAACCAAAGTGATGGTTGCAATGGATTTAATGGCTGCAAATGTAAGGCTTCTAGGCCTCATTAAATGACACTATGCAAAAAGAGAAGCAGCATGGCAAGACATAACAGTGAACAGCTGAGAAAGATGACAGAAAGTAAGACATATATGTAATCTCTTAAATAGAATATAATAGATTTTCCAGTAAGAATAATTAAGGAGAGAAACTAAGAATTGCTGCTGTACAGCTGATTAGGCTCATTGTCTGAGATATCTATATATAGATATATATAGATATAGATATAGATATATCTATATGCATATATATATATATGTAACCTTTTTAGTGCTGCTATCACTGGAGTTTTGCTGCCTGGATACAAGAGATAAGAACAAACTCTATAGTTAAGCCAAATCCAATTACCTGACCAAGAAACTGCTTTGTGTTTACTGGGAGATGAATGAACTAGTAAATTACTAGTGACCACATGTGTATTTAGTTCAAAAGATTTGTTATCTAATAGTTATAGAGACATATGAAACAGATAACACTATTTAGGAGGTTGGAGTGGCTGACTTATGGAAAAAGAGTAAGAGAACTAAGCATATATATATATATATATATGTTAGAAGTTAAATAACATTCAAAGAAAAATTCTTCAAGAAGATGAAAATACTGAAAAGGAGGGAAGTCATACAGAAACCCACAGCAAATATTAGGAATAATAAAAAAAGTAAAATCCACAAAATTTTAAAGGGAGAATCCAATAAATATCAAAACTGACTAGCAGCAACAGTTATTAAACCACAGAATAATTTTTCTCAAGGAATTCACAGAAAAGCCATTCAATTGCTATTAAAGAAAAAATGTGATACATGGTATATAACATGGCAAAATTTGGCACTGGAAAAATTAGACTCACTTTACTAGGGTAATTTTTCATCTTTAGCACTGATATAGAACTGATTCTATCTATACTTCTGGTGCACTCAAAACATCTTTCAAAAGCAGGAAGAATAAAGAAAATTTAGTTAAATGAGATCTGTGCAATGAAATTCAGCTAAAAGTTTGAAATAGTTTCAACTATTGCAACACTCTTGGCTTTCCCTCACTTTTCTAGATGGTAAAGCACTGTAAAATTTCACCTCTGAGCTTTTTTATTGTTTTATTGGAACTGGATATGCCTCTACCTTTCTTTGAAGAATTATGTTACAGCAGCTAGAAATCAAATGCTTTTGTGCAGTAGTGCCACTGAACTCTTTCAGTTGTTTGTTTAGAGGGCTTTGCTCACCTTCTGGAGATAAATGAATTTGCCAGTAGGGCAGGGCCAAGAGGGAATTTTCCTTTGATTGAGGATGGATGCAATTGCTTTTTTGTTCTCCTTCTTTGTTTTGTCTCTTTGTCTTACTTGCACTTCTGTAAAACGTACCTTTCCTAACCAACACAGAGGAATTTAAGTTTCCTTTTGGGTCCTGGCAAAGAATAGCTCTTCCTCGATTGTTCCTGCTCTTAACTAGTGGCCCACTGAGGTTGTGTTTTTTGTTGTGTGAGGTGTTTTAAATGGGATACTAAACGGTTTTCTGCAGTGCACAGAGTGACTCTTCTGAGCTCATGCTTCAGCTTCCTTTAGCCATGATTGTGACCTATTTTCTGTTCCTGTCTCCTTAAAATACAGCCAACGAATTGCAGCAGCACTGTAAACTGTAGTTAGCAAAGTTACCCAAGCAGATTGTTTTGGATTTCTGCTCATTCTGACAGTTCATTTCTCCCAGAAGAATGAAATGCTTGGAAAGTGAAAAGTTATGTACACAAGGGAACTAATGGATGTGTACATAATATCCTGGATTGGTTTAGACTGCAGCATACTTGGAGTTAGCACTGAGTCGGTGTATAGCTCTTGAGTTGATGAAACGTTTGCATCTTAATTCTGACGTGGGTGAGCATTCAGATATATTTCCTAACATGCTATTTCTTTTCCCATGGCAGTGTCCAGAAAAAGAAGATCTGGATGCAGAACCACAAGAGTTAGAAGAATAAAGCAGCATATCCAGTGATTTGGCAAAATGCAGATATTAATGAGGTCAACTCAAAATGGGGTCCCACATTAAGGAACAGTCTGAACAAGAGAATTTTACTGATTGTATTGAAATGTGTCCCCAGGGTCACAGCAGTACACTGTCTGTGTATATGGCTTCTTTATAGGTATATATACACACACATGTATATCTCCTGAAAAGTAGGTGCTTGGTAAAACAGTACAAACTCTTAAAAATACTTGTATCAACAGCTCACATTAAAGAAACAAAGGACTAAGTAAGGACCACTGTGATAAATGTTTAGGACCAAGAATGAGAGCAAAGAGTACTGGTTTATGTTGATTTATTTTTGCCTCCAAGGTAGGTTAGATTTAATCCTGTAATCTGCATACTCGACTAACAATTTTTTAACACTGGAAATATGCAAAATTTAGCATTTAAATTACATGTGAGAGATCAAGGTTGGAATCTGCTACATTAGTCAGATATATAACAGCTTGAATAGAGAGAGAGGGAGGTCTTTCATCCCAGATGGGTTGAAGATTTTAGTGTCTAATCAATTAGTTTTTTTGTAGTATAACAGGCTACAATCAAGACAAAAGCAACAAACCTTTTCAGGGTCACAGAAGCTGCTGGTGCTTATTAGTTTTAACACTTCATGGATACACTACTGGAGAATAAATTTCACTTCACGTTGGATTTCTTTTTTCATGTATCACAGCTCCTTCCTCCACTCATATTTTACATTACATTTTTCATGTAATTATAGGAAGATAACTTGATGTACCATTCTTTGACATATCTCACTGAGCTGTGCACTTTAAAAGCCTCTGCGGCTTAGTGGAGAGCAAGGAGGAAAAAAAGAGAGTAAGTCACGTGCTGAAGTCTTTGCTCATGTATTGAAATAACACGAATTTGAGTTATATGTGATCCCTGAGTATATGTCATTAGTTTATTTGGTATCTCCTTTCTGCACTGCTGTTTTTCATACAGAACATTTTGTCATGTACATATTTGTTCTTTGAAGAGGAAGAGTTCTTTTTATTCGAAAATTCTTACTAACGTGTATTTTCTCCTCCTCCTCACATCTGTTGTGGAAAGAAGGAAAACAAAAGCTCATCTTTTTTGAAAATAAGTGTGAAATGTAGAAAAAAAAAGTCCCATCACTAAAATAAAAAGAAGACATTATGAAATGATGCAAATGTCTTGTCAGATGTTATGTTCAATGGCACTTAGGCTACCAGAGGTTCCATGTCAGCAAAGCACTTGGGATCAGTGTAGGGTGTGCTGGGAACTGGGATTTATGTAAGGCTAGGTGTTTATAAAGGTGGGAAGGGCTGAAGCATGTGCTTTGGAAATGAAGTCACACAGGGAGAGGAAGGAAGCTCGTCTCCTGTCACGCATGTCCATGCTTTTGCACCCAGGACTTGTCCTGGAGTGAAGCACGGCTCTCACATCACCAGTGAGCTCTCACAAGGTGGTGCTGATACCAGGTTCTGCACCTGGGATGGGACAGTCCTGGTTGTGTGTACAGACTGGGAAATGGGAATGAGATGCTGGAAAGTTGGGCTGCAGAAAGGGACCTGGGGGCCCTGGTCCATAGCCATTTAAACATGAGTCAGCAGTGCCCTGGCAGCCAGGAGGGACATGCATGGCCTAGGGTGCATCAGGCACAGCATTGCCAGCTGGGCAAGGGAGGGGATTGTCCCACTCTGCTCTGCACTGGGGNGCCCAAGGGAATGGCCTGCAGTTGTGCCAGGAGAGGTTTTGGTTATATATCAGGGAAAGGTTCGTCACACAGAGTGTGGTTGGGCACTGGAACAGGCTCCCCAGGGCCACAGCACCAAACCTGACTGAGTTCAAGAAGCTCCCAGGCACATGATGTGACTCTTGGGAATGGTGAGTTGCATGGCCAGGAGTTGGAGCTGATGATCCCCATGGCTCCCTTCCAACTCAGGACATTCTGTGAAATGAATGCAGCAGCTCTTGCCTGTAGCTGAAATGGGTGCTGGGTATTGAAGGTGGGGTTTTATGGATGTATAAGCAGTAGAAGGTGCTTTATCTCATCTTCAGCTCTACTGCACACCAAGCCTGTGTACTGAAGCTCTAGGGTGTTTGCCTCACCATTTTAGAAGTGCCTGTGGAGGATCTCTGTGCCATTTTCACAGGGCAGTGAAGTGTGACCCTCTAACTCTCTGTTCCCAGGCCTCATGTTCAAAAATTATCTGACACTGTTTCTTTTCCCCTGCATATCATTATCAAAGGGTAGATGTGTATCACATTTGTGATGCATCACTTAGACTTGTGATAAAATGTCACCTTATTTCCTTCTTCTAGAAACTTTGTGTAACTGACCCTTACTGCATTCTGCTTAAATAGAGTTATGGAACACAGCAATACTACTGTCTTTTGGCAGAAACGTTATTTTATCTTAGATTTTGCTTCTGATTTATGTACAGCAACAGACTCGAAACAATTAAAAGAAACCAGTGTTCAATGACCAGCTTAATCAAAATATTTGAAGAAAAAACTTCACTTTCCTGGTGGTTTTTGATATTTTCTTTTATAGATATTTATCCATCCTTCTTCATACATTTATTTCTTAGCTGGTAATACACCAGCTTAATAAAAGAGTTCTGCTTTGAATTTATTTCCACCATTATGAGCAATTACCTTTTCTTTTAACTTTAGGTCTTTCGCATGTGAAAGAAAGTTGACACATCAATAATATATGTAACTGAATTTTGACATTTTCATTCTGCAGAGATATGAAAAGAGGTTTTTAACATTGTTTTTCCTGATCAAATACTTTGGCTAAAATTTCACAGGCAAGTAACCACTCTGGAAACCACAGAGGTTTTGAAGAATTAGGCCATTTTAAATTGATTTTTTCAATAAAGCTTGAAAGATACACTAAAAAAAAAAAAAAGG
>VZRQ01000912.1:475893-494612 GCA_013397975.1 Machaerirhynchus nigripectus
AAAGTCAAATTCTTTACGTTTGCAGATAGAGGACTACATCTTGGATTAAAAAAAAGGTTTGTTATACAGTATTTCTCTCTATGATTCAATAGAAAAAATCTTGAATTTGAATCTCCAGGTCAGCTCAGGGGTGTAAAACAATTTCTATTATCTGTCCTAAATACAAACCAATACAGGCACTGGTTTGAGAGAGTAAATTTTGTAATTTCAGCCTCCCCTGTGTGACAAGGGTGTTCCACGTACAAGTAGGTACTGCCTTTCTCCTTCAGCCTTTTTCCTTTGATTTCTACTGGTTTATCAAATTTCTCCTGGATTACCTATTTTCCTCAGTCTTGTCCCCATGACCTGACTCAATATCATTTTATTAAAGATTTTCTTCTTGCACCTTTTTTCTTTTTAATTCTTAAGATAACCTCCTCTCTTTTTTTTCAAACTCTTTCCCTTCTGTTCCTTTTTTCAGTTGTGTGTACATCTCTGAGTTTATTAATTTTCTCATATCCTCTTGCACTGCTGACTATAGATCCCAGCTTTCAGCAACTTAGATTGTTGAGTTATTATGATTCCATTCTGGCAGGCAGTGCATCAGGTCACACAAAAATAATTAGAGATTTTCATTTCTACAACAACATGCCAAGGAGTCTCTAGGCATTATCAAAAGATAAACTGAAGTATAGCTTAAGATGAAAAGAAAAGAAAGTTAATTAATTTCAAAAATACTCCAGAAATTGAAAATATTTGAAAAACAGTAATAAGGAAGAACAATAATTTTAATTGCTAGAAAACTTGACCACTTGGTCTACTAATGTTACAGAACTGCCTATTAAAATTGTTTCTTTAATTGCAAAAATAAAAGTAGCTTTTGTTCATGTCCATTTATTAAATCAATTGTGTCTCAATCAATTTCAGGTTCTGTTTTTAAACTTATGATATCCTTTGCACACATAAATGGTGGTAGTATCTCTTCTACTTCTCTCTTGGCATTTTTATTTTTCAGGGAAGGATTCTCATTTGATTTTCATATACCTATCTGTATCAGAGAGTAGTTAAGGGTTTTTTTTGTCCATGTGATTTTCTTTATTTGTTTGGGTTTTTTTAAAAAGAAGCATAATTTGAAAATCCACTGCTGCCCCCCACCCCAGCTCTGTTACCATTTTCTCCTCTCCTCACTCATCTTTTCTATTCTATTTCTAAACAATTTCATAGCCTCTCCTATGTAATTCCTATTTGCTCTTCCATTTTACCTCTCCGCTACATCCTCAGTTCAGTGGAGATTTTTTACAGTTCCCCTCAATCATAACTCTCAAGAACAGATGGATAGAAACAAAACATTGAATACTGAAACTAGACTTGCTTAGGCTTATTACTCTGTACTCCCTCTGACCTTAGTTTTTAAAATGGAGGATTCCCTCAACATCTTGTTCTGAAAAACAAACTCAGTATAAAAGGTCATCCTGAACTGATTGCAGGATCAAGAGTCCTAGAAGATGGGGTCTGAGAAAAATACCTGGCTGAATCCCATCTCCAAATTTCAGTTTTAAAAAGAGAATTAAAAAATATTCGTTGTTACTTCCATAAAGTTTGAGAGATACTATCTTTCAGTCACTTAAGCTTCCATTTCATTTTTTTTTAAAATCTGTTAAATTAGAATACTAACTATAATTTGAAAATATAACTGAAAACAAGTAATTTTCTGACCTATCAGAAAATTAATCAGTAAAATAATGTAACGAAAAGCAAGTTAAAGAACAAAGACTACAGTTTCCCTGTAGCCATTCTGTTGTATAGCTGTGCTTATTCTGTTCCAGGGGAACTCAAGCTGTAATAAATCATGGCATCTCCCAACGACAGTTCCAAATGAACATGTTTATTGGGACAGACAGGTACATCACTAAGAGTGTTATTTACTTCAGGTGCTGACATACAGTACCAGCTGTTGCATTTAAACACTGACTTGGTCACTGCAACTGAAAACTGCGGGAACTTTTCGAATCATACACCAATATGAGAAAAGCGGGGGCATCATGGCATAACATAAGTAATGCTGATTTTTTTTCCAACAGCACAAAAGCTATGAGAGAAAATTCCCCAACAAAACCAGGCAAAAAATCCAGTCTAACAAACAAAAACAAACACATTCAGATTAAATACTGTAAGTATGGTTTTTAAGAAAGTTTCAAAGAAGTTTTACTTTGAAAAATCAGTGACTGAACTCTAGAGGCTTGCTAAATTTCATTTATTTCTTCATATACATAACAAAATCACCTCTGATCTCTGTTTTTAACCTTTGGGTGGTATGAGTTCTTGTGTAAGTAGTGCAGAATGGAGACATATCCAGCGCTGCTGTGAGCTCTTCCTCTACCATGGAACATGGGGACCCAGCTCGTACAGAGATCTGGGGAATCAGCCTGAAACAAAGGGAGTTTTTGTTGCCAGTAGGATTAAAAAAAAAAAACAAAAACAAAACCCCAACCCTGACCATTACAACCTGTAATAAATTAAGCAAAAAAACCCCCCACAACACAAAAGCTCGTACCAGAGCATACACAGGTAATGGGAACACAGTATGAAATGTACTTTGAGGTGGAATACTTCAGGAAGACAGGATACCCATTGATGTTGTGGGGGGTCCAGTGGCAAGAATAGTTGGGATTTTATCAAATAAGGATATTTAGCATGGAAAAAAAAAAAAAATTTTGTCCAGAGACCAAATGAAAACCAATGACCAGAACAACCAGAAGAGAGAGTCTTTATGTTCTGATAATGAGTATTTTTGTGGTTATTCAGAAAGGGAAGCATCAGAAAAGGAAGAATGAGATAGTTAAAGGTCCCCTTCTGACTGAGTGAATCCTATCTGACAACCAGTTCAGGAAGCATGAAGCCTAACTGGACCCAACTCAAAGATCTTAAAGATATATTGTCCATATAATGCTGCCTTTTGGCCAGGCTTTATTTCATCTTCACTATAAGCTGCTTTGCTAATTACTCTGGCCAGTCATTTATCTTCCTCATAGGAGACAGACGTGATGGCAGTCATCAACTAGTGCAAGTCAAGGAGAGGATTATAAAGAGTTATTATAAAGAGTATAAAGTGTTATTAGACATTCAGCTCTGGAATACGTGATTTGGCAGGGACCTACAGATAGCACAAGATTAATCTGCAACTCCATAAGTGGTTGAAACATGAAAGCCTTGTTAAAATTTAAGTTTCTTTTTATAGATGTCATTCCATGAAGCAACACCTCTGGCAGGACATGAAGTTCCAAGCAAAAGAGCCAACTCCCAAACCAAAAATCCCTACAGTGTTGTTTTGTTGTGGTGGGTCAACCCTGTCTGGCTGTCAGCTGCCCACCAAAATGCTGTCTCATCCATCACCTCATCAGGAGATGGAGAGGAAATATGATGAACCCACCTTGTGGGCTGTGGTAGGGACAGGCTGATGGTTCACCCATTATGAAAATCATTATCATGGACAAAAATGATTCAGCTTGGGGAAATTATTTTAGCATACAGTCCATGATCTTCTGCAGTTCTTCACAGACTTCTCCAGTATGGGTCCTTTCCACCGAGTCCAGCGCTTCAGGAAGGGTCTGCCCCAGCATGGGTCCTCCATGAGGACACAGGTCCCCCACAAACCCTGCTCCTGCCTTGGCTCCTCTCTAGAGGCCGCAGCTCCTGCCAGGAGCCAGTTCCAGCAAAGTTATCCATGGCAGTCAGGGCATATCCATGTCCTCCACATACACACACTCTCGTGTAGTACTTTCTGGTACTCAAAATCAAATGTAAAATAATAGCTGACTTATGATGTCTTTGGTGAAAGGCAAAACAGGTGAAAATAATTTGCATGGAAGCAATTGTACAGCTGTATTTATTATTCTAGGGCAAAGGACACACCACATCAGCAGAGTAAGGACAGCAACTTTCACAAATACAGAACCTAATTTGAAGGGGGTGGGTGGGTGAGAAATCTGTAAATGTATTTTATATACGTGAGAGTATTATTTATGCCTATTAAGTTTTTCTACAGGAGACCTGGCAGATCCTGAAAGTGATAGTATTAAAAGGACAGTGATCAGACTAGTGTAATTCAAAAGAAAGACAGTTAATTCAATAAACTACCAATCTAATCAGACATGCATCCATGTTACGTGGAAAAAACAGGGAAAAATTGCCAACTGACAAAAATGCTGTTGCCAAAGGATGTGTATGATGGAGTGACAGAAGAATGAACATGAAAATAATCAAAAGGCTAGCTATAAAATAAGATACAAGAAGTTATTAAACACAATAGAAAATGAAATCAAAAGGAAGCAAAAGTCTGTTACTCAATAGGAAAGGAGAACAAAAAGGAGATTATGCACAACAGACTAAATTCAATACTTTCTTTGATTTTTTATTATAAAAGAAAGAAAGAAAAAGGTAGTTTTGACAAGATACTTCACAAAATGAGTTTTATCACAAGGATAAGTATGTCAGGGAGAATTTGAAAAAAGTAGGGTGAAGAATATTTAGATAAATGAATTGAATATAAATTTATCTTTAAATGTTTTTCAAAAATCTAGCCAAAGAGATTTATAAAACTTCGGTGGTTTTCTTCAAGAGATAATAGAAGACAGAAGACTTGGAAAAGGGGAAAAATGTGAAATTCTGTATCAGCTATTAAGAAGTGAGCGGGAAAGAATGTAAAAGAATTACAGGTCATGGTACCTACATTTAGGAATTAGGACGGAAAGAATTATTGATATATTCATGTTGAAAGAGAATAAAATGAAAAAGACAGACAGTGTAGTTTTGTTCCTGTTCAGATACTGCCAAATAAATCTTGTTTTCTCCAAGATGGAGCACATATCAGGTTAAAACTGAATATGTAGCTGACTTAAATAAGGTTTTCCCTACTGCCCTGAGGGACATTTTCAAAATGAAAACCAAGGGACCAGAATCCAAATAAAAGCACAGATGAGCAATCACTGCTTTCTAAACTACAGATCAAGAATTTAATAATGATTCCTTCATTATGAGAGGGTACATCAATAGAACACCTGGAATAAAAGCAGAACATGGCAATAGGTGTCAATGACATAAAATGTAATGTCCTTGGGAAAAAAATCTCAGGGTGGAATTGCAAAAATTCTCAATGGGGGAAAATGAGCCTGAATAGGTAAAGAAGAATTCATATGAAAAGACAGACTAGAAAAGATGAAATGAAAAATTATTCCAGATATATGGATAATGCACCCTCTGCACAGATAATGGAAGGGGTCATAGATACATGCATTGTGCTGTGAAGTTGACTAAACCTGTCAGTTCGATGCCTAATCCAATAAATTGTGAAGACTGTGGCTTTCAGATGTTTACTCTCTATATATCTAACTGCCTAAATTTAGTGAGGGGACACTGTAGCACAAGCTTCATATGCAGCCTGTTAAAGGAGCTGCTGCTAACATTAAATATTCTGTTCTTCATCTCTGCAATCAATTTCTTACATCTCTCTCGGTTTCATCTGGAAGCAGACTGCTTAAAAGTAAAGTGATATAAAGTGTTTCCCAGCAACTACTTCATCACTTCCAGTGACCTTCAAATTACATTTAACATTTGTCTTGGACAAAACTATAAGGCTGCTCAGTGTTGTGGACAGGAAGATTCATCTGGTACTGTTAACCTGATCAATAGTGAAATAAAAAGTGAACTGAGCTTACATTTTTACAACCCCAGGAGAAAGTTAAAAAACACATTAGTTGGTTTAACAAAATGATAGCAGACAGAGAATCAGTATCCAAGGCTATAGATGATGGTAGCTCTGTTAGTCCTGTACATCATATATAGTCATAAAATACAGGCACTGAATTAGTTTAAGGACAATCTCACTTTTGTTTCTTTTACTTCAATTTTTCCTGTGCTTCGTCCCTCAGAAAGAAAAAAAAAAAAATGAGGCTGTGGTGTTCGAAAGCACACAAATTATACTGAATTTCAGATAAAGAAAAGGTGCCATGTGGTGGGGAGATTGATTCCATGAGCTTTAATTATCCAAGCTACGTGTCCATTAGTAAGTTGTTTGGTGCAACAGAAGTAGATCAGTAGGCTTAAACAGATGGTCCCAAAGCTTTATTTTGCTTCTTCCTTAAGCCTTTTTTAGAAAAGGAAAGAAAAAGATCTTTGCTCTGGGACTGCTTTACCCATGGTCAGCTATGGGTGCTCTGAGCACAAAAGATGAATAATATTCTTTCAGGACACAGGGACTGCTTTGTCCTCTATGCTCCTTTTGACCTCCCCCAAATATTAGTATGTGGCTTTCACTGTTCCCTCCACTGCCCCTCCAAAAACCTCATAGACCTAAACTTGAACAGGCTGCTGGAGAGAATATAGTGGACAAGTGTTGCAGTGTGAAGTTTGGAAGAAATGTTGCAAGGAATATGCTAGCAAGGGAAGGTGTTATTTACTGCTTCACTGGACAGCAGAAGATAAATGGGAAAAGAGACTGTAAGTGATTGCTGCTGCTTAGTGGGGGCAGCCTTCATGAGGGCTGGGGAAGCAGCAGGAAGAGCTGGCTGCGTAGTTTCTAGTGACAAGGATTGCTTTATGCCTAAGAAATCCTTCTCTTTTCCTTCAAAGGATATTTTAAGTTCTGTCACATCCACCCAACTTACCTCCTTGACAGCGTCTCCCAGCAATTAGCAAACAGTCCCGTGCCAAAGTATTTAAAGCCATTGAGGCAATGACAACACACAGCCATGAGCCACCAGCACCCAAAGACTGTACTCCTTTTCCAGACAGCCAACAGAACCAGACCTCTTCAGCCTCAGAAGCCACCTCTGTCCTTCTCCTGGAGTAACCTGGAAGTCACTGTGGGCCTACTGCCACAGAGAGCAAAGGAAACATGTCTCTGCAGCCTTTCTCCCTTGAACAGACTGAAGGCAGACTGACCACAGCCCTGAGGATTAGGATGAGGGATCCAGACCCTACAGCACAGAGTTTCTACCCCATCTGTTTGCTACCAAACCTCAAGGGACACCCAAAACAATGAGTCAGGCAGAGGAGGAACATCTGAATAAGAGGATAATCTGCAGCTAAAGAGGAATGGGTTCCAATAGCAAAAGGTTATTTCCTAAGAAGGCAAATCTGATCCATTGCCTGCACAAATGCTGGCTGTTACGACTTAAATGTGACCTAGACTTTCACAGACTCATATGATGTTAATTACAGAAATTCTAGCAAGAAAACCTGGCCTTTTAGGGACTAACATAACAAACAGCAGCCATCATATTATATCAAAAATTTTGTTACAGACAAAGCAAACCATTTTTAGGACTTAGGATTTTTTTATTAGCCCAATTAGTATTTTCACACTCTAATAGTCCAAGTAATCTAATAAAGAAAAATATTTCAGTTTAAATTGTTATATAAAAACTTCTTAGTATCTACTCCTACTAGGTTCAGCTGGGATGAAGTTAATTTTTCTCATAGTAGCCCAGATGTTTTGACTATTTACAGGCAGTGCTTGTACAGTGTCAAGACTGTCTTGATCTCATATCATGAGTTTTCTGCTTTTGCTTTCCTAATTTTCTGCTTCATCCCACTGAGGCGGCAATGAGCAAGGGACAATACGGGTGCTTACATGCTAACTGGGGTCAACCCATAGTTACCATTTTGTGTCCTAAGTAAATAAGTAAACAATTATATCTATCTAGAGCAGAAGACTGTACCCTGTTTCATAAATGTGTTGAAATTAGAGGACTTCAAGCAGTTTTGTAATGTTTTGAAGTGCTTTTGAAGTGTGAAGTTAAAGCAGCAATCAGATGTTGCAATTTTTTTCAAAGACCATGAGGTTTTTCTGGAGATCATAAAATCATGGAATGGTTTGGGCTGGAAGGGACCTTAAAGATCATTTTGCCCCAGCCTCCTGTTGTGGACAGGGACACCACTATGTTTTCTTCTGAAAAAAAGGGTGGAGTGCACTTGACTGCCTTCCACCATAGCCCAACAAACAGGAGAAATGCCACTTGGTATTAATTATGTGCAAGCAGATAACTACTGTCACTGTCAACCAGGATAATTTTTCTGATGCAAGGCAGAGAAGATACTACAGTATAGTTAAAACTGCTCAGAGCAGTTCAAATCAGCCTGAAAGTAATAGGTGTGACTCACAGTGTGAATTTTTCATACCTGTAGGGTGCTACAAATATTGGGGTTTTTTAAAAACCTCTCTGTTCTCTAACCTGGTGGCTTGGTGTGTCTATGTCTATGTCTAAGTAAAAGAGATTTTTCTCTAGATATGTATCTAGATATGTATCTATTCTCTAGATATCTATCTATTTCAGATTAATGAAATGAAGCCTTCTTCATTTCATTAATCTGAAATGCTTTTAGGGAAGACTTTTGAGTTATTTGGAGCAATTTGCTAGCCTACGAGTGTTGTTTAATCACAAGTAAACTGGATGTTAAAAGCCTGCCTAGTAATTTCAAGTCTTCCATCCTGATTGTCATGTCTAATACAAAGCATTATTAGCAGTTTCAACAGTACTAAGTTATCATTAAACTCTGAGTGGCTGTTGCAATGTTATTTTATTGTTTATTATAGAAAACCATATCAATGCCAGTGATAGGGCGGTTTCAGCATCACACAGTGAGAATCTAAATGTGGTATTTTTATAGGAGAGCAGAAATTATGCTGTCCTGGTATAACTACAAGTGTGCACAACATGGATTTGTAAATAATCAAACGAAAAATCAAAGAGATGTTGACTATTAGTAGTTGCTAAACTGCAAGGGATGCTCTTAAAGTAGATAATCTAATTAATCAAACAAGAAAAATGCAATAAGAATTCAGTAAAAGTCCTGATGATGCTACCAACATTTTTCCTGAGTTTTATCAGTCATAAATTATGTTGACTAGTTCCACAGTCATTATAACATGACTCTTGCTCTTTTAGTGAACGCTGGAATAACATGGTTTATTAGATTTAGATATCTGTGAATTAGTTGATTTTTTTTAGGTACAGGAAAGAAAGGAAATGTTTTGCCTTGTTTTCCCTGAATAAAATGTTCCTTACAAGCAAAAAAAAAAAAAATATCACAATTGTCTTATCTCTTATAGATTGGTGAAAGGGGAAAAAAAATTCTTAAAGCTTCCAGGGCAATTTTTCCTTAACATTTTGACAATTAAGGCAAGGAATACAGGAATCTACATATGCCTTTGGATTTGAATACCTCAATAAGAGTTTGCCATTAAAGCTAGGACAAAAACTCTCAGAGCTGCTTATGAGTTTTATTGAGTTGATTAGCTAAGGGGAATGATCAAGCATCATAAGAAGTTATTTCTGCTCATTAAACTGGCAAAAGGATTCTGGATGGTATCATGCCCTTCCAACCCAGACCAATCTATGATTTTATGGAACAGCAAACACTTAGTGGAAAAGAAGCTGATTCTTAGCTCTCAGCACAGAACACTTTCCCTCTTTTTTCCATGTGTGCTTAACTGAATAGCTGAGTTGAAACGTGTAAAGTTCTTGGCCCTTGGCCTCACACTGAACACTGCACAGCACAGGTAGCAGTGAAATTAGCAATCACTTAGAAGCCCTTTTTATTATGGTCCGACTGACTGTCTCTGTTCTATGGTTTATATCTGTTTTGATGGTCATGGAAAGAAAACCGCCTTTCCTACACTATTTTCATAAATATATAGGTTGGCCAAGCTGGTGCCTTTCTGATTGACCAGAAAAAAGCTGAGTATTTTGCATATCCTCCTCCCATTGTCTGTACATAGACAATGTTGATAGACATGTACAAGATGTTGTCATACTTTACTGTAAACTTTGGCATCGCAAAGCACTTCTTTCAGAAACTCTGCAAAAGCATCCCAGGAGTGATTCAGTGATTTTCATAAGTTACCATTTAAATGCTCAAAAAATGCTTCAGCAGAAACAGTTAAACAGTTTAAGATTGAATATCAGCTTTGCTTAGTTAAAAAAAGGCTTTGGGCAAGTACAGACACTTCCTTATGAGTTCACCATCTGAACAAATATACATTTAACTTCTGAACAAATATACATTTTTATTATGGTCCTAGATATCTATGAACTTTATGCTGTCAAAGTACACATCTCAGGTTTCATCCTTCAAAAAAATGTATTTAAAAAAGCCCAAGTGAGACGTCCTTGGTCTTCAGTGCTTAGAACTTCAGTCACTTACATAATGTCCTAAATATGCTCTGGGCAATGTAATTTGAGTTTTGGTTTAAAAACAATATTGTATTTCGTACCATATTTTCACATTTAATTGTATAGTTGGAAATTCATTTCTGATACAGCTTTTCAAATTTTGTTTAATTTACATATTTGAACATCCCATTATGATTTAACATGATTTTCATTTGAAACTGTTATATTTGAAAATCTGGTTTATGATTACATACCTTTATTTGTAACACCTTTGGTGAATCTCCCACATTCATATAAGTAGGGAAATATCTATATTTTTTTGCTCATAATAAAGCTGAGATGATTTTGTTTTGTAATGAGTTTTTCTCCATGTTTTTTTCCTTATTTTTTACCAGTTTTGATCCACTGCAGGGTATTTCTCAAGATATGTGTAGTAATAGCAGGTGTTTTTAAGACACACGAATGGTCATCACTTTTACTTTTTCTCTTTGTTTTCCACTCAAAATAAAAGTTTTCCTTTCAGTCCACATTGCACCTCCATAAACCTATAATGAACAGCCTATTGTGAGCAATCTTGTATCACATTCACTCTGTCAGGGTCATTTACACAGCTGAGGTAACGCATCAAAGGAAAAATGCTTCAAAGGCTATATGTGTGGATTACAAATTTGGTTTTCTCGCATGTTAGACGTTGTCCAAGTGTTTAAAATTCACAGAACTATTATATCTCGCCCCTCCCTATCCCTACAGAAAGAACAGGAAGCTTGGAACAAAAATTTTAAAAGTCTTTTTTTTTTTTTTTTAGTACTCAGAGAGATGGAAATCTCTTGCAGCTTTCCTTGAAGGTGGAAAAACTGCTCACCATCTGTATCTTCATAAATAAAGAACTAATAGCTAATTTGAGCAGAATTTATGCAACTTTCTTTCACGGAACTGAAGGTAGGAACTTTTTTAGATTCTTACCATTACAACATTTCACTTTCACAAATGCATATGATTTTAAACATCCAGCTTTTAAAAGCTGATGAGAATTTATGACCTATCTGCTGAGCTGCCATGAATAACTAAATAGTTGCTGTTAGGCCTGTTCAGCTGTTAGGTAGAATTCATTAAAACACTTTTATGGCTATTTAAATTGAAATGTTTTGCCTCAGTTGTGGTGAGCTAACTGTACATACATAGCTTTGGTAGCTCTGTCACCTGGAAATAGCTTAGGGCTGCTGAAACTTGACTGTTTTACATTATGTTCCCATATTCTTATATTACTGCTACTCTAAAATTTTTTTCCTGTCCTTTTTCATACCCTATAAAAGTATTGCTTTCAAATTATTTCTAGTACTCAGATATAATAATTCACCAAAACAATAAGACATGTATATTGATGTTTTTTACCTGTGTCATAAATTTTTGTAATTGGTAAGAGTCACATTAAGCAACAGCAGTATAAGTCATGGTCAAATCCGTGTGATAAATAAGGTAGGTTCACTTCTAACTGCTATAATAGTAAATTGACTGGTCTAAATAGACATTCAAAAAAAAAAGTATAAACAGTGCATAAAAATGGCATTCTTAAGAAGCTGAAGTAGACATTTCATCTCCCTTCTGTGCAGCATTATAATTTTCCATCACACTTAGATTAAAGCCAGAGTGGTGATTCTGGCCTTTCCTTGCACTGAACTGGAAGTTTCTGCTCTCCAACTGTGGTGGCAGTGGTATTTCTAGGCATGGCTTGATGGGTGTTTTTGTTCTTTTTTTGTTGTGTTTTGGTTTGGTTGGTTGCTTGGTTTTTGTTTGTTTGTTTGTTTTTCAGGTGGATTAGGAAATTCATCCAGATAAAAAATTACCCAACTACCCAGGGAGCACCATAAGCTTTAGTGCTGGCACAAAGAAGAAAGGGAAAACAACAGAAATATAGACATAATGTACAGGGTAGAGAAATATTCCCCTTGGTGACATTCCACCTTTATGACTGTGAAATCACAGTCTTTCAATGATCCTCCAATTGCTGTAAACACAACCACTTAAATTCTGCATACATTTTTTCAACAACAGGAATAACATAAGTTATTCCATGGTCTGTCAAACACCTTGGGATGAACCTCAGGGTTTCACCCAATGTTATTCTATCACTCCTAATATTTTCATAATCAGCAGTTATTTAGCCAAAGCAGTTTCCAGAGCCCATCAGTCCACTGCTGCGAAATCCAAAATTTGATGGGGCCTCCTAATTTTAGAGTCTGTTAGCTTCTCTTCAGTAAGGGGGTGCTAAAGCAGAATGGGAATCTATTTCTCCTCTTCAATTTTTACACGGAGCTGGCAACAGTTAACAGGATGCAAAATGTTCTACCTTCCTCACTGCAGTGAGCAATTGCCTCAAATAAAAAACAAGTTGTCACTGTGTTCAAATAAGTGTTATTTCTGTTTTTCAGCAAGAGAAGAACATAAGGCTGGCAGCACAAGTAAATGAAAGAGTCAGTTTTCCCTGGGACTTGCCTCCCTTCAGTTCCTGTCAGCCAAAACCCAGTTATTTGGAGAGGAAGGAAAAGAGCACAAGTATAAACAGGCCCTGAGGTAAACAGGGCTTTGGCAGGAATAAGAACTTTCCAAAGCCATTCAGGAAGCCTTAAGGAAGTGTGTTCATGCTGAATTAATTATGTTTTTATTGCTTATGAAAAGATTGTGGAAAGACACATTGTCCTCACTGTAAGAAAGGAGATGTTAATTTGTATTCATCTAGCTGAATAACACAGCTGAAAGGAGGTAATGCAGGAATCTGTCACTGTCATCCTTGTACAGCATTCCTTATTTTTGGTATATTCTAGTTAAAAAGTTAAAAGTATTCTGAGATTTGAGAGCAGGCAGAGAAAGCCANAGGTGATCACTCTGCTTTGAGGAAAGGCTGAGGGAATTGGGATTGTTCATACTGGAAAAGAGAAGTTTAAGGTTTTTTCGTGACTTTGCAAGACATTGTACTTGAGGATAAGTCTTACATGATCATTCCTAGAGGGTGCAGAAATATCATCCTCCCTAATGAAAAAATAAGATTAGAGATATTTACAGATGAAAGAAGTCCCATGAAATTGTATCAGGTCATAGAGTGGGTATACTTTAGAGAAACTCAATCTAACAGACAGTCAAAAAGAGATTTGCATTGTTTTTTGACAATACATTAAAAAATAGCTTAGAAATTTTATAAAATCACATAAAAGAATGAAGTTTCACTTATCTTACAAATATTTAAAACACATGAAAGAGCATATGATTTCCACAAGGGGGTGTAAAAAATGTCCCTAAATACAAATGATTTGTACTTGAATGTTTTACTATTTTTAAAATCATTTCAACTTTTTATGTGCTTTTCAGTACCCCTCTGAACATTTTTCTATTGCTGTCTTCCAGTGCTCATGTGTCTGGAACTTTATTTAATATCCCATTTGTGCTTGCACTAAGGACAAAGAGAAACAGGCTACTAGGTTTTTTTCCTGCTTGGCACGATCTGCACAGATCAGAAGTTCTGGGGTTTTATAAGCTATACCACAATGTAAACAGGTCCAATTTGTGCCCTGATATCTTCCTTCAATCTGATTTAACTGTATTTCTTTTGCTAGTTTACATCTTTCTCTGTTTTTTCTCTCTGTTCCCAGACTGGTTTTATGCACTTTTTCACACTGCTTGCAGATTACTCAGCATAGACTCCAACAATGTTACAGTTGTTTGAAAGCATTAGTAACATTAACATTATTTTCATTGCCAGATTACTGAAAGAAAAAACAAACAAACAAACAAACAAAAAAGGCAAGAGAAAACACCATTTCTTCCTCATTTCCTGGGTTCTTTTCTTCATTTCTGTGTCATGTCCCTTACCATCATCTTCTTTTTTTGGCAGAATAACACTTTCCCTTCATATAGGCAAGGATTAGTATATATTTGCTCCATTATGTAGTGCCTCCCATCTCTCCTTAGTGGTTAACAGATGCTCATTTGCCCAAGGACTTCTCTCATGTATTAAGACCCTTTTTTCCATGAGTATCCTGTATGTGTGATATGTGTTTTCTGCCTAACAGGGTCCAGAATCCTTAGGAATCTACACAATTGTTTGGAAAGGGATTGCGGGCTGGCACCCTTGCCAGGCTAGTTCACTGCCTAAGCACATCAAGATAAACTTCCTGCATTTGCCTATTAGTGGCATGTCTCTTACTTAGACTCACGAAAAGCTGCATGTGACATCTCAACTTGCAGAGGTAGAATTAACATTCTGCCCAAAAGGGAATGAAATGATCTGGAAGGAAAGTAGAGGAAAGTAGAGCATAAACAGGCAGAGACGTCTCAGGAGCTTCTGGGAGATGATGACGCTAAAAAGCAGCCAGAGTCAGGGGGTAAATTCATGTCATAAACATGCTGAGGGGGAACTGATAGTGTCAGGGGCATCAACTATCCCCCATCTGAGGCAATAGAGGGCAACACCCAAAGGGAAAATCTGGCATTAGCAGTGGGGAACTGTTTCATAGCTGCTGCTGAAAGTCCTCAGTCAGATGAAATCCTTCTAGAGAGGGTTTTTTGCTCACACTTTACAATGCAGTGATGAACATGTCTGAGAGTTCATTGCCGTGCTACAGCCTAATAAAGCCAGAGCCTCTGCCTCTTGTGTTTCTTTCTGCTCAGCTGCACCTAGGAACATTGTCTTATCAAAGAGTTTATTAAAAAGGAATATAAAAATCTACTCCATAAATTATTTCAACTGATAAAGAAAGAGGTACAAGTAGCTACAAGCTCTGATGTCTTTTCCGACAGAAAGGAACAAAAAAAGGAACAAATACAATGTTATGTTTCTTTATTGAATTTGTTAAAACAAGTACATGCTCCACCACCTGCCTTCTTCAAACTTTTCAAGTTTTCTAAATGTAATTCTTCAAAGGTAAACCCTTTGAAAAGACTTATTTTCAGAATCTTGGGAAATGTCCAATAGCATTTCTATATGGCAAGTTTTATATAGATCACATCGATATTTCCTATTTATTACAATTTAGACTTTGTTACTGCCATTTTCTTCAAATACAGTATTCTCTACAAATATATATTTTCCCCCTACTGTAAGACAACATTTCTATTACTCTTACTCTTTTTAATCCCCTTGTTTTTCTTGGTCACCTAAAGAATAAAAGATAGTGTAAAGAGCAGTATAAAACCACTTCAGGGAAATAAAAAAACCCAAACTAACTATATTCTGAGCACTTTTATGCATATGTAATAATGTTGTAGGCTTATTATATAATGTGACTAGTAAAAGGCTCTGCAAAATCATCCTAGCTGAGGTCCACCAGATTGAAACCAACTGCGGACTGAACTCTGCAAATGTCAATTTGTTTCTGAATAAATTAACCTGATTTGAAAAATAAAATCAAATTTCAAGCTACACAACCAATGACATCATATCTGAAAGTCTTATACTAAGTGGCTCAAGACCAGAGAAAAATATCATCCTATATAATCGAATCTAGTTTATTGTTTTACTATAACAGGAGCTCCACATCTCTTTAAACCTATTTTAAAAAGAATATGAGAGAAGGAGAATTAAAGCATTAATTGTATTGAAGCAGATAGAAAAACCTCCTATTTTTCTCATGAGCCAATACAGGGTGAGGAATAAAAAAATGTCCTGCCAAGAAATGGATATTTAAATCTATTACCAATCTTCCAGAACTCAAAGTTTAAAGCTGTGCAGATTGATAAACATACAGACTGGTTTCTTCCTTAGGTGGCTTGTCTTAGAATACCACAGAAATTTCTACAACATCTGAAGAAATTAACACAGTCCCTTCTTTCCTCTCCCCAATTTTACTGCAGCGTGTGAGGAATTGAGACCACTTCAGATGTTTTTCACAATGTTTTTTCTAAAAGTAAAAATGACACACTTTTGATTAGAAAGCCCACCCAAAGCTAGGCTATGAAATTGCATGGAAGCTACCGCCACCACAGCTCTGACTTTGTGGGCTTTGATGGATTGAGAGGGAAGAATGAGGATAGGCTGAAGGATTGTGCAAGACTGAAGGAGACCATAACGTCTTCCTTCAGAAGTAGAGTGCCAAGGTGAGAGCACGGCATAGGTTCTGCATCACTACCTCAGCACAGAGTCCTAAGATATACCCCGGACTAAACTGCCTAATTTGGCCTCAGTTGAACCTGAACTGCAATATGGAGTCTCTGGACTTTGTGGTTTCAATTTAGAGTAGGAGGGTGTCTTTGGAACATGGTTCTTGACTTTCGGTATCTACTGAACGTCAGCTCACATTGCAGAGGAGCCTCCTAGTATGTGAATAGGATCCTATTGGGATGAAAACCAGAGGAGAGATGAACTTCAGGAGCTTGTTAAATGCACTCATGCCACAGAGGTCTCCTGAAGTCAAAACTGCAAAACTCAGCACCTTGAGAAAACTGTTTCTAGAGTCCTGAGTACTAGCAAATGTATACGTACTGTTTTGTCCAAAGCTTGATATTTACTGGTAAAAATGAGAAAGTCCATAAAAATCAATGTTTTCAAGAGACCAGGCTCTTTTTGGAACATGATAATTCTTTGGTGTCACAGAAATATATGACCTTTTATTTCTGTAATCAAAAAAGTAATTGAGAAATAGTTATTTCTCTACATATTTCCCCCCTTCTACAGGCAGAAACAATAAAATGTAATAAAGCACTATTATTGGTCTGTTGGTTCAAATCCTAGAAAACCTAGTTATCTGAAATATAACACTGTTAACATATGTTGAAAGGTATAATTAAGAATGAAACATAAAGCCTGGAGATCATGTTTTACAGCTACTGTTTTAAACTGCTTCATTTACCCCCAAAACCATCACAACTCAAGGCGACACAAAATTGACCCATTATAAACTTTTTCTTATTGCTGTCCTTACGCTCTGGGGAAAGAAAAATGTTTTGCTTAACTCTAGAACTTCAGAGGAGAGTAAATTATTTCAACTATGTTAGTGTTTGGAAAAAGACACAAATTTCACATAACTGTCTTCTTTTATTTCTACATAAAACGTAATTTATAAGTGAAGATTAAAGGAATTATATTTATTTAGCTTAAAGAGGTGACACCTAGGAAGAAACATGATAACTCTACATAAATAGTTAAAGGGCAGTAATAGGGGAGAAAAGAAGAGCTAGTCACACTGAACATTAGTCATAAAACAAGGAGTAATGGGCTGAGTTAGAAGGATAAATTTACCTTGGTTATTACAAGAACTCTGAGAGAAAGGACAATCAGAGCAAGAGTTCTCTTGTGAAATAATTATTCCACAATCTTTGGAGACATTAGAGGTAGGAGTAAAAATCTATCTGTTAAAACATTATGAGTTTTCACAGACTGAATTTGATGACCAGGAACATCCTTTTTTGGGTTGACTTTGTCTCAATGTTAGATGCCAACCAAGCCACTGTTTTACTTGCCCTGTTCAACAGGGCAGGTGGAGGAAATACAACAAAAAGCCCATGGACTCAGAGATCACTCACCCATTACCAGTACCAGCAAAACAGACTCGATTTGGGGAAATTAATTTAATTTGTTGTTAATTAATATAACAGTAAAATGATGAGGGATAGGGAAAAAACCTAAAAACACCCCACCATTCTTTTCTTCCCAGGTTCAGCTTTGCTCTCAACTCTTCTAATTTCTTCCTCTGGGTGGCACAAGGGGACAGAGGAGAGAGGCTGGTGTCAGTTCAAAAGTCATGGTCTCTGCTGCTCCTTCCTCCTCATACTCTTCCCCTGCTCCAGGGAATGAGATCCCAACCCTAGGGAAAAGTCCTTCATGACCTTCTCCAGTGTGGGCCCTTCCAACAGGCTGCAGTTCTTCAAAAACTGCTTTGACATAGGTTCTTTCCAGAGTTTATGGTCCTTCAGGAATGGTCTCCTTAAGCACTGATCCTCCAAGGATCCTAGCAGAAATCCTGCTCCTCTCCATGGAAGATTTAAATCCATGGGCTGTAGCTGTCTTCAGAATGTGCTTACCTGCTCAGTGTGGAATCCTCCATGGACTGCAGGGGGACAACCCGGTCTTCTCCAGGATCTGCAGGAGAATCTCTGCTCCAGTGCCTGGGGCTCCACCTCCCCATCCTCCTTCACTGGCCTTGGTGTCTGCAGAGTTGTTTCTCTCGTACATTTTCACTGCCCTCTTTCAGATTCTGTTGTGGATTGTTTTGGTTTTTTCCTGTTCTCAGATATGTTGTCACAGAGACACCACCAAAATCACTGGTTGGCTCAGCTTTGGCCAGCAGTGAGTCCTTCTTGGAGCCACTAAAACTGGCTTTATTGGATATAGGAGAAGCTTCTGGGGACTTCTCAGAGAATCCACCCCTGCAGCTGCTCTGCTCTCAAAATCTTGCCAAGTAAACCCAAAACAATAGACTCTCAGTATGGGGAGGAAAAGAAAAGTGCATGCTTAAAAATATCCAGATCTATAGGAGCACAAACTCCCTCTGATCAAATCAAGCTGTTCTAATAATCACAGAATCACAGAATCACCAGGTTGGAAGAGACCTTCAAGATCATCGAGTCCAACCTCTGTCC
>VZRQ01000912.1:497860-583993 GCA_013397975.1 Machaerirhynchus nigripectus
GGGGTCGGCGAAGAGACGATCTGGGGAATTGGATCTCCTCCCTTTGGGATGTCCGGGGTCGACGAAGGCTGGGGAGGAGATCAAGCAGCTTAATTTTAACTTCATCCAACATTCAACTGTTTTTAACTTAGGGGAAGCGAGGTTGTCTCCTCCTGGGGTGTCCGGGGTTGACGAGGAGACAACCTTGGGATATTAGGTCACCTCCCTATGGGACGTCTGGCATCGACTTAGGACGGAGAGGTGACCAGCGATAAAACCTTAATTAACTTCATTAACTGTATAAACGTCTGAAAATCATCATATCTTTGTAACAGTCAACTATAAACGTTTGTTAATAATAAACATAGTCTCTTAGGATGACGACTTAAGATGGCGGCGGTTGTCTTTGAGAGTCCCCGGTGCAAGAAGCCATTTTGTTTTCTGGTGTTTCTGACAGTTTCAAACAGTGTAGAGAGCTGGGGGGCAGAAGTAAAGAGCAGACTTCAGGCTGTCAGACCTGGTGGGGGAAGAAGGAGCTTCCTGTGACCAGAGGGGACAACTAGTCAGCGACGGCTGCAATTCAAACTCTCTAATTTGGATAAAACTAAGTTTGGAAAGTAAAATGCTTACTCTTAGGGTGTGAAACAAGAGGTTTTCACATGTCTTCCACAAGCAGTTTCCTGTACTTAAGGGGTTTGGTGGTTTTCTTAATTCCCATATTGGTTATGTAATTATTTTTCAGTAAATCATGGCTTTCCTGAGCTGAAAATCCTTCTGGCTGTCAGCAAGGAACACTGATCACACAGTATCCACCCCGAGGCTGTCTCACAAGGAAATGGAAAAAAAACCTTACATATTTTGGATTAATTTATACTCCTAAAATTCATAAAAATTAATTGAAAACTTCTGCATAGTAGCAAAACTGTGCTAATACTAACTTATGCTTTTGGAATCTCCCTGGGACATTGCATGAGCTCATTATTTTCACAAAACAGACTGTAGATTGCTTACACACACTCTTCTGCTCACAGCTTCCTTGTGTTTGTGGTTTCAGGATATTCCTGCTGTGACATTATCAACAAAGGTGATTGTATCCTGGTCAAAGCTGATGTTAAGTGTTTGGGGAGAAAAAACCCAAGATGTTTATTGAGTCATTGAATCCACCGAAGGAGATAGTGAATCAGTCACTTTGCAGGAGTGAAAGCCATCCAACCAGCTGTCCCCCCTCTCTCCTGGCTGGGGCATTTGGAAGAGATAACTCAGGCCAGATTACTAGCCCAGAGAGAAGTCAGAGGGCCCAGCAAGGGGTCACCTCCAGGCTCTTGAGAGTCCGAGCCCAAGCCCCGAATACACATCTTGGTGTGAGAGCAGATGTGGAAAGAGATAAAAGAAAATAAGCATCAGTGACCAGAAGACATGGTTCTCATGTCTATAAAAGCCCACATAAATTATCAGAGATGCAGAAGTCTCTTACACACTCCTTGGGAATGTATGAGAAGATTTCTTCCCAAAGCTTGGACGCAACTTTGAGGTTACTTTTCTGGGAATTGAGAGAAAGGATTTTTCGATGTGTGCTCCATCAAGAATTGGTGGTAAGAAACACTGGATCCTAAGTTATATTATTTCTTAGGTAGCTGTAAATTTAATGGTATCTTTAAGTCCATATGTAATACTAGTAATCCCTTTTGTCTTATCCTTGTGTAGTAATAGTCTATTCTAAGTATTATGTTTGTTAGTTTTGTGTCTATTAATAAATAATTCATTTTATAATAGACCAAATCAGCCATTAATAAAGAACTGGCATATGGGAGTGGGTTTTGGGGTGCTGGCCACTTCAATACAGCTACTGCCTGCTGCCAGAGGTCTGGGCAAAAGGCAAGAGCTGATTTGAACCCACATCATCCACTCATAACACTGGCCCTAGAGACTGCCGGCACACAGGTCGAGCTGTGGGAAGTGAGTGCACTTTGCCTGGGCTCACAGCTGGGCTGTGGGGCCTGTTTGTGTTATGCACACTGTGCGAATGTGTCATAGACTAGAAACCTTGCCATGCCAACTGCAGCCTCCCTGCACCCTCCACACAAGCTCTGCACACCTTGCTTGGCCATTAAATTTGAAATTCTGTGTCACTTCATGGTGCAGTTCTGTTCTTGAGACTCTGAATTCCCCTATGACAGGTAAAAACTCCAGGTGGGGTAGCATTTTTCCAGTACTTTTCCAGTAATGGTATTTTGCCAATCCTTTTTCTAAAAATGTCTAGTGTTTCATACAAACCTCTACAGCCTTCAATAACCTCAGTGACACATTGCAGCACCCCACCATCCCGTTCTTTACAAGTATTCTCAGAAGCCAAGTATTTGCTTACACACTCCATCTGCTCTGTCTGATTTTTCTATGGTGCTTCTTTACACTTCAGCTGGTTTCATTAGTATTCTCTGATACAATCATCAATTTTGGCACAAAGTGTTTTAATTCTTTCATTATATTTACTTGTTTGTTGTTTTTTTTCCTCCTATCTGTTCATTGTTATCAATCCCTTTGACTCTGTTTCACAGTTTAATTCCTGGAGTACATTATGAATTCTGATGGAGGGAGAAGGAGAAGGTTTTTTTTTGTTTGTTTGTTTGTTTTGTCTCTATTTAATAAAGATATATCTTCAGCCTTTTATTTGAAGTTGGAGATAAGTTGAGAACTAATTTCAAATTTGAAAATGAAACAAGTTTGTATATGTGGAGGGAAATACACAGTTTATAGCAGGCCAATTTGTGGTATGTACTCTTGCCGTAGACGTTATAGTTCCACATCACTGGGCATTTTGTACTAAACTTTGTTAAAAAAATCCAACTCTACATCAGTTCATATAGTTTCACATTGGATACATACTAGAACTTTGGAAAAAATTAAATGTATTACATGATATAGCTGACAGCAGACTGTTTGTTAGGAGTGAAAATAGACTTTTTAATGATACATAAAGCTAAGGTCATTTTCACATTTAGTTTATTAGTAAACGCTGAGTTGATACATGGGTCACCACAGCTGCTTGTTTGTAGACTTATAAGAATCATTCCTTGCTGTCTGTTTGAGCTAAAGCCCATATGGATTCTTTTAATGTATTAGCTTGACCTTTAATCATATAATTTTCAAAGCATTTTTGCGTAATTGTCCCATCTGGGTTATAAATTGGATGACTGGTGTTTTGCTTCTGATAACTGACCAATTCACAGCTTAACTTGTAATACTGCAGCCTCTCAAGTTAAGAGGTCATGATTTCTTTTTTTTTTTTTATACTAATATTGATGATGTTTTGCTTTTGAAAGATGACAGAGACTAAACTGTGAACAGTAAAACCTGTTTATTCCCATTTTTTCCTTCAGCATTTCTGTTTTTGCAAGTAATACACTTTATTTTCTGGATGTGCAATGATTTGTTTTTTCAGTTTTGCCTGGAAGCATTCTTTTTTGTGACAAAATTCACAAAATCAATGCATTTGAAATAAATAGGTGCTATTTGCATACACTTCTTAAAAAATCATAACTCTATGTATTTCAGGTTAAGATGTGTGTCAAAGACTGAAAATAGTTTATGCCTCAAACATTGATATAAAGTTTTAAAGAAACTACAGCCACAGAAATCTCCCTGAAGAACTATTCTGTGCCTTCTGGGGGGACCTTCACCACCAAGAAGACCGGCTGGAAAGGACCAACAGAACATTGCTGGGATCCACGGAGTGGTGATATTTTCCTTAATCTGTCCCTGTCACTCTCTTTCTGTCCCCCCCACCTATTTTTCACCTTTCTTTCTTTCTCTTTCCCTCTCTCTCTCTCTCTCTCTCATATCTACCATCAATAAAACCCATATTATTGTCACTGGCATATGGTCTCGTTTGCACCTTAATTTGGGCAGAGGAATTTCTAAAGAACCTTAATAACAATTGGATCATAACAGATGTGACAGGACCCTAAGTTGAGACTGCCTGTCAAATGTGGATCAATTGACATTTCTCCCTTAAGGCAATGCCCCCCAAATATTTTTAATCTGAAAAATCTATGTTTATCTAAGCAGAAGCTAAAGAAATGGACTTATTGAAATAAAATTGCTAACTAAAAATAGATAAAAATAAAAGGAGTATAAACAAATCTTAACAACACTCTTGTCCTGCTTTCAGCTGGGATAGCATTGTTTTCTTCCTAGTATCTGTAGCAGTGCAGTGGCTTCAATTTAAGATGAGGATGATGTTGATGGCACCTCGATGCTTTTGTTGTTGAAGAACGGTGTTTACCCCAAGTCAAGGATGTTCTGTTTTATACTGCCCTGCCAGCGGGTGGGCTGGGTGTGCACAAGGTGCTGTGAGGGGGCACAGCTGGGACAGCTGATCCCAAGTGACCAAAGGACTATCCCAGACCACATGGCATCATGCCGAATGATAACACTGGGGAAAGCTGGCTGGGGAATGGTGACTCCCTTCTCAAAGATAGGCTGGGCATCGGTCAGCGGGCAGTGATTAATTTCATTGTGCATCAATTGATTTCTATATTCTTTTATCATTAATAACATTTTCCCTGTCTTAACTGTCTTTATCTCAACCCACAAGATTGTTTTTTTCCTCTTGTCTGCTCCATTCCACTGGGGAGAGTGAACAAATGGCTGTGTACCATTTAAACACGACAGCCCTTTTTGGCACCCAACATGAGGCACAAAGGGTAGAGATAATGACAGATCTAACCAGACCATGTTAGAACAAATTTGCTATAAGCATTCATTATATTAGTTTAATAGTCTGTGGTTATGATGTTTATTTATTTGCTCTCAGAGTTGTAATTGTTCTCAGAATCATGTTATGTAAGACTTTACTTGCTCTTTATCACCTCCAGGGGCTGGACTGGGGTTATCATTTTGCTGTAACTGTGTGTGTAACACTGGCTTACAGTGTGATAAAATTACTAATCGTGAGACTAATCTGGTATTTTTACTCAGCACTGATGCCATCCCTCTGCTTCAGGAACCAATTTATATGGGAGACAGGGAGGGACATTTTTTGCCTCTCCTTCCTCTTCCCCTTTGCCTTCTCCTCCAAGCTAGTTAAAATAACTCTTGAAAATTTTGGATGGGATGTTCCTATTGCTATATCTTCTGAATATGTATCAGATCTTGTTTAAGGTTAAGCAATAACATCCAGAGACCTGCCCCAAGGCTGGATAATTTTAAGTGTCAGGGTGTGTGGTACCGTATGGACAAGTACTTACAACAGTGGGCACCTCCAGTGTTTTGAAATGTCATCCCTAAACAAATGCAGAATATGGAAAAAATGAGAAATTTTTTTAGGAGTATGCTGTTCCTCTGTCAATTCCAGTGACATAGAAATTTCTGCAAAATGCTGGGATCTGGCCCAGGCTTACTGAGCCTGTGGTTTTACCTGTGTGACAACAAAGACAACATGAGGAAGTGGGACGGAAAACTTAACTCAATCCTAGAGTCACAGGTAAGTGTGTTGCAAAGAAAAATAATCACAAAAGGGGGTTCTTCCACAGAAATTCTTGCTTCAGATCCCTGTGGACTGTTCCCCATGGACACTTCCCCAGAGTAGAAGAGCTGATTTTACTTCTGATCTTAATAAAGGGACTTCTTATTTGTATTTATAAGAAGTGAGTAACAAATGTTATGACCAGGACTAGAGGGGTCCTGCTTCAGTCAACTGAGAAAGAGGTCAACCATGTTTCCTGGATCCGTGTTTTCTGATGGCCTGACACATCAGACCCACAGGAACATAAGGCTCTAGTCAGTACTAATGAGATCAAGCTGTGCAGGGGCAGGACCCAACTGTATTTCTGGAATGATGGGAACAGCAGACTCTGCTGGAGATTAAAATCAGCCTGACCATAAATGAAGGGCTGAAACGTCCTATAATGACTGGCCCAGAGACTGTGTATCCTTGGCATAGAATACCTCAGGAGAGGGTGTTTCAAGGACCCAAAAGGACATTATACCTGTAATCAACTGCCCCAGGAGTGGAAACCCAGACCCACCATCTCCTGTGGACTGATCCAGACTGCAGTGGAACAGGATGAATGTCCAGAACATCTGATTTACATCACTGTATGGGGCAACACAGTAGAAGTTTTTTGAAAAAGGGAAATAAATAGTCCAAATCCTTCCAGAAGCTGATTTTGCCATGAAACAGAAAAAATCTGTGAGGAAGCAGAGCCATACAGTCCTAAGGGTACAATGCCCATACCACATGGCATCATGCCAAGAAATAAGCTTGGAGAAATTGGCAGGGGGATGGCAGCTCACTGTCTGGGGAAGGGCTAGGCACCAATTCCCCAGTGGGGAGCAACTGCATTGGGCTCCACTTGGTTTGCATATTCCTTTACCATTATTATTATTTTCCCTTCCTTTGCTGTCCTACTTACCTTACTTTCCTGATTCTGTCCGTCTCACACTGTGGGGAGTGACCACAGGGTGTTCAGCTGCTTGCAGGGTTAAACCACAAGAGCACAGCTCCTTTGCCCCCAGCATCCTGCTGTCAGTAACACAGGATCGTGTGGGTTGAAGAAACTTTCAAAGATAGTGAATGTATTTTTCTGACTGGAGCCTACTTGTGTGTCTGCTCTCTTCCATCGTGTCCCTTGTCAGGTCTGTGTTCTGTCCCTTCTCTTTAACTGGATATAGAGACTGGAGCTTGACACTTTTTTTCCCCACAGTTTTTGATTTTACCTGCTAGCTACCTGCAGGAGTTTTTTCTGTGAATTTTATAAACATAGCAGTTTATTCTCTTTTTTTTTTAATCTAAAATCACAATTTAATAGTACAAGCAAATTATGCTCTGAAAAAAAAGCATGACTTTCCCATAACTGGCTCAATGACCAGAAGAAAAGGATCCCATGATTTGGACTCATCCTAGACTTATGTTAAAGAAAAAAATCAATTATGTAGGGATACTTCTACTTTGTGTGCAGACAACTGGTATTTGCATTCCAGCATAACAGGTCCGAAAATATTTTTTAAATAAAAAATTTAACAGTAAATTTCTATGTACTTGATCAAATAAATTTAATTTATTTTGATATTAATTGTATTTTGCACATCTTTGGCTTTTCCATGCACAATCTACAGTAAAAGTCTAATAACTGTTTCTATCACTGTTTACAAATAGGACTGCCTGGGGTTTAGGAAAAATACACAAATAAATATGTCACATTGTGCTGTTTAAGACTTTAATGGATTGTGCAGTATCTCTTCATGGATCCAGTTAAGGCTGTTCAGTGGTTGAAGAACTTCATTTTATTTGGGGGGGGGTATTTAACATAAATCATCTTTGGAAATCTATTTTGATATATTTTGTTGTTTGTTTTATGAGCAACTATTTTATTTAGCCCCATGCTGTGCTTTGAGGATATTTCTGGTTTAGGAATACTTACCATAGAGTACAAGCAGGTAGTGCACATGGTTCTACCATCTCTTTTAATTCGGCAATAATTTGATGGTGCTGTATGTATTTATGCATTCCCACCTTTCTTTCCAGTTAGGGCATCAGCACACTGGGCTATGTGAATCTCTCACTTACAAAACATTGGCCTTTCTGAAGTGTAAGCGGTAGAGTCATGTCAGCAATGGATTTTGCTTAGGTTGCTTTCAGTCTAGCCATGCTTGGAACATTTTCCTGGCTATTCACAAAGGGATACACCATGCAGCTCAGAGATTACAGTGCTGCAATAGATATAATATGATTTATTAACAGGCTTATTATCTAGCTTAACACATTTAAGAAAGGAAACAAATAGAACTATTGGAATTTTAACACTCGAAAGTCCTTTTCTCAAATATGTTTACTGCGTAAGATGGTTGTGTCACAGTTCTGTACACATCCCACTCAGTACCAATATTTTAATGATTCTCAGTGTACTGATTGCAACAGGGCCCAGAGCACATCCTGCCTCCTGTTAGCTTATCCCCTTCCTCAAATTGTCTATCAAATAGCACAGGATGTACTGCAAAGAATGCCTTTGTTTATTTAAAACCTTCAATGGCTTTTATTCCAGACATTGCTACTACATTAAGTGTCCAGCTTCACTTCTATCCCCTCTTAAGAGATGATGTTGTTGCTGCTGCCTTACATCTTACTGCAGTGCTGCATCCAGCTCTGGGGTCCCAGCACAGGAAGGACAGGGACCTGCTGGAGCCAGCCCAGAGGAGGCCACCAAGGTCATCAGAGGGATGGAGCAGCTCTGCTGTGAAGAAAGGCTGAGAGAATTGGGATTGTTCAGTATGGAACAGAGAAGGCTTCACGGTGACCTAATTGTGTCCTTCCAGTACCCGAAGGAAGCCCACAAAAAAAGATGGAGAGAGACTATTTACAAGGGTCTGGAGTGAAAGGACAAGGTGGAATGGCTTCAAACTGGCAGAGAGTAGGTTTAGATCAGATCTTAGGAAGAAATTTTTACCTGTGAGGGTGGTGAGGCACTGGCACAGGTTGCCCAGGGAACCTGTGCTTGTCCCATCCTTGGAAGAGTTCAAGGCCAGGTTGGATGGAGCTCTGAGCAACCTGGTCTACCCTGCCCATGGTAGGGGGTTGGAACTGAGTAATCTCTAAGGCCCCTTTGTATCCAGGATCCAGGCATTCCATGATTCTGTGATATGGGACAGAATATTTGAAAGTTTCCCATTCTATGTGAATGTAACAGGTCTGTGTGAAATGTAATAGGTCTTCCTATTATTTTAAAAATAATTCTTTTTTCGTAGATATGTACTTAATATTTACTGTATGCACTTAATATTTTCTTGTGACTGTCATCTTAGGAGGCTAAAAAAAAGTAATTTAAAGCAATTCCAGAAAATATATCATGACATGAAAAAAGGCACTTCTTAATAACATTACTGAAGTAGGGGCCATTGTTTAAGAAAAGCATTACTCTTATTGCTCTCCTATATAATTTAAACCAAAAAAATGTGGCATAGAGCTAACAGGTTGGTGATGATAAATTTATTCCTAAAACTTTTTCAGAGTACTTTATGAACCCTTCTCTGTAATGTCCTGAAACCTTTAAAAAGATATATTGTTTATTGGAAGTTCAGGATTACTAAGTTTTCAAGATGGGTGAGTAATTACTGAAAATTTATAACAGCCAACACACTGCTGTGGAGACGCTGGCATTACTTTTCCTTTAAAATTAACAACTCACATGCAGCAGCTTCGATTCCTCTGTTAATAAGACATCAGTTTCAAAACACAAACGTGTTTTTTAGCCATTCAATCATTTTTACGGGTGAGTTTCAGGCCTGGTGCTGCAGAACCACGTGGTGGAGCTGTTGAATAAATTTGGGTTCTCACAGCACCGTCCTGGGTGAGCTCTGTGTTAGAGCTGCTGCCACTCCTGTTATCTCTGTGTGTGAGCCTGCCTCCTCACATCTATCGGGGCTAACGGGGGGCCCGAATGCAGAGACAGATGTTGACAGCTGCTTCAGAAAAAGATTCAGAGGAAGAGAAAACCAAAATGAAATAAATGCAGTCCAGGCCAATCTATCAGTCAAGAATGCAGCATCCTATCAAATGTACAAAATATGATGTTGTCACTGATGATTTTAATTGTCTTTTTTTCCCCTTAGAAATCATTTTCATAGCAAGTAGTAAGCATCTTTCTTCAAAATACATTAATTTAGTTTTGAATGGAGATAACACCCTTGACAGGGATGTGTGCTCATCATCTAACATGACAAGCACATAATGTAGTTCAGTAATAGAAATAGTTTTGGTTCATTTAGGGTGGCCCAAATATTTTTTGTTACTATTTCACTGTTTAATTTACTACTTAGATTTGACATAAGCCTGGGTTATGTTTAGAGCTATTTTGGGGAGGCTGCAAAGAAACCTCAACACCCACAAGATACTCACAATTTCCTGAATAATGATTGAATCTTTGAGCCTCTGAGATCACGTATGCTTTAGGGGAGATGAGTGAATAATAGCAATGCAGCCATCTGGCTGATGGTGGAAGCTTCAAGAGTCCCTGTGTTTGCACGATTTGTGTCTATTCTTTGGAGTAATAAAAGGCAATATCAGAATCAGTTTGCGTAGTCTGTCTCTTTTCAGTGTATTGGTTTTGATGTATATTTGTGAGCTAGAACATGGAAGAATTCTCATAAAACAGTCAAAGGAGGCAAAGCTAGGAATTTATGTGTAAACACAGCATGGTGTGAAATTACCAATGGACTGCTCTGCCTGCAGCCAGAAATCTTTTGTCTTGGATCAGTAAGAACTACAATCCTCATGCCCATTTGTCTCCTGCCAAATCAAATGCCTCTCTGTGAGACATTCCAAATACTGCTGCTGACAAAGATCTTTCTTTCTTAATTGTAAAATCACGATAACATATTTTTAATGCAAATATACGAAATCAGTAATAGTTCTAGGAATTTTACTTGCTGCATTACTGTTCCCTATGTTTCTTTTTACTCATATCAGACTCCAGATTTTCCCCAAAATCGCAAATTCTGAGCATTAGCTATACCTATGTTCCAGAGTTCTGACAGTACAATTAATAACAGATGATGTTACAACTTGACACAGTAAGTAGGTTGATATCAGATGTTGCAAACATACAAAAACACAATTACTGACCCTTTAAATTTTATGTTCGCTGTTAGAAAAGAGCTTAACTGTTGCAGCTGATCTTTTTGTGTATACTTGGCCCACATACTAATGCTAAATCAGTGTGACTTCATTTGTCTCCCTGGTATTGTTTTAGGTGCCTGTTAACATAACCTGAGCTGACTTGAACTATTATCATCATAGAACAATGGGCAGCTAATTTATTAGCAGTTCAAGACACAATACCCAAACCAAAATAATTTCAAGGAACTACAACACTATTGCATTCTTTTACGTGTCATTTTATACCCCTAAAGAGGGCTAAATAATTTTTATATAAATAGGCTTACTATTCTGAGAGGATTTAAAATCTTTTAAGGCCACATACAGGTAAACAGTGCAAATACATTTCAATGCTGTATGAACTTTGATGTATGTTAGTTGAAAGGTGATATACAAACCAATTTATGCCTCAAACCAGCTTATAACTTCAACCCAGAGCAGTTCATGGTTTTGCCACTGACAGGGACAGGCTGTGGTGAGTCCTGGTGGGGAAGGGACTGACAGCCCCAGGCAGTCCTAGCTGGATGAACAACCCCCAGGGGTTTGGGGGATCTCTATGGCAGCTTTCTTCTCCTCCCTGGGAGCAGGGGGAAGGAAGTAGGAAGAGGATGGGAAAATGTATAAAAAGAAATCCAAGGCAACCCCCAGGACTGAAAAGAAAGCGAGCCCACCACCACCATCAGCTCCTTCTACTGAAGACCTCAGGACTTGTCTCCACCCCAGTCCTGGCCCACATTCTTGAGGAGGATTTCAGTGTTGACTGTAAAATCCAAAGGGACACTGAAGGAGCAACCCCAACATGAGGGATAGATTATAGGTTGAGGGCTGTTTTTTTGTATAACATTTAAGCTGTATTATTACTTAGGCTTTTCTGTATTCAGATACTTTGGGTTATGGAAGTAGTAATACAGTTATGTTAGCAAGATATTCTTGATTCTACACCCACGGTCTGTTACCTATTGACTGTAACAGAATTTTGGTATAATAAGCTGAACCAAAATTAGAAATTTACTGCAAATGTCATTAATTTTGCCTCTCGTGACAGAGTGCTAGAAATGTTTGGTTTGCAACCCTTCCGCTAAGACTACGGTTCCTCCCTGGTGAAGTTTCCAGATTTTTCCATTTTTTCAGAGGCCAAACTGAAAAACTTACTTGCCCATACAGTTATATTCTAAATAGGTCCTTAAAAGTGGGACTAAAAAATTTGCAAGGATTTTTTTCCCAGGAACTTTTCTTTCAGTCAGCATGTCAGTAGAAGCGTACAGGCACTATAGAATGAGCAGATCCTGCAGAACACAGCATCATCATGAGAGTCAAAGTGCAGGTGTCTCACACGAGTATTTAACAAGCAGGATAGCTACATATCTGTGTGCCCATGTTGTGTACTTGTGATGACTTTCAAAATTAATTTCCCTTATGGTGGCATATCTGCTACAGAAGGGAGCTGGAGAGAGACTCCTTCTTAGACTTCTAGACTGCTGAGCAACATATTCTCACTGGTGAGATTTGAATATAGGTTGCTTGGAAGGAGGCAATTTCAGATAGAATTTCAATTCCAGACAGAGGGTTTCTCCCTGGCACACACATAAAACACGCATGTACACGTGGCTGGCCACACAGATGGCCAAAGAGAGAAAACACAGCCCTTGGCACAAGTACAAACTGCACCAATGGCCTCATCCTGTGCCTTTGTCTAATCGGGGTGAAGTTCATTTAGTCAGAAGTATATCCACATGTACAACAGGCTTTCCTCCTGTAGCTGGACGTACACACATGGTCCATACAGTACCCTTAGCCCCCCTAACAGGTGTCAGCAGAACAAATAAGCCCCCAGCGTCCCACAGCCCAACTGGCTGCTGGTGCAGAAACTGTTTGCAAGCAGGCATAGACACAGACACAGACACAGACAGACACAGTGGATTCCTCCCGTAACTCAGCTTAGACACTCAGTGCACCCAGTGACTGGCCCTGAATCCTCTTGTCTCTGGTTATTTCCTGCACAGAGAGGCACACCTAGAGGTTTCCATCAATCCCCAGACTCAGGCTCTCTGGAGATAGCCTGGAACTCTTTGTCCATTTAGTAGCTCATTCCTTCAGGCTTCATCTCTTTCCCAAGGACACACACAGCTGGCTCCTAAGCCACTTGCCTTTTGCCCCAGCTAACCTGGCTTGATGCTGACCAGTAAACACACAGACACAGCTCTGGTCATTCCAGCTGCCAGCATCACGCACATCTGGGACACTGTGACCCACAGCCCAGCTCCACTTAGTGGCACCCACACTGCCACACAGTGCACACAGAATAGACAGCCTCTCACTCAGGGAAATCCTTAGAAATGGGGTTTAATGCCAGGATAGCACAGACTGCACTGATAAGGCACAGGGCATAGCCATAAGAGTGAATTAAGCAATATCCACTTACTCCCAGCCAGTTCCTTTGATCACCCAATCCATCTATTTTCCCATGGCTTTTCCCCCATGAGCTATATTGATGCCTCCTTGTAGTGGGCTGAGCTTGGCTGGACAGCCCACGCCCACTGAGCCACTGTATCACTCCCCTCTTCAGCTGTACAGGGTTGGGGAAAAAATAAGATGGAAAAGACTTCATTGATCAAGACGAATAAATTTAATAAAGCAAAAAGAAAGGATGCACACATGGAAGAAAAGGGAGAGAAAAGATTTTATTCTGTCTTTCCATTAGCAGGCAATGTCCATACGCTTCCCAGGAAGCAGGGCCTCATTACACAAAGTTGTTTTGGAAGGCAAACATTGTAATTAACAAATGCCCCCCTCTTCCCTCCTCCTTTCTGTTTGCTTTTATTGACAAACAGGCATCATATAGTATGGAATATCCCTGTGGCCAGTGTTATGAATGGATGATGTAGATCTAAATCAGCTCTTGCCTTTTGCCCAGGACTCTGGCAGCAGGCAGTTGTGAATTTGAGGTGGCCAGCACCCCAAAAATCCACTCCCATTCACAAGTTCTTTAATAATGGCTGGTTCAGTCTATTATAAAATGAATTATTTATTAATAGACACAAAACTAACAAACATAAGACTTAAACTATTAGTACACAGGGATAAGACAAAAGGGGGATACTAGTATTATACACGTGGAGTTGAAGGTACCACTGAACTTACAGCTAACTAAGAAATAGTATAATGTAGGATTCAATGTTTTTTACCATCCAGTCTTGGTGGACTACACATTGAACAATCCTCTCTCTCAATTCCCAGGGGAAAGGGACCTGGAGCTGGTCCAAGACTCTGGGGAGAAATCTCCTCACACCTTTCAGAGGAGTGTGTAAAAGACTTCTGCTTCTGTGATAATTGTGTGGGTTTTTATAGACATAAGAACCGTGTCTTTTGGTCAAGAATTTTTCTTTCATCTCTTCCCACATTTGCTTTCTAGACTAAGATGTTGATTCTTAGCTGAGCCCTTTCAGAGCCGGAGATACCCCATGCTGGTCCTGTGATCCACCCGAGTTATCTCTTGCATATGCACCAACCATCTGTGGTAGAGAGGGAGTAGACATGTGCTGCCACAGCCAGTTTTGGCCGGATGTCCTGTCTAGGTTGCCTCCCAAGATCTTGCCCACACGCAGCCTACTGGTGTGTGTGAGAGGGAATGCTGGGTCAATGGCCTTGATGGGAGCACTGCCCAGCAGCAGACAACAAACTGTGTGTTCTCAACACCTTTCTACCTACAGATACAAAGCCCAGCACTCCGAGGGCTTCTAGTTACAAAAACCTTCCATTTCCCTGCCTTTGGCTTCTCCACTAAACATAAAATCATAGAGTGGTTTGGCTTGGAAGTGACCTTTCAAATCATCTATTTCAACCACCCTGTTGTGGTTTTTTTCCAGCACAACTGAAACAAGAAGGCTTTTTCTAAGTGACCACTGTTATCCAATCTAATTCAGAATGGCATTGTGTCCTGCAGTGTAAGGAAGGTAAGGCTGATTCCCTGGGATATTCACAAGAAAAAGGAGAAAGGAAGCAAAGAACCTACCAACGAAGCATTTATGCGGCTGTTGTGGTTACGTGGATTTCCGTCTCCCGGTATGGACTCATGTTTGCAAGTATAAAGTACTGCTTATACTTTGTGCAAACCAGGAAAAAACAAAGGAATTTTTCAGTCATAGAGAGGTTTATTATTTTGTTGTTTTTTTTTTTTTTTTAATTAAGGGTTTTGGCAGGGGGGTTGTTTTGTTCTGTTGGTTTTGGGTTGCTTTTTTTTTTTACACTTACAAAGTCAATTTCAAAACTGCAAATTAATTTCTATTTATAATTAGATATGTAATTAAACAGAAGTATTATTACTTTAATTTGCTCATTTTTTGAGTTGTCTTGCCAGTATTCAATGGATACACAACCCTTAAAGAAGCAAAAATGACTTGTAGTTAACAACATGTAACATTTGCAAAGCAATATAGCAAGCAGATGTAAAAGAGAGAGGCTGGAGATAAGATCAGCTTTTCTGTGATTTGCTTTTTAGGTAAACTGCACAGTGAAATGACACAGTGGTCTTTTTAAATGACCATGATAAAACTCAGCACCCACGTGTGGTCATTCTTATAAAGCAAAAAATGAACATACTAAATGAAGTTCTGAGAGCAGCAAAAGAAGACTGGGGAGGTAGAGTTTATGAGGAAAAACAAAAAATAAAATTTGGCTTTAACTCAGAAGTGTTGCCTTTCCCTGGGCTTAGAATTAAAAGCCAAACATAGTTAGAGGGGAAAAAAGGGTTTTACCTTGGTATTTATTTAAGGATCCTCTGGTGCACCACATCCAGGTGGAATACACCCCCGAATGCACACCAAAAGTGCACACCTGAAAGATGCACACCAGGATGCCCACCCCAAAATGCACCAGGGTGCACCCCCCAAACAATGCATGAACAATGCCCACACATGATGATTCGCATATTATAGACCTTGCAAATTAGCATATCTATCAAAGACCCCCCAATGAGAGGCTCAAGAGAAGCCCCTGTCCTGAGGAACCTTCCCCCTGGATGGGCCTATCTTAGTTTACAGAATGTGTTCTGGAGAGGACCTTGGTGTCTGNCTGGTGCACCACATCCAGGTGGAATACACCCCCGAATGCACACCAAAAGTGCACACCTGAAAGATGCACACCAGGATGCCCACCCCAAAATGCACCAGGGTGCACCCCCCAAACAATGCATGAACAATGCCCACACACGATGATTTACATATACAATTATAGACCTTGCAAATTAGCATATCTATCAAAGATCCCCCAATGAGAGGCTCAAGAGAAGCCCCTGTCCTGAGGAACCTTCCCCCTGGATGGGCCTATCTTAGTTTACAGAATGTGTTCTGGAGAGGACCTTGGTGTCTGAGGCTTTCTGACCCAACTGCAAGGCCTCCAAGATGTTTGGTCTCCTGGCTTAATGGAACTTTGGGTCTAAGCTGGTTATCAGACTTAGGGAATTACAAGTATGTGGGCTAAAAGCACTAAGGATACATAAAAGCTGTATAAAAATGTATATAAAAATGGTATATAAGAGGGGTATATAAAAAAAGGAAAAAATCGTAATGGCAGCAGAAAGAGGTGGTAAGAAAAAGTTAAATTCTGCACACTGGTCATTTAGTTGTGTATTTAATGGAGAATTTCAGTAAGCATTTGAAAAATAAAAATATTTGAAGAAAATAATAGACAATAATTTAGTTTAACTTCATTTTAATAATTTTATGGTGGTAATTTTATGATTTACTATTTTTTGCTGTCTATGCTTAATAAAATAACACCTGCATCTTTTATCAGTTTTCATATAACAGCTCAATTTTTTACTGATATTTATTTTTAAGGCCTTTTTTTTTCCTTTTTTTTTCTTATAGTACTTATAGTATGCTCTTCCAGTTCAAGGGGGTTCCATTTTAACTTTTCTAGGTATTACTTAAAATCTCAGTCCACAAGTCCACAAGTAATTCAATTAGTTTTATCTGGGTATAAATTGACAAGAATACCAATGCAAAAAGTTCTAGACAGCTTGGCGAAGGTTTGAGTCTTTTTTCAGTTGCTGTTGATGGGAACACAGTCACTTTTTCTAAAATCATCTGTTCTTCATTGCAGGCACTTTGTAAGATGCTAAAAAGAAACTAAGGGCAAAGAAAAGGTAAACATGGAAGTGTTCCTGAAGCAGCCAGTTCACCTGGGGTGTATTTCTCATCTTCCACAGTCAGACATCAAAACCAGTTCAAAAAAATTTCCACAGCAATTTTAAGTACCCTCTGAGGAAGCAGACACCTTCTGCACCGCTCCTTTCATGACAGGGATCAACCAAGAACAACATATGTTTTGTAGTACAAGAACTGAATTCATTAATACCCATTTACCTCTGCAAGAATAACAACCATGTCAGATACATTCAACTAAGCATAACAGATTGATTTTCTGGTGTTATACAAGAATTCAATATAGAAAGAAATTTTACAAAAAAGAATTTTTTTCTAGCTTTGGTATTTCCTGGTTTCATATGCCTGCAAGCAAGGCTCCTTGCTGTTGTTCTGTGTCGTGTCTTGTGTATATGACCAAAGGTTCTGAATCCCTCTCATACTGGATAACGCCTTTTATTTTCCTAGGGGGCAAAGAAGATTTTAATTAGAATTATTTTTTTATTATTGCTTGTTAATAAAAATTGCAGTCATTAATAAAGCAACTCTTATGTCACTTATTAAAAATCATCATATGTGATTTCCATTCCTTTTACAAATGTGGTGCACAACACACAAAGCAATTTTAATGCTGTCCAGGCAAAGAATGTTTCTTGTTATAAAACAGAAAAAAACAAAATTCCTCAGAATGACGTAACTGTTAGTAATCAAGAAAATCAAGTATGAAAGAAAACTGGCAGCAGATCAGTTTGAGAGGGTTATGATGGTTACAATACAGAAATAACAGGAAAATAACTACAGGACTTTTCAAAAGTGTTTGGAATCATCTCTTCTTTCTGAGTTCAAGAGGACAAAATCTGTTTGATGATGAATAATTTCTAAATGACAGCTTTGAGGGATAATATAAATAGGTTTGGTTTTTTTTAATGTTAGTTTTGTGCAGTCTACATTCATACACACACACACACACACACACACATTATTTTACAAAACACAGCCACACATTTACATTATTAGGGACTAACTTCTAAGAGACACTGTATACCCTGTGCTCTTGCAAAGCTGCACATCATAGAAAGTATTTGACATAAGTTAAAAAATCTGTCCTCAAAATGTATGTAGGCTACATATTGACACATGCACTAAATAGCATTTCATTAAAAAAATAGATCATAGTATGAATAAGGTCAGCAGATGTAGTTCATATTAATTAACCCATTCCAGCTGTAAAGAGTTTTCCATGTAATGCTCTAAAAGTATTTACAAAAAGAAATGGACAAAGCAGACAGGGTGGTGATAATAAAATATAGATTTGACAAGAAAGTCATAACGAAATGCAGGAAAAGTTCTGTAAAATTCTCTAATACATCAAACTAATAACAAAATGGCACGAGGTGCAAATTAGCAACCAGAAATTTGAAGTAATTTTGCTATCCAAGATATGAAGCTTTACAGAAACTTAGGGCAATCTGCTGGGAGGTTCTTTCACAAATCAGCAGCACATTCCACTTTGCTTATTTGGTCAAGACAAGTAATACTGTGGATGGAATAAATATTCATAAAATTATGTGAGTTTATTCCTACTTGGATGGTGAAGATACCCTTATTCTCTTGCATACTCTAAGTACAAAGTTCTGTAGCTTTCCAGCTTCTGTAGCTGAGAAACCAGCCCTACTGGTTTCCATTTTCCCTTTAGCTCTGCAAGGTCCAATATTATAAGCATTTTTAATACTTTCATAAAATATCTACAGAAAATAGTGGTAATTTTTTCCAGCTAAATAATCCTATCAGTGGACCTCAGTCATCCAATGGAGATTTACAGTACAGTTCTCTTTCTCTGCTTACTCTAATGAGTTAGCTAATGCTAACTGTCCTTAGACCCACTTCCGTTGTGTTTTCCACAGTAAATGTGTTGAACAGAGTTCATTTTCTTCTTATGGACCCAATTTAAAGTTTTATCATATGATTTGCTGATAAAAAATTGTATCTTATAAGATTCTTTTATTTGTTTTCCCTTTCTGTGTATGGATATAAGAAAAAGGAAATATTACCTATTCATACCCTAATATCACTGGATTTGCTGTCACTTTTCACTACACTGTGCATTTTCCTCATCAAAATTGAAGCTCTTGAATTTTCATTAAAGTAAAGTTTGCATTTATCTTTGCCTTGGCCTCTTTTCTATCCTCTAGCTCCATTTTTAGGTTTTTTTCCATGAAAAAATTTACATGGAAGTTGCTCTTCTTTTTTATGACTGTGAGTTTCCACATTGATCTTTTGATATATCACAGAATCATAGAATGGCCTGGGTTGAGAGGGACCTTAAAGATCACCCCGTTCCATCCCCATGCCATGGGCAGGGACACCTTCTACTAGACCAGGTTGCTCAGAGCCCCATCCAACCTGGCCTGGAAATCTTCCAAGGGATGGGCCAGCCACAGCTTCTCTGGGCAACCTGTGCCAGGGCCTCACCACCCTCACAGAGAAGAATCTTTTCCTAATGTCTAATCTATAACTACTCTCTTTCAGTTTGAAGCCATTTCCCCTTATCCTGTCACTCCAGGCCCTTTCTTGTTGTCTCCCTTCAGGTACTGGAAGGCTGCAATTAGGTCGCCCCAACACCTTCTCTTTTCCAGACTGAACAATCCCAATTTTCTCAGCCTTTCCTCATAGGAGAGTTGCTCCATCCCTCTGACCATCTTGCTGTCCTCCTCTGGACTTGTTCCAAGAGCTCTATGCCCCTCCTGTAATAACATTCATAGCACCAAACTTCATGTTCAAAGATTCAAAAAGACAACGCAATCTTGAAGATGGCTTGAATTTCATCTGTGAACTAGGTCAGCCACAAGTGAATGCTCCACCAGGGGCAAATGGACATAGATTGGTGCTAGCACTTTTAATAAGTGTCTTTTTACCGATAGTTCTATTATCACTAATCAGTACAGTATTTTTTCTGAATCTATGTTTGCCTAAAACTAGTTACTTCTGATCAATTTCTCAAGATGCATTTTAATGTCGGTGGTTTGGTTTTACATAATACTTGTAGCAGTCTTCTCTCTTAAGAAACATTATGACTTTCTTTTCCAGTAAATCGACAAACCTTTTGTTTTCAATGAAAGGACAATAAATTCAGAATCTGCTCCTCTGAGAACGATTACCCTAAGACTGCTTTTCAGTATCTTTTGTGAAAGAACAGGAAACTAAGCAGCAATAACCATAACCTTTCTTCAGTTTGTAAAGGTTAATAGGTGGTTATGTATCCAATTTTCCATTTCAAAGGACAACAAAAGGCATCTTTGATTGTTTTAGAGACTATGTGAAAACTTAAATTAAACTGTCAAAGGAAGGATCCTCTTGTTCAGGGGTTTATGGGAAAGATTAAAAACCTGAGTAAATTCCTACAAGAAACTCTCACTCACTGTACCCACATGTTTGGGTTATTTTGCTAGACAGAAAATACCAATCTTCAAATGCAGATATTATTATGAATGCTGCAAAGAGAGTTTTCCTGTAATAAGAGAATAGCTTTGAAACAGCAGCAGAAAAATTGCATGTTATGTCTGGACAGTAGACATTTGTATACAAAATATTTTTCTTCGTTTTGTGGTACTATGACCTATAATTTATATATGTTTTATTTCTGTAAATAATCAATTATGCCAGTAAGACTGATATTAAACTGAAGTTTTTAAGGGTATCACTTTTTAAGGATATCACTAGTATCTGCTGGGAGAGACTTGCTGTACAAAGTCATATATGCACCAAAACTCCCTTCTCTCTTCCAGTTAAATGAAGAATTCCTTTTATATTAGCTCTCTCAAATATCCTCTATAAACTCTCAGAATGATTAATCTTGTAATCCTCTGTTTTCAAGAGTTTCGGTATACAGCGATGATCCTTATGCATATTAAATTATGAAGTATATCTAATTTGTAAAATTAACAAACTCTAATTCTTTTCTAACAGTTTCACTCTGATTAATAAAGCACAATCTATACAAAAATCTAATCAAGACTGAAGTGATTATATAATCAAACCCAGAAAAATCTTTTTTATTATACAGTAATTGAACTTTAACTCGTTTATTAATACACTTGTTTTTCAGATGTTCGTATCTTTCAGAAATCCCACAGATAACTGTTGCTGTGACACTGCGATGTGTTTTGTTTATGTGACAGTGAGTTCATGTAGGCCTTCCAAGCTTCCAGTAATTCTGTCTTTTTGTGTTCTACAGATAATGTCTGGTCTTCAACGGCAATGAGCCTCAACAAGCCTGATAAGAATTATATGTTCAGGAACTCTGAATATCAGTGTGTTGGTTCCTCATACTAAAAATGAAAGAAATAGTACCTAGACAGATTTCTGTTACTCTCCCTATTTAGCTTTTGTTCAATAAGTTCCAAACTGCAGCAAAGCCATGCAATAACTTCTGACGTTTTCCAGCTGGTAATTGACATTAGCAAGTCATGAGTATTCCTAGGTACTTCTGTTCTGGAGTACCCAAATATCAAAGCAATAATGTACATAATTGCACTGGCCTTTAAAATATAAAAGGCACTAGGAACTAAAAACTTCTCAAGCATTGCTTACTCTGAAAAGTTAAGAGAATTTTAGTTCTCCATCTCAGTCCTACTCTGTACAGAATAATACAATCCCACAATCTTAGAGTCATTTTAGCCCTCTTAGAGGTAAGAAATACCTACCCTGACAGTTGCTGAATCTAATTAAGGCATCACATGCTGCAGTAATGAACTTTCTGTGTAATTTAGCTAACAAATCTAACAGATTTGCATTTATGAATATATGAATTGTGACTTATTTCATGTGTTTTGCATTGGATAAAATTTCTATTAAGCTTTTTATATTAAAGCACTATATACCCAAATGTTTGAATAATATAAGGCACTGAGGGAAAAGATATAAATCCCAGACACCATGTGGAAGCAAACACACTAATAAAGGCATTTAAGCAGGAAAAAAATATTCAGTTCTTTACTTAAAGTAAAAAAGATAGAGCACCATACTTTACTATGGGTTCCATCCATCACATCATTCCTTTAGACAGAATTTCTTAAGAAACCTACGGGGATTTATGGCTGGATATCAGAAATATCATACAGTTTATCCTTTGCATATCAGAGCTTTACAGAAACACAAAGGCATAACATACTCATAAAAGTATGAACTGCATAAAAATATCCACATGAATAAAGTAGGCACAAAAGATTTTTGTTATAGTACAGAATTTTGGTGGTGGACAGCTAAGAAGGCTAAGAAAACAGGCTTTGTAAAAAGTAATTTGGTTTTAAACCTGATTGAGTCAGAGCATACGTGTGTGTATATTTGTGAGACTGCATATGTGTATGCGGTTTTGCATTCATAAACAACTTGCAATAAAGGTCTATTAGTTTTGAGTTATTCCATCTGGAAATAGATTAAAATTTAGGTGAAGATGACAGAGTTATATTCATTCTCAGGACATTCTGTTTGTTTTGTTGCAATGGAGTTCAAAAGGAATTGAAATAAAATCCCTCCACCCTGAGCACATTTTTAACCAATTCTAGTGGCTACACACATATCTATGTTACAGCTGATAATATAAGATTGACAAGATATTGCATTTCATTTTTACTTACATTCATGGGCTAAATTTAGCAGTGATTGCACAAGTGTAATTAAAGGAAATTAGATCTGATGATACTAAAAGGCACTGATTGGTTTTATATAATTTTGAATTGCATTAAGAGAAAATGTATTAAAAATTAAGACTTAAAAATTTCTGTTAAAACCTATCCAGTTAAGGCACAAACAGTCTTTTTGAATGATGTGTGAAATTCGGGGAAGAGCATGGTATCAGTAGAAAATTAACCACCAACATAAAAGTTGATTTCAATTTCCATTTTATGATCTCACTGGTTAAAATACTGAGCGATATAAAAGTTATTTGGATTTATCTCGCCCTTTAGAAAGCAATCTGCTACATGGATCTCCTACTGTGAACCACTTTTTTAAGAACTCATAAGCTGAAATGTGTTGTTTCTTTACAGAGTTCTCACTGAAATGAAATCAAGTCATATGTTGGATCTATACAAGTACCTGCATAACACAAAATTATATCCAAGAATAATCAAATAATGTGTTAAGGATTGAAAAATTACGAAAAGAATAAGAAAGCCTCCACATTCATCCATGAACAAGGAGGACTATTTAGGCTCGGTTCAGGGGTGTTTGGTTCTTGTCTGAGCTGTGTTGGAGGTCAGCTGATGTTCATCCCAGTTACAGATGTGATTATGCCCAGCCATGGAGCCCCTGGATCTGCAGCCTGGCTTTTCCTCAGCCCTCCTCTGCCTCTGTGGGCATACCCAGAGCTCACTGGGTCACTCAATACCACTGTGCTCCCTTTTGATCTGGATTCTTGGTTGTCCCTGGCTCTCATCTGTGGGTATGTCCTGCTGTCCAGTGCTGCAGAACACGGCCTGGCCCCTGCCCCTGCTGACTGCTCAGCTCCTGTGTCCTGTCCCATGGGGATCTGCTCCACGACAGTAACACTAAGGAAGAGAATTGTTGCTTAGATAATTAGTCAGCCAAGACCCTTTAAAGAACACTCACAGATATTTCAGAAGCAACTTCCATAGTCACGGGCGATCAATAAAAAAGCCTGGCAGTAGCGTTCTCACATCTGTGTTCTACACAAAATAAGATTCTCATCTTGTTTAAGGATCTCCTGTGGAGTCTGCTTGTTTGGGACTTTGGCTCAGGGTCTATTTAGAAATAGGAAAACTGAGAGCAGTCCCTTTCCTCTAATGACTCTGGGGTGGCCTCTATATTGATTGGGCTGAAAGAAATACCTAATCAATGAACTAGGGGCCTTGGAACTGGCAACCTGGCAATTATATTTTAATTCAGAAAATTCAGTCTCCTCAGCACTAGAATATTTTTTACGGTAGGACTAATATATTTTGCAATTTATAAAATCATAATGTCTAATCTACATGGTGGTTAGAATGGCAAAAAGCTTATTTCTGCAAAGGCTTACCTGATTTCTCTGCCTTTACTGACCTTATTAGGTTTTTTCAAGTTTCTCTTAATTTGTAAAGTATGCTTTGAACAGTATTTAGTCCGGTATTTGTTCTCCTCTCACATTCTTTCTGAAACAGGTTATTTTTCTGAAGTTAACCCTGACTGTGACAGGCCCTACTGCCTTTGTTACAGGCCTTTGGTATCAGATTTTAAGGTCCTTAATGGACACAAAAAGAGACTTTAATGAACATCACAATGGGGTACATCTTACAGCCTTTCTGAATGGTGATAGATGTCTATAAAGTTAGGAGCATTAGGGGTTTCTGAAAAAGTCCATCAAGATATTTTTCTCACAAGATGATCACACATTTTGATGCCTTTCGTGTTCTGGCAGAGGTTATTCTATTGATATTTTATGTCTATGATCTCATCAATTAATTATCAGATACTTCATCATAGTCCACTCAGTTGTTTGAAATCTTTTTCTTTAAATGATCATTCTTTAAAAATGCAGGTTCTTGGCAGTACATTCCCTGGAATACTATACCTCTGTTCTGTAGTTGAAATGTTACCTTTTGAAAATCTGCAGTGGCTCTCTCATAATTCCCACCATTTCTCTTAAAACTGAAGCTTCAACAGAGAGTCAATTCCACCCTAAGACTACCAAAACTAACAGTATTTTCTCTCTTTCCCAACCGGCTTAGGCGCCCGACCTCAGTGAGTAAACTCTGCAGTCTCCAGCCAGCTGGGAAAATAAATGTCATTGGCAGGTAAGTAAAGCTCCTTCCTGGTACTGATCATTGCAGATATAAACTCTCCCTCTAGAGGAGGTCTGGTGGGTGATAGAAAACAAAATAAAGCATTGTCAACGCCTTTTGGCCCCTGAAGCTGGAAAAAACAATATAAACCTTTTAAAGTGTGAACTGAGTCCTCTCTTTCCTATCACTGATGTCCCTCTTCCATTAAACTGTAATTCATTGTTATAAAGAGAGTAACATTTTTTGAAAATCCTTTCAGGGAAATTTTTTAGAAGTCAAAGATAATAAAATCCCTTTCCAGCAACAAAGTTTCTGTTGTCTTTTTAATCCAGCAGAATTTTTTAAAGAAAAGAATTTATCTAATTTGTGGTTTGCTTAGATAAAAAACATGCTCTCAAAAGTTAAGAATTTAGTCAACCTTTGAGACTGAGCAAGAGCATATCATCCACTTAATTTTCTTTTAATGTTATTGAGAAACCTAGAAATGTAGCTTGCTAAGACTAATTAGTTTTTTTCTATATTTAGAGAAAAAATGTGAGCCGGCTTAGGAAGCACTATTGTTGGAAATTTTATTGAAAAAGGCTTGTTTCTGCTGGGAAAACAGTAACCTAAGTGAAGCTGGACTTTGGATAATTTGTGAACGTGCAATCTGGGGGAGAACATAAAGGCTCCATTTTACTATATTTCAATAAAGGCCATTGGAGCTATGCAGCAGTAGTTCAAAGTAACGGGTTTGATTTAGACCAGGGTTTGTGCCAAATTCTCTTATCAGAGACCTACTGGCAGAGGGAGTTCATATGGTCAGTGAGCTTGTGCATCTTATCATGCCAGATGCCAGCTGTGGCTGCTGCAGAGGAAGGGACAGGAGCTGAGGCATTCTACAGGAGAGAGAAATATTTCTTGCAGGCGCATTTGACTAGAGCAGATATTATCCATATTTTATCATTATTAAGGAGCTCTGCAAACAACATCTGCCCTCCTCCAAGGCTGCGTATTTTTTGGTGTGGGAGGTAGTGCTGGGATCAGAGAAGGAGCCTCCAGCAGAGCAGCTGTTATGTAGATAAGCAGACAGCCTTAACTGTGCAGCTCCAACACCGTTGTGATTGGGCCCTGAATAAAACCTGCAAGAGTCTGACAAGAACTTCTGAAAGGGACTTTGCTCTCACAGAGACGGGAAAATATATCTGGCAATGTTTTATGAAAGTGTCAGGATCAAACCAATAAGATTTCCTTACTCTTTTGAATCACCTGACTATTATTGAGAATAACCAATTAATGCAAAATTCTACTGTGACTGAGGAAACAACTTTGATTACTTTTTGAGAGGGTTTTTGCCATGTGCTTTGTTGTGAAGTAAAGCTAGTAGAATAATAAATTCTCTCCAAACTGTTGCTTTAGACTTACCATTTGTCTGATACCTGATCTGCAGCACAGATGTGCAGCCAAAATATAAAGTTGTATCTTGTTGAGATAGATTCAGTAATGTTTTTAAATACTATGAAAGGTGTTTGACTGATGTATTTCCTGAGGATTCTAATCCTTTGGATACAAAAATTAGATTTTTTTTTCTCTCCTGCTTCTAACTTAAAGTTCCTACAAGTCTTCCATGACTTTTCTACCATGGATGATGACTATCTTAATTCTGAGATGTAATTATTGAATGTTTTGATAAAGAATCCACAAAAAAAATTACAAAAATTATCAGAAAGCTAAAAAACTTTTTTAAAAAGTTTTTTTTCAGATTTATACAACTGCACCAATGGTCTTTTTTTTTTTTTAACTGGGAAAAAAAAGTAATTTTTTTTCTCCTAATGTCCTACTGAGACCTGCTGACATGTAAAAAATTGAAAAAAAACTTGATCCAGCCAGATTAAAAAAAGCACAATTCTGTTTAGGAAAAACACACAAGTCTCTTAAAACAAAACAGTGCCAAATTGACATACTATGGTGCTCTTCTCTAAAAAGATCAGTATGACATAGAAAAAAGGGTAATGTGGTAAAAAATGCAGTAAAAAAATGGAGTTGATAGAGGATATTGACAAATGTAATTTTAGAAATCCACCACATGAAGAGCAGAAATTTATGAAGCGTTTAAGTCAGTTTCTTCTAAAAGCATATTGATATTTTTTTTTTCCGAAAAATACAGGATGTATGTTCTTGCTTTAAAGAAAATGTATTTAATGTGCTTTTAATGATCTATGTATGGTTTTACATTTTGAATCTAACAAAAAGTGAATATCTTACATAAAAAATTTCACACTTTTATTATGAATAATTTAAAAAAGCAAACCTATTGTTATTGCAAATAATTGTTACTCTCTGATTCACCCTGTTTAATCAGGGAAATGGGTTGGAAGGTGTCAGTTTCTCTAACCCCAAACTTCCTTCTTGTCACTCTATTGTTTTACCTGAAATATAGCTTTTTCTTTGGCTTGGTGAGGAAGAAACTGAAAGTACATTTGTACATCTTTATTTTTTGAAATGGATTCTCTGCTACTTGTGCTAGTTGAAGTGACTTATAGGAATGTATAAAATGAGAATGGAAACCCCACAGTGCAAATAGAACTTCCTTTTCAAAAATGTGCTTTCAAAGTCTTCAGGCCAAATGCATCCCTGGTGTAAATCAATTCCAGTAGCATTACGCCAGGGAACAATTCAGATTTTCCTCTCCATGTCAGAGACCCACTGGTAATATCAATCTACCTGCCATGCTACTTTCAATTGTGTTTCGCTCACATTTACAGAATTAGTTACACTTTATGGCAGAAAGTACTAAGATAGCCTTTTTTTCCCCCCAATACCTTCAGGAGTGAATGTAATGTGAGTGAATTGCACCTTCTATTTATTTTTTCTCACGAGATGGAAGAAGCAGGTGTAAAAGATTTAATGAAGCAACTGCCAAGTTGCACGGGTCATTTGTGTGTAGAAAGGTATAAATTAGCTGGTTCTTAGGGGAAATTACCTTCTACCTTTACAATATTGCCATTTATAAATTATCACTAAACTCCTGGGAAACAGGACTTTGAAAGTTCAGAAAAGAAAACACTGAAATCCTTTTATATTTGCAGATATGTCAGAAAAGAATGTCTGGAAGAATGTGTAATATAATAATAAACATTCAAGGGAAGCTCCATAACCATAAATTTTGTTCACTTTTCCAAAAGTTGGCTGAAATATACATGCTAAAGTCTTTTTTGTATAGACAGGATAAGTCTGTGGTCACTGGAGACCAGTTTACTACCCAAGATAAGCAAATCTGACAATACTTTTTGTAAGACGCTTTCTTACCCTCCTTAAAAGATTTATTAGATTTAAAAAAATATTTTGCGAAGTTTTTTTTTATAGGTGGAATAGGCAAACATGAGAATTCTTTGATTATTTATCTACTATGTAATTCTTCAGGGGGTTTTTGGGGGAATAATGGTGGTATGAATACTTTTAAAAGAAAGACTGGAACTCTGTTACATCATTATATGGCAAATCCAGATTGCTAAGAATAAGCTCCTAAAAAGCAATAAAATCTGTAAAAGTAATGTACTTGTCTCTTTTGGTAACTGATCTGAGAAATATCACAGTATTCTTGGAGCTGAAAGAATAGTTTCAGCTGGTATCAACCGATATAGCAAAAGGAGTCTCATAAATACAAAAGTTTGAAACAGCATCCTCAAGAACTCTTTTTTACTGCTGTTGCTATTCTGAAGCAGATATTCAGATGATGGATAGTTGACTAAAAAGATATGTTCTATAACTAATTTCAGGCTGCATAATTTTAAGCATTTACTTTACTCTTTTTCCCCCCGCCCCTTAAATAGACACTTGACATAACACTATTACAATAGAAAAACATGAAACTGTAAAGAGGATAAAAATGCATATTCTGTATTTTGGTAGTTGAGAGGAAGCTTGAGACTATTATTCCTGTCCCCTTTTGTGAAAATCAATAAAATTAGAGAATTTTTTTCATATGTTTTGCAAGATTTAATTAATATTAAGGGGGACAATTTTGTAAATATTTGCCATATTGCTACCTTTAAAGGTTCTACCAGAGCTTTCTCTTTTTGTTAGTTGGAAGCTCCTTTCTAATATCAAATGAATTCAAGGCAGTTTATAGACACTCTTTTTTGCTCTTTATTTTAACAAGCTTTTCCTTTTCTAGTGTTGATCTCCTCCTTGCTTCCACAATTGTATTTGCACTCCTTCTCTGGCACTGCATCACTGTTAAATTAGAAGTTAAATTTTTCTGCTCCCTATCCAGGAGGGTAGATCACCCTTTCTTCTCATCATACAATTTTGCAGTTAGTTGCAAAAGTTCAGGTTTGGGGCAATTTGTCCTGAGTGTGGATGACCAGTAATACATTTGTCCTATCATTTTGTAGAGGTCTTGTTTAAATATGAACACACCTCTCTTATTTAGAAATGCCTTGCTAGATAGAAAAATGACAGAAAAATTCAGAAGTAGTTTCAGATTGCACCATACTGAGTTTGGTATGCAAGCCCTGCTCCTCTTCCCTTAATTTCTGTTGAGGTTTTTAGCATTTCAGAAATCTTATTAAACTCTGTAATATGGTACTTTGTACTGCTAAATGTTATCTCTTTTGTTCCCTTCCTTGAAATCTTCAGGTTCTTCCAGCATGACATTCTAATCCTCTTTTGTGTTGATGCACCTGACTTTGTGCCTTCAACAGATTTCATTAACAAGCTGCTTCTTTTTCCCTTGTCAATAAAATCAATTGTGTTCTCCACATCTGATTTTCAGTTAACTGGTTTATAAAACATAGATCTATGGTTTTATCCCATTTTATCTCATTTTCTGTTTATCCCCCTGCCTAATTTATTAGACATCTAAGAAATACTCATTTAGAATATTATCTAAAGCCATGGTACTATCGTGGCATTTCAGGGTAGGCTGCAATAGATAATATCTTATCTGCAGTCACCAGTACTCCTAAATGGATATTCCTTTGACTGCACTGCTATCAATTTAACAGTATTGAAAGTACAGTGTAGCAGAAAAAATAGTTTGTAATCATGACAAACACAATACTCTTTAAGCAGGTTAAATTGCATAGAAATATCTCCCATCAGCTCAAGAAAGAAAAAGGATCCAGATATTGACTGTGATTAGATGTTTACACAACTGCATCATGCAGGGTCCCTCTATCCTGAAGGATTAAACACTAAATAAAAAGCTGTTAAATGGTTTGTTTTTCACCAAATACATGGAACATACATCATGGACCTTTTCCACAAGCTCGCATATAAATACAGGTGCATACATATTCATATTCCTTTTCAGGTGAACTGCATAAAACTTTGCATTTTCTCTTTTGCAGTTCTCTGATTAGTGGATTCTTCATTCAGTTCATCCTGTCACCTTCATTCTCATATTTTCTATTCAAAACGCCAAATAGTATACAACATATACAGTCACACTACACATGGCCTCACTTTGCAAATAAAGACAAAGGATGCTACCATTATGTTATGTTGCATCTATTCTTCATAATCTTACTGAGATTTTTTCACTTTGGCATAGCAATAACCTAGTAAAAGTGGATGACTAGGTCTTCTGAGAGTAGATGGATAATGTGGTCTTCTGTGAATGCTATTTGCTATATCAATTATGATCTCGATATTTTAAATGCAGTGAAAAATCATCCTTCCTAAACTGTCGGGATTGCGGGACAGACGATTGAAAGATGTCACAGAGAGTTCGTTGCTCGATCAGTCTCATTTTTATTTTTAAAATGATGGAGCAAGAGGGATGCTGGTCACAGCATCCCAGTTTAAGAGGTAGCAGCGGTTACAATAGCAGCATCAGTGATGGCAACTGCAGCAGGTGCAGATGCCAGAGCCGAAGCAGGCTGTCTACTTCTCGTTACAAGACCTTATATTCTTTTTTAAGCCAATAAGCAAATGCCACAAAAGCTGGTTAGCACATTTTTACCAATCATCACTGTCATGATTTCTCCGCAATGCGTACTTTTTTGACCAATCATTAAGTTGCTGTTAAGGCCTACTGCACAAACTAATATTGTTACATCTTATCTTTTTAATAAACTTTACCACAATATTTATTGCTAACCTCTAAATACTTAACATTTCTACTTATCAATACTTAACCATGCATGAAACGTGTTTCTACTTATCATAATATATGTTTCTTCTTACTGAAATATATTTCTATTTGTAAAGAGCATATTTCTTCTAAAAAGCATAATTCCTTCAAACTACAAAGCTGCACTCTTTGCAATAAATTGTGAAGACTTATTGTTCTAACTCAGGCAGCCTCCTCCAAGGTCTCAGATCAAAACAAGTATCCATTTCTATCTGGTCAAGCGCGAAGCTCTGCATGTTCTCTGTCAGCATTTGTAAATCGTCTGTAGCTCCATTGTCCGTAACTTCATTTCCCACACTAAATGAGGTTTGAAGAATAATCTAAAAAGTGCATGAGGTATCTCAGTGAGCCCTTCTTTCGGATCAGGTCTGTTTCATGCTTTATTCTTGTTAGTTATTAATAAAGTTATTTAAGTGAAATGGGTCAGTTTAGTATGCTTTTGATTATTTCGCTAAGAGTTACATTTCCCTTGCACGTTGAAAATCTCAGAATTTTTCTCCCTCCTTCAGGGGAAGCATTGAGCTGGATATTTAATTAAGTGTTCTGTAGCTTCAGCTATCATCTACTTCATCTGGAGAAACTGCATCATTCCAGTCCTGTTTTCCCACCATTAAAAGCTGTATGTCTAAGTGGATTATAGAATCATTGAATGGTTTGGGTTGGAAGAGACCTTAAATATTATCTTTTTCCAACCCCCTGCCTTGGGTAGGGACACCTTTCACTAGACCAGGTTTCTCAGAGAGATGTTCCCCTCAGATTTGTAAGTACCATATTTTTATAATCTCTGATCTCTCTTTTTAAGTAGGTGACTCTAAATGCCTGAGTGAAGCTCCCAGGCCACAAATGATAGCATGAATCTAACCAAAAGGAGTCATAATCAGAGCAGATTGTTTTACAGATTGCATTCGCTCTTTCGATCTTCTTGGATACCAAGAGGCAGACTCGTGCATTTCAGAAGAACATTGCAATGCAATGTTACATTTCAGAGGATATAGAAAACATAAGAACACAGTAAGTCCAAATAATTAACATTTTTGTCATATTGAATCACTACCTCCAGAGAATTTTTAGGGTAAAAATGCTATTATGGATCTGCATATAGACACTGCAAAAGCACAGTCTAGACAAGAGGGCCCAGAATCCTCCATTTACTTCCCTGTGGAGATTATTCCAATGGTTGTTCTCACTGTGAATTTTCCCCTTGTGTCCAATCATATTTTCCCCAGGAATACCTTTATCCATCATCCCTCATCTTTTCCATGCAACTCCTTTATACAGGGAATGTCCATCTACAATATCCACCTATGTCTTTTTTTTCCTCACATGTAGATTCCTACTGCCTCACAAATACTACTAAGTATAACATTAATTTAATGTGTGGGATGACATCTATCACCATCTTAACTCATCTCAATATATTTTAATTTACCAGTTGAGTCTAATTATAAAATTCCTTACATGGTCTACAATCCTTCAGTCTTTTTGAAGCCATGCCTTAACAAAATGAGCTGTAATGATTTTTACACAAAGAATTTATTATTATTACATGAAGAATAATATAAGAATATTTATATAATATAAGAANATGGATTTCCGATCTTCTTACAAAAAATAACAGGAACAGGAATTTATTTGCACATACCCAAAAAGTTCTTTGGCTTCAGAACGAGGTAGAAGCAAATGAGAAAAAAATAGTGAAAATGAGGATTCACACCAGCAGTTGTTCTGAAAAAGACTAGTCAATTTTTACTCATACCTATATAAGTAAAAATAATATATATATTATTTTAAAAGTCTTTAAGAAATGAGAAGTGAATATGCCTGACTGTGAAGACTGTGATTATTAGATGCAACTTCCCTTTGAAGTATGCTTCCAAATAGGATCTTGGGAGAATTTTTATAGGATGCTTCCTCTCACAGAAGCATCTGAATAAACCTTCATTAACGAGTATCTGGTGGTCCAAGGAACAGACCAAAACCCAAAAGCCAAAAATCCACCTTTTTGGATGAAGTGGACACCAATTCAGTCAGATAAAAAGGAGAGACAAGTTCCATTTTACCTTGGTATAAATAGATTATGTGCTTCATTTCACTTGTATCTTCTGTCATTATGTTCATTATTGACATTAGAAATATTTTTATTTTTAGTTGCATATTTCTTTCCTCCAGCTTAAGTGGTATTGTAAAGTACCTGGACAATAACAAAGCATTTGTTACTGAAAGATACAGAAAGGTTTACTAAGTATATTAATAAATATGCAATTTTCACAGCATATTTCTTGGCCAAGGGCTAAGAGGAGGTATTGGATTCAGGTGTCTGAGACAAAGGGGAATGCTGCACTGTAGAGGCCAGGAGAATCAAAGCGCCACACCTTAATCAAGGCCACTGTCTGCAGTTAGCTATCTCCTTCCCTGAAAGTTAGTATGGAAATTATCTTTCTGGATTCTGTGATTCTAAAGTGTTTAGACTTGGAGGATCAAAAATTCCAAGCATATGCTCACTAGCAATGAAAATATGCCTTTTTGGATTAATGATGTATTTGTTTAACAATGCAGTTTAGAATAGGCTGAAAGTATTTTCATATACATGGTAAATTCTAATGTCAGCAATAAAAATGCAATATACCTGATAACTTCTAAAATGTTACCATTGTCTTTGAAATATAATTAATTGGATTGGAGTATTTATCAAAGAGTAAAACATACTTAAGTATTTAGCATGAAACATTCAACTCTGTTTTAGGTTGTTTCAGTTTTTATACTCATTGCCAACAAGTTCAAATTGAAGCAAGGAGTCAAAGATGCAGATGAAATAGTTTTTAACCTCGAGCAAAACTAGGAAGAGACAATGACCATAGGATCCTCACTTCATTCTGTTCAAATACCAAAGGCCAAAGATTTCTGCAGCCTAAAGACTGAGGCAGATTCTGAGGCTGTAGCAGAGTTTTAAAACAAAGTTCAGGAAACCATTCTCTACAGAGAATTTGGTGAAGAATTTGGAGAGTATTTGGTGAAATCGGAAACCTGCATATACATAGATCCACAATTGTGAATCTCAGCTGCTTGAAGGAACTCAAGATAATCTCTGCCAGCTTTTGAATTGCAGTTTCAGGATGAGCTGTTCTTGATAAGTTATTTATATTCTCCTGATGTTCACACAAATTGGGCTGAGGACTGATCCCTTGCTATAAAACAAAGTCTAGATACTCCAGGATAGCAAGATACAATCATTGTCACTTCACTTTTGAAGTCCTAACTTACATGAAAAACAATAAACTGTGCAGCTGGTGATAACAGCAGTACAAAACATTTTCAGTTGCTTTTTTCCCATTTTGTCAATATTCAAGGGAACAAAGCTCATATTCAAGTTTATAAAAAAACATTTTTGTACCATGCATAAGTTACAATTTTTATTCTTCAGCTTTAACTGTGATTAAAATTTTCCTATGCCCTTTATGTTTTCTCTTCATTTCATGGATATTTTCTTAAGTCAGCACTCTTGTATAGATGAAATTTGTTAGAAGTTAGCACTTCAAAAAACTCACACAACCCTGTGAGGTAGAAACAGTGGTAAATAAGAATTTTTGGTTTTAAGAATCTCTGTGCTTTTTTCTTGTGCCTCTATATCTCTTTGCAAAGGAAAATTTGGAACAATTGTAGCTCCAAGCTGTTGCTTAATATTACTATTATTCAGTCGTGTTCAACATCAAATAAAACTTTGTAAAATCTGTGTACTTTTAGTTATTTATTTCTTTCTTTCTTTAGTCTTTTTTTTTTTTAAATTGGATTTTGCTATACCCACTTACTGATACTGCTTAATATCATATCCCACAAGTACAATTGGTAATGGAATCATTTCAGCAAAGGAAACAATTTCCTGTTTTGTGATAGAAATGGACTCAGAAATCGCGGATCACCTTAAGTTTTCTAAACTCTTGAGCAACCTGGAATTATAAAACACATGTTCACATGCATAACTTATTGACAATTATTTGACATGTGGCTGCATCTTCCCCTGTATCGGTCTGAAAGATAAACTATAGAAATATTGAATATGTTATACAAGAAAATAAGGCTTTGTAAGAGAAATACATTATTGTACTTGACTGCTTCTTTTGCATTTTCTTGAGACAAGTTGTTTTCTCTCAAATCATGACAATTCTGATGTAAGTTTGGAAAAAGATTGGATGAAAAAGAAAACTGTTTTTCTATTCCTCAGTTATATTGATGTGGAGGAATTAATCTAGCAGATCTTTTCATGAAATTATAAGTATCTCTTAATTTAATGTAAAATGCTACTAATTGTGTCTTTCCCTCTCTGAGTATTTTTCTACTTCCAAACCCTGGTATTTCTCTACAAAATTACTTAATTAAAACATCTTAAGGCTTCTTTGGACTGTGGTGCAGCAATGGGACCTTTTAAATACCAAATTAACATAAGTGCACTGTTTTATAGAGAATGATGCTTAAGCACATAGCAAGTAATTGTTAACCTGTTTCTCTCTTTTGATTCACAAGAAAGGAGAGAACTATCTTACTGATTGTTCATGGTGCTTTTTTCTTTAAAAGAGACACCAAAGCAAAAGAAAAAAAGATTTTTTTGTGGATGGGCAGAATGTGGAATAAAGTCATACAGAGATTTACTCTTCAGTTACAGAACCATAAGAAAACTTAAACAGTAAGAGAGTATTTCTTTGGGAATGAGATAGCATTTGTTGTTCTTTTGTGTATTTTCTTGTAGCACATGAAAACACATGCAGCTTTGTGACACTTTCACTACTGGGCTGGTTCTGCATGGGATAGAGTTAATTTTCTTCACCGTAGCTGGCATAGGGTTATATTTTGGATTTGTGATAGAGGCAGTGTTGATAACACCGGGATGTTTTTGTTGTTACTGAGCAGTGTTTTCACGGAGCCAAGCCTTTTTCAGCCTCTCACACCACCCCACCAGCAATTAAACTGGGGGTGCACATGTAGTTGGGAAGGGATGTCAGCTGGGACAGCTGACCCCAAATGGCCAAAGGGATATTCCCTAACACATGACATCAGGTTCAGCACATAGATACAGAGGGGTGAAGAAGTGGGGGGGGACATTTGGAGTGATGACATCTGTCCTCCCAAGTCACCACTACACATGATGGAGCCCTGTTGTCCTGGGGATACTGAACACCTGCCTGCCCATGGGGAGCAGTGAATTATTTCCTTGTTTTGCTTTGTTTGTGTGAGCAGCTTTTGTTTTCTCTATTAAGCTGTCTTTATCTCAGCACATGAGTTTTCTTTTACTCTTTCAATTCTCTCCCCATCCCGAGTGGCTGTGCAGAGCTTAGTTGCCAGCTGGAGTTAAACCACGTGTTTATGGCACAAAGGATGTGACAAAACATGGCTTTGTTCTCACAACTGGAATTCTGATCTAGCTATTTCATACCCAAATTCCAAGCATATTGGTTAGAGCGTAGTGTTGGCGTTAAGAACACCAAGGTCATGGTTTTGATCCCTGTATGGGCTATTCACTTAAGATTTGGACTTGATGATCCTTCTGGGTCCCTTCCAGCTCACACTATCCTGTGATTTTGTGGTTATGTGCCTAAGTATCTGCTGCATCTAACACAATGGACTCACAAACATAAAGAACATTGGCTAGTGTGAGCAACAAAATCAAAAGCAGAATACAATTAAGAGTGAAATTTAAGAATAGCCTACTTGAAAAGACAAAAATGAAAATACAATTGAAACTAGTTTATGTGTGTGTGAAACTCAAATTCCTATTTGCCACACCAGTCTACAAACTATCTAGGACCTATTAAACACACTCTGTATGTACACATTTTCTAAACAAGTTCATAAAATTTATATGTAAGAAATGTTCTCATATTTAACACAGGAACTACCTTGCCAAGAAAACAAAGGGTTTCTTACCGCAGTCCTGAGGTCACAGCCTATAGTATCCTCTGTTTTTTAAACAGCTTTGGCTTCTGTGTGTCAAGTTTGTTCTGGCTTCCTGTTGCAGGGATCCTTAATGGGCTGGGATTCTGCTATGCTTTAAATTTAAGTCTCTAGAGTTAATATGCTACTTATTGCCAAAGTCTGTATCTTTTTAATCCTCCTTCTGCTGGGTGAAATTAAAAGAGAAAGAACAGCTAGTAGAAGATATTTCCAGCTTTTAGCAATGTGCATCTATACTGTTTAGAAGGGTGACAATGCTACTGCCTGCAGAGAAGGTTTTATTGACTGTACATTTATCTGGATCTGTAGAATAAAAACAACAGGACTTTTAGGAAAAAACCCAATTAAGCAAATCCATAATCCAATATCAAGATGAAGAATATTCACTTCTTCACTTTATACTGTCAAATTCCTGAACCAAATTTATTTGTTTTTCCATACAGATAAAGAATCTTTTCCACTTCGACCACAATTTTTCATGAAATACATGTTCAGATTTTCCAGCTGACTTTAGTCAGTGTTGTGTTGTGTCAGTAAAGGCAAGTTGACTGAAGCCAAGCAACTTAACACATTAACTACTAAAGATTTCAGCAGCAAACATTGAAATCCAAATCCCACTGGCTTCTTGAAAGTAATTGCTTTTTCTTCATGGAAACAGTGTTTCCCAATATGTTTTTTATAAAAGCAGATTGTTTTCGAATGTCTTGGCACAGGATACAGATGGCTCTGATTTGGTTTTGTTTTGAAATGCTCAGCATATCTCTAACTGCATAAAAACATAATTTAAATGTCTGACTCTGCAAATTTATTTTGTTTTGGCATGAAGTACAGTAGAGGTTTTAGTAGCTTGTGATGGCAGAATAGAAATTTGAAAGTGAATGTTTCTATTTTAATAAGGAAGAACAGCTTCTCATCACAAAGTGGGACTTCAAAAGTGTTTTTAACTAGAGGCACTATCAAAAGAAACAGGGAAAGCAGCAGAAAAAATGAACCTTGACCATAGCAACTAGTTTAATTAGCAATAAACTGGGCAACAATTTCCAGAGGATCAAATTGCTTTAAAATCATTCATTGTTCAGAAAAATGTCAGTGTTAATAAAACATATATATGTGTGTGTATATATATATATATAAGCATGTTTTAATACTGTGTACAAAATGAAGTAGTTTGCTTCTTTTTTAATAAATAGTCTAGTACTTGTAAAAAAACCTCAGTTCATCAGATTTCTTCTTTTACTACAGCTGTAGTCATGTTTTTTCCAGGTGTAGCTGAGCGGGCTGAAGAGATCGCTCTTCTCATCTTACTCTTCAGAACCTTCTGGTTGGAAGTTGCTCTTCCCACTCTCAGCCTTCAAGTGTAGACAATCTTGTTAAAATGATCCAATTCAACATTAGTGATAACATGTTCAAACTTGACTGTCTCTGGGCTGACATTGCACATATTCATATTTACACTCCAACAAGTGAGGAGGAAGCAACCTATGGTGTGGAAAGGTTAGTTGAAAATAGCATCGAGTAGGACCACACTATTTTTGGAAATCTGAATTTTTGTGATATTTGTATAGAATAAATTCACAGCAAATGAGCAGAAAACAAGTAATGCTGTGACATTACTGTGACATCTTACCACTTAAAATTAAATTAATAGTTGTTCTTATTATATCACAGCAGTCATATCATACCTTTCCTGTCAGAATCTTGATTCCTTTTTCTGTGCTCCTGCAGGCTTAACACCAGTGTTCCAAATCATATTATTATATCATTTATGTCTCCTTTTTTCTGCTCCAAATAAGGCAGATTCAACAAGAGCACTAGCAGTAGTTGGTAGTCTCAGAAAATACATTATTGTAATAGGAAGCTGTGCAGATGTAGTTGAACTTTGCTATTTTTCATTTCAATTTGGATTTTAATAAAGGACTAAATCAGCTAACTGCTTGAGTAAGACACGGAAGACAAAAAGAACTTTTTTTTTTTTAGGTCTCAAAATGACAGCAAGAATTATTTTTGTTTCAGGATATTTTTTTCTGGTACAGCAAAAAATAAAGACATCTTGAGAGAGCAGAAAGAAAATAGGAACAGCCAAGTATACTTCAAGATACTGCATTTTTAAGAAAAAAGCCAAATGTAGGAAAAAACATGAGAAGGACTAATATTGGATTCTCAAGATATTTGAGGTAAAAGGCATCATTTTTATTTTCTTGTAAAACACATATACTTATTTCACTGAAAGAGAAGAAAAAATAAGCCTTTAACAAACACCTAAATAATAGTTCATATAATTAAATAAATTTCACTCTGTTTCGTACTGAGTGAAGTAGGAGGTGCAGTTGACTGAAGATGGATGGTAGTATGTCTCCTTTGGTACTTAGTGTGGCTTTTCCACCTTATTTCAAATAAAAAAGAAAAAACGTTGTTTGGGGGGAGATTTTTTTTGGTTTTGTTCTTTTTTGGTTTTTTTTTGTCTGGAGCTTTTAGTTTTACATTCATTCTTGGCTGCTCAGCAACTGAGAGAATATCACAATATAACAGATTGCATAAGTGAGATCACTGCGTAGTTGTACCTAAGGGAAATTTCTTTACTATAGTTGATTTAAATTAAAAAATGCTATGAACTCAATTTATCAAGACACTGAAGATACTTCAGTCTTCTGAATAGTCTTGCTGACCTCAGCTGACACCCTTATCTCACTGCCATCCTTTCCCACAGAGGAATGATTTTCTGTGTAAAGAACTTTAATGGCATGTAGTACTTTAGATCTTCCTAGATGTGCCTCTGGAACATTATGTAGTGATTCTCCCCTGCCATCGAAAACACACCAGTCTATTGTATAAATCTGAAGTCTCAGTTCTTGCATCTTGATATGTGTATTGAAGAAAGACTTAGGTGAAAAAAAATCTTGTTGAGTTAAAGGATAAAATTTTAGAACTGTTTAAAAAAAATAAGGCTCCTTCTGCAGAGCCCTGTAAATTCACTGGTCGTTCAGCAATCTTAGCTTTTTCAGTCATGCATTCTTTTCTTCATCAGGGGATGATTGTGGCTTGGACTTTAGTATTTATATTTTAAAATCTGTTATTACACGGTTTTTAAAATTACAATTAGTTGTTCTCTAAACTGCATCAACCTGAAGACCAAAGAAGTAAAAAAGAATTTTTAACTCACTTACCAAATCTTCACTGTGACATCAAAATATGGAGGACATAAATGAAATAGCCACAAAAATGCTGAAAGAACATTCTTCTGTGGAGTGCTTGCTACATGAAAGATATCAAATATCCAGAAGCTCATGATTTCTATGACACATAATTATAACTACATGTATACTATATAAATATTTTATGGAACAAAATGCAGAATCTTCTATAAACCCCCAAAAATCAGAACTTTGATATCTCAAGTGTTTCTTCATCTCAAATCTCCCAGACCCAGAAGTACTGCCACATGTATTCATGTGCCCAAGAAACCAAGTGCAAAAAGGTAATGTTGATTGAATCATGGCAGATATAAGGTGTAATTCTGAGATGGGGAAAAACAAGGTGGAGAATTGGTATTCAGATTGATATCTGGCACTGCAAAGAGAGCAAGCATTTTGAAATTAGGTACACCTGAAAAATATATAAGATTGTCTATGTCAGAAGCTGGCCACTAGGAAATCCATGAGCACGGACATACAAGCGAGATATCACAGATGCCAGCACTTCTATCACCTGGACAGAAGTGTTTCTAGAAATGAGATACGTGGAAAACCCCATTGCTCCTGTACACTGCAAAGTGAGACTTGTGATGAGATACAGAAGGTACCACGTGAAAAACATGCCGGGAAAAAAAAGAGTTTTAACATATGTCATAAAAGTTTATTAATATCGTCAGATCATGCATTCACATCACATACCCCAGCCCTGTCCCCCAAAACTGAGCTTTAAAAAGACATTCTCTTCTACCTTTCTGAGCACATCTCAGCCAAACAGGATGATTTCATCTAATTATTGGACTAATTAAGAATAAAAAGGAAGCAGCAACTTCATTTTTTATTGATGAATATTGGACAGACAAAATCCTGCCTACTGCCATAATAAGAATAAAATTCCTCTATGCCTTAATTTGCCCAAGATATTGTAAGAGAAAAAAAAGAAGTACACAAGATGGATCACTTTGTTGGGCCGAGATGTGATTTGTCATTGGCACTGACAGGCAGACATCAGAAAATTCAGTGAAATAAGTTTCTGTGGACTTAAAAGCTTCAGTGTCAATAGCGCTTATAAAATTCTAGAGCCTCAGCCCCTGTTGTCTTTCCCTCTTGGGTTAATCATTTTACTCATGAAGGAGTAGCAGCACAGACCCATCGTGGAACTAAGGCCTCAAGCAGCCTGCTCAAAACTTACTTACAGATTTTATGCAGGTGTGTGGAGAATAGGTTTAAAGAACTTTTTTCCAATAAGACATAATTTTCCTAATGTTCTGCAGGAAGGAAGAAGAGCTAACTCCAGCACAGGTTGTACAGTCAATTTGACAGGTAACTGGTGTTTGAAAAGTAAGCATGACATGTATGCTTGATGGCTTCAAAGTGCTGTAAATTGCTTATAGTTTCAGACTTTCTGTCCTTTTCCAGTCATTTTGACTAAGATAAAAAAAAAAAACAAAACACCAAACTATTCAAAGTTTTAAAATAGAAAACAACATTTTACCTGTCTCTAAAGCCCTTGAAACTGAAATGCTCCTAAACTGTGCTGAACTTAAATAATTCAAGAGTCACTTATACACAACTGATACAATATTCAGACATAGGAACACAGAAATAGTCTCTGCAGTGACAATTAAATACCTTACCCTGAGGAATCAGAACATGTTTTCCAAAACCCTCTGCTAGATGACGGAAATATAAAATTTCTAAGTCTGGAGATTCTAAGCCATGCAGTGCCAAAGGTGTAAAATAACCTTACCTCTTGAACAGAGTGTGATTGCAGACAAACAGTGAGCAAGCACAGGTACCACAGTGGTGTCAGTTGTTTATCAGGATGGTAGGACATGGAACAGAAAAACTCCTGAGAGGTTTTGACATGGTTCCTCACTTCTTTTCGCTTGTACAATGTTGCTCTAACCAAGTAGAGTAAACAGTTCTGACTGAAGGACTGTGACACCAGTTTGTCATTCTACGGGCATGTAGGCAACAGAGATTTGAGTCTGAACATGTTCTTGTTGATAATAGCAAAAGAAATAGATAATAGCAAACAAATAAAAGTAAAATCCATTATATCACTTCTCATAAAATGACAGATTTTAATCCCACTGACGATTTTATAGATTTTCTGAAGCACAGTGATATCTACACCTCTTAAAAACTTTATAAAAGTAAACCCTTTTTTGTTGTTGTTGTAGGAAATACATTTAGGCAGAAAATGTTTGGCAACAATATGTTTTTTTAGGCAAAGTTAATGAGATTTAAATTCTAAGATACCTTCACCTCAGTGTAACACACTCCTTATGTGCACAAAGGGCGACTATTTCTCAAATTATCCATTTTAAATAGACACCTGAAGCTAGAAGGAGAGTAATTAAGAGGTACAATAGGAATTATTTTCAAAGAGTGAAGAGGAAGAAGAAAAGATTTTTCCTGTTCTGGAAGCAAGGGTGACTGTGATTTCAACTAATTTTTTTTTTCTACAGGAAGAATGTAGAAATATTTTTCCAAAAAGAAAGTAAATAAACATGAAATATGTTCATTTCTGATGATACTTTTTTGCAATATTCTATATGTACATACGTTCACTGTAGTCATTGATATCCAAGAGATTGAAGCCAAGATACTGAAGCAGGTAGGAAAAATATTTTTTGTTATTTTAAATTTTAAAAACTGTAGATTATGCTAGCTTTTAAATTTTTTTATTTTATATTTTTAATGGAAATTTGTTCTTCAAATACTAAAAGCTGATTATTAATAAATTTAACTGTAGAAATGTTAACCAAGAACTTTCTTATCTAGAAATAAAATTTGTCAAAAAACATCCAATACTGAAACATTTTCACAAGCTCCTTGTTTTCTAAAGTGCACCATCAGTTTATCTCGGAGATTGCAAACTATTTTACCATATAAGGCAGCATAACCCAATTTTCAAAGCAGATTAAAAAAAAAAAAGTTAAGAAACACTCTCCAGAGATTTTTCATTACAGAAGCAAAGAAATAAAATGCATTTCTGAGCAGTGACAGAATTTGTGATGCTGCATAAGGCTTTGTTACTCATTTTCATAGGCTTATGTACATCCAGAGTAGAGGTGATAATTTTTAGTGCTATGATCACATTCATCAGCTGCTACTGTCCAAGTAAATATTCTACATCCCTGGAAGTCTGCTGCAAAGACGGGTATTCTGTATGTGCCTAATTTTGATGTAGTAAATTATTGATTTCTTCTGTGACTGTACTTATCTGGGTAGCCCGCATTAAAGTCACAGCTGACTCTTGTCATTGCTGTCTTTCCAAAAGTGATAGTTATTCTTTTGTTCAGTGGGAATAAATAATTTTCTGACATCCCTCTGACACCCTCAGAGATGTGGTACAAAAAGAGAGCCTTTGTTTTCCCAGAAGTTTTTGCATCTCTGTGAAGTCATCCCATAGATCCATATATATATATATGAACAGCTTTCTCCTTAGTTTTTCTTCACCCATTCTTATTAATGTTTATAATAGGCAGTCCAATTTTGAGCCACTGGCTTTGAAGTTTGCAACCAATATTGAGATCTAAAAGTTCTCCTTGTACAATGTCTGGACTTTCTGTGTGTGAGTGCTAACAACAGTCAGCACTGAGGTTTTCCTCCTTACTTTCTCCTTAAATCCAGCTTAACATATTCTTAAAGAAATGTCATAGAAAATAAGTTCTAGGACCAAACTGTAGAATAATAGTGGTTTTCACATTTTTTATGTCTACTTGACACATTAAATCTAGTTGGGCATCAGTGTAACTTTTCAGTCATTAGCTTTGAAATTATACTTACATGACACAACTACATCCATTTTGCCATTCCTTCATGTGTTAACAGGGTTGCAGAGGAAATTGTGATTATAATGATTGCTCATATTCATGAGAAATTATGACAGGAATTTCTAAGGTTTTGGGTAACACCAGTTTCCCTGGAAATGGGTTTTGTTATGGACATAATTTTAATACATCTTTACTCAAAGTCTTTCAGCACTACTTGTTAGTTCAGACACAGTTCTGCACTGGTACAGTTATCTAAATCAGGGCTACATCCATACTACAACATATACAGACAGAAATCACCTATACTGGAGGCTGCATTGCTCATTTTTAGGTGCCTTGGAATGGAATTCTGAGCAGAATGGGATTGGAGTTCTCATTCAGTTACCACGGAAAATTTGGACTGCAGGTTAACGTATATAAAAAGTCTGCACAGTGACATGGAAAATACAGCAGTGACAGAAATATCTTAAAAATGTATGCCTAAATCTCCATCTCTGGATACTTGAGAGATTTGCCACTTCTTTTATCATCACTGTCATTTTCAGTACCTTAACCACACAAAGTCAGAGTGGCTTGCTGGAGTGGTTTTAAGCAACAATACCAAAAAAATTAGGCTCATCTTTTTGTTCACCTTGGGAAGGTCACTTAAATTTTCCAACTGATTCTCTAGGCAGCTATTCTGCATACATGGGGAATTATTATCTAATTGAGAATTACATTTTCTCTTTTACTAAGGGGATAATTGAAAAAAAAACGACAGTGTTGAATTTCCTCATCTATCTGAATGCTTCATCATTAGCATTTTTAAAAGCCCTTCAGATATTAAAGGAAAATTGAGTGTACTCGATTTTTAACTTCCTTTGCCTGTGAAGGAAACACGTGGTAGAAAACATGAAGTACTGCTTAGTCAGCTTTCAGTCTAATTGCAAGAATGCCTTGTGAAGAGTAGAACTTCAGCAGTGATGTTTCTACAGTGTACTTAATACCTCTCTTCTGTTCTCTCTTGATCAGGATGCTTTCTCCATCCCTTGTCTTCACTCCAGTTTTACTTAGGAACTAAAACCATCCATTGGAATGAAACTCCTAAATGTAATATTAAAGCTGTTTTCCATTGGGACCATTGAGGCTGATACTTAGATGTCAGAGATGTTCAACCCCTGTGCTTTTAATAATGCGATTCCAGCTGTGGAGGGGAGATTTTCTCAAACTTTAGGGTTTGATTAGTCTTTCAGAGAAAAAGCCAAGACCCTTATGCCCAGTGAGGCTGCCAGTGTCCCATTGTGGGGACCCTGCACTGAACAGTCCTGCTGCATCAGAGCATGGTTCAGCAGACTTGTTCAAGGTCATATGCAAAGAGAAAAATCCTTCTCTTGGGTGTCTACACCTTTAACTGGTCTGTCAGCACCCCAGGAAAGATACAGGGCACACAGCAACAGCATAAGAGACACCCCCTCCCAGGCCTCCACAGGCGAATGTGTTCCCTGCTGCCAGCAACTGTGAGTGCCCTTGAAGGACTCACACTTAGCAGTTTATGGAATAACACTCAATATAACATAAAATTGTGACAGGTTAAGGTTCAGAGATTGCCTGTGATAGTATCAGGCTGCAGAAATGCATTCAAAGTAATATATGGACAAGCTGCAATTCCTAACAAAAGCTGGCTCCAGATAATCAATGAGCACGCATACAGTATGGTTCTTAGGCTTCCCTGTGGGGGAGAGAAGACAGTTTCAGCCCACTGACTGGTCCCACAAGCTATGATGGAGTCTTCCCTAATTTCTTCCCATTTTTAACTCACTTTTACACTATTTTTGCATCTAGGTGGAGCTTGAGTGACTCTAACCATGCATCATGTTCAGTGGGGGTGGCCATACCTTAGAGGTGGGTAAGGTCACTGTTACATCTGAAGTATGTGTTTGTGATCTCACCACAGCTGCTCATACAACAGCAAGAAATTCTTTCCCTCCCTTGCTTGTCAGGTGCTATGTGGTTTATCAGCTAAACTGAGTGGGAACCACTGAGTTCCCACCCTTGCAGGGATTTTGACAGAGCCTGGCCACGATGTCTCCACTCTGCTCCATGCTCTCTGTAGTTTCCCTAAGCACGTATTGTGTGGCAGGCAACTCAGGCATGCTGACGTCATGTCATCCAAGGAGTAGCAACAGCATTTCATCCTATAATTTCCATACTGGTATTACTTCTGTTAGAGTGGGAATAGAACTTCCGAGCTTTCTTTAATCTTACCCCCAAGATGTTCAGTAAAATGCATCCTAAACCAAAGCAAACTTGCTGTTAACTATGCAGATAGATTTGGATTAACCAACACCTGAAAAGCACTGCACAGTTTCCTAAAGGAGTGCTAAATGAGAACTGAAGCATTGGTTACAGCTACACAAACATGGTTATTCAGTGCCTAGAGTGTGTCACAGATCAAAAAGTGTTGAGAAAAGAAGATAAGTAAAATACTTTGATAAAATAAAGTGCGTGTTTCACTATATTCAAATTGTTTACAAAATAATTATAGAATCACAGAATACCTTGAGTTGGAAGGAACCAACAAGGATCTTCAAAGTCTAGCTCCTGGCCCGGCACAGGACCACTCAAGAGCCACACCATGTGCCTGAGAGCATTGTCCAAACGCTTCCTGAGCTTTTCCCTGGGGAGCCTGTTCCAGTGCCCAGCCACCCTCTGGGTGAAGAACCTTTTCCTTATATCCAACCTAAACCTCCCCTGACGCAACTTCTGCCCATTTCCTCAGGTCCTGTCACTGGTCACCAGAGAAAGCAGGAGATCAGTGCCTGCCTCTCCTCTTCCTCTCTAATATATTTAGAATATTTGGTATAATTTGGTCCAAAATGCTTAAACATTGATAGTCTATGGTTTGAAAAGAATAACACAGGTAGGTTTCAAAATATGACTAAAGTAGGGATTAATTGGTTAATGGCATTTTCTCAAGTGGGATCCTGCATTTATTTCCAATAGAGTTGACTTGCTGGTGTGAGGTGTAATATATGACCTGGAGAAAACAGAAGCACTATTTTTTTCTTTAAAAGGTGAGACAATCACTGAGACCATCACTGTGTTATCACTGAGGAATAAATGTTACCTTAAGATCGAGCACTAGAATAGCAAATATTGATTATTGATATTTATTCTGCAAAATAAAACTGCTTCACTTGGGAAATTGCGTATAGCCAAATATTCAATTTTTAAGAACAGGCTTCCATGGGTGAAAAAAGCTCTTTACATTACGGATATGGAGAAGCTCTATTACACATTTATCCTGCCCCTTCCAGTGCAGAGTGTCAAAAAAATGGCATTAAATGTTCTCTCTCTAGATGTATTTACAAGCATGTTTTAACTGCTTAGTTGGAAGTGAAATGAGGTATGTGGCTATGATATGCATATGTGCAACTTTTTTAACAGGGAAGAAAGAAAAACCAGAATATCCAGATATCAAAATGATGTAAGACTTAGAAGAACTCTCTTCATGAAGTAAGACTTCAAGGGCTGAGTGTTTTAACTCCTTTAAAATAAAGCTGTGCTTGATCATAGTCTAAAAGTGCCTGCAGCTGCAGCAGTAGAAAGATATGTGATACCATAGAGCCCTTAAATGTTTTAGACAAAAGCATAAAACATGCTGGAACCTAAGGCTTTTCTAAGTCCTAACTATTAAAAGTGATTTTACTGTTAACCATTTCTTCTGGTTTCAGCTGGGGTAATTTTCTGCACAGTGGCTGGTAAGGGGCTGTGTTCTGGGTTTGTGTAATACTTTCAGTAATTTTTAATAATTTCAGGGGAAACCATTGAAAGTACTTACTAAGGGGTGTGCCACTTACTTGAGAGCATTCCTCAGCTACAGCCAAGCACTCCCCATTCATTTTCATGCCCACATGACTCACTCTCATAGTGGCCCATGCATTTAGTCGGGAAGAACCCTGTGAGTTCCAGACATCCCAGAAAAATCTTTCAGTGGAGGAACCCAGAACCCCACATCCAAAGATTTGGTCAAAGTCTGCAGACACTACTGACAGAAAAGGAAAATGTATGATAAAGTGTGTCTCTTACGAACTTGCTTTGTAGATTCATCTTGCAGGAGGTAAGTGATTCTTACCCCACGTGGTAGCAGACTTGGTGTCCTTTTGCATGTCTCAGGTGTCTGGGTTGCAATCAAAGGAAATGCATCCTTTAAGAAATGTTAGGATAACTCCCATACTCTGTTAGGATAACTCCTTTCTTCTGTTCCCAGTTTTTATTAATTTTTTTCTCTCCTACACTATCCCACACTCCCAGAGTAATTCAGGAATTGCTGTGGTTTATTAACTTGCTCAGAAAACATTTTCAAAAATCTTGCTTTATATTATTGACTTCTGTTTCTTTTTTGAAGATGCTACTTCTCCAGAATATAACATCATCTTTCTTACTTTAACTAAACACTTATCAAAATATTAACCTACTGAAGGAAATTGTTCTCTTCCCTTTCTCAGGAAGCAATGGGTACATCTAAGGGTAAGACTTTAATTCACTGAGCTCGTATATTATATCACATAGCCATTATATAAATTACCAGCTCGGTGTAGAGGTTATTAAAAGTATCTCCTAATCAGGTTGTCATGATCAGGTATTAACTGACACCAGGGTTGATGGTAATGAACCAAGGGTTATTTGAGAGTTGCCCCTTTACTATATGAAAGTTTTAAGTTTAGGACCTTAATTTACCTTAAAATCCCTTCTAAATTTTCTCTATTTTAAATTTGATTGGGTAATTTAATTGTTTCTCTCTAGTTTCCAATAAAAATAACTCCAGAAAACAACCAGTTAGCCTGATAAAATATCCCTGCACAGCTAAATTGAGTCATCCCTTAGGAACTGCTGAGAAGATTGGCTTTTTATTTCTATGTTCTACTTCTCTTAGTTGTAGAACAAAACCAGCTAATTATGATACATATTTGATTGACATAAAAGCCACATTTGCTAATAATTGGTTTTGTTATTGCTTAAAGGGGAAGTACAGAACAATTTTTTAAAATCAGTCATGGGTTTTGTACCAGTCACTGATTTTTTTTTTCAGTGTATTTCATAAGTAGAATAATAAGTTCCCTCAGAGGAAAGAGAAGAAAGAAAATTACTCAGACCTAAATATTAATATAGCTGGAACAGGAAGACAAGAACATGACAAATACATCCTTATAATAAAGCACACCTAGGTAATTTCCAGACTAATTTTTCATTACTTATGTGTCTTAAACAAATACAGTATAAATTTAGCAATCACTGAGCAATTAGAATAGTGGGTTGCTTTATTGGTGTATATAATAATATAAATTAATAGCCTGTCAAAGCTCTTGAAAATGCTTAGTGAGTTACAACATGAAATGGTAATAAAAATAGATTTTATGTTTTAAAGTAAAACAAAACAAAACAAACTCATAAATATGAAAGATATAATAAACTAGAACATAGCAATGTATCTATCAATATACTATGAGATAACAAATATTTATGTCCTGACAACCTCAACTCAGATATTTAGTAGACAAAATATCTAATTAGGAATTCCGGGTAAATAACTACTTTTCAGCAAAAAAAAAAAAAAGTGGCAAAATTTCATTAAAACTGACTTTTATTTTATTATGAGGATATAGATTTCTACTTGGATTTGAGTAGATTTACATAGAGTTGTCAATTGTAAGCCTACAGAGTGATTAGGAATCATAAAAAAAGGGGCCTTTTGGTGGTGAGAAGCAAAAAACAGGGAAGGTGAGAGAGGAGATTGATTTTGTTTCAATTACTTAAAAAATTTTAGTGGGAAAAATTGTATTCCTGAATGTTTTTTTCCCAATAAGAAATTTTCAAAGACTGTGTCAAGCAATAAAAAATTTTATATGGAGTAAAAAGATGATTTTATTCTGTAGATTCATCATATTATTTTAATTTTAATAATTCAGTTATTCAGTAATCACTCAGACTGTGGGAGTTGACAGAGGTCTACTGCACTCATTTTGTGTTTGCTTGTGTCACACCTCACTATGCAAAACAACAGGCTATTTCTGGTTATTCTTATGAGATGATGAGGATAAAAATGTAGCTTCTCCAACCAAATATAACACAAAAAATACTTTGGCAAACAATTTTCAGGTACTAAAGGGTAATCCCACCAGTTCTGATTGCAGCAAAAGCTTGGGCTCAGACTTGGCCTGCTGTGATTTTTGCCTCACTGTGAGCTTTGCTGGCAAAAGGCTCTAGGGGTGCCTTTCTTAACTCACTTCCTCCTGGGTTTAAAGATAATGCCATGATTCCCTTCAGGATATGCATTTAGTTGAGATGAAAAAATGACTTGATTCCAAATTAGCCAACTTAGTGGTGACAGAACTGGGTGTGATCATTATCTCCCATTAAGAGACAGAATGAAATGTTCTGTTTGCTGCTAGTGTTCCATACTCAGCATTATGAATGAGGGTTTTCTGAGGTTTCTTACAAAATTACAATAACTAGTGTGAGTAAATTCAATACAGTTACAGCTAAAACGCTGTCTAATAGGATGTTAAAGAAAACAAGGTAGACATTATTGGTATTGTTCTTGCACTTAAAAGCAGTAGTTGTAGAACAAATTCTGATATCAGTGTCCTATTTTCAGGCATAATAATTTCCTATAATCATAAAATGCCAGAATGGTTTATGTTGTAAAGAACCTTGAAGATCATGTAGTTCCAATCCCCCTGCCGTGGGCAGGGACATTTGTCTGTCACCAATTTATTGCTTAGCAGAGTGATAAGAGAGTAAAAATAGCAGAAGGGATTCGGTTTGTTTAGTATCAGACATTGCATTTGAATTACTCACCCTGGGCTCAAAGCACAGTTAAGGAAGCAAATAGATTTTGGGGAACAAGTAACCAGACAATTTAGGAAACATAGGATACTTTCTTATATTAGGAACTTAGGTAAATTTCTATTTCTTTCCACTGGTAATGTCTAATTTTATAGATCTGTCTCCCCATTGTTATCTTCCTTCATTCTGGGCCACTGTAGCAGGTTCGGTTCGAAACCAGGCGGAAACACCAATTAAGTGTTGTGGTTTTGTTCACATCTCTTACTTTCTGTGAGATAAGGATTAGAAGAAATGCAAAGCAGATTCAAACTTAAACAGTTACTGTATAAAGACAAGTTTATTGCTAACAGAATTAAAAGAAAAAAATAATAAGAAATTAAAGCAAAAGCACTCTCTCTTCCAACACTCCCCTGTCCTTTAAGCAACATGCACAAAGGATAACAAAACATGGGACTTTGGTCAGTATTGCAGTTCTTAAAAGTCTCTCCAATATTTAAAGAAAAAAGAGGTTTTTTCCTGCTTAACGTGGTTCCCAAACTGCCACTAGCAACAGACCCACCTGAAAATCTGCTGCGGCGAAAAACATCTCTTCCATAAAATCCCCCAGTTAAGGGACATAGGGTTTTAATCTTTTTAAGAACGAGTTATTCTGGCCTGAAAACAAAAATTTTCTTCTTTGCAAAACCTCTAAAAGCCTTTCATTGCTTCTATATAGCCTGGCATAGGCACTTCTCACATCTTCACAAGTCACAACATGAATTCTTCATCTCCTTATGTACTCCAAAAAAAATGGATTTAAAAGAGACATACGGTTTGTGATATTAGAGTTTTTTACCACGGCCTGCAGAAAGCATTTTTAAGCTACACACGAAAGACGTGGTGCCGCCCTCTTTTTCCCACCACCATCTTTAGCCCCGTCCCATGTGACCAACTTTCTCTTTCTTTCCTGACCGTGGAGATGCCATGTTCTTTTCCTCATGTGACTCGCTTTACTTTTCTCTTACTGACTTAGAGGAAGAGGTGATTTCATTGGCTGACATATGATGACCTTTCCAGTTTAGCGCGAAGTGTGCTGGCTGCAGAAAGGAGGCTCCACCAGCTCCCCGCTGGCTCTGCCAGCTCCGTATGGGGAGGAGAGGGACCCGCCGGTCCCAAGAAGCCGTGATGGATGGGTTTAGCTGTGTGGCAGTCTATGGCTGGTTTTAGCTGCCTGCGGCTCTGGGATAGTTTTCCTCTCCCCCTCCCCCCCAGAAACCCGGGGTCTGTTCCGGGGCACTGGGAGAAGGGGGAGGGGGAAGGGGCCCTGGCCCAGGCCGGCCGGCCCAGCCTGGCCCAGGCACCCCTCCTGGGAAAAACTGGAAACCAGAAGCCTTATTTCCCATGCCTGTGCTGCTTTAAATATGCAAAACCACAAAAGTGCAATTGGCTTAAAAGTCTGTCCATGAACTATGTTCCAACCTATTACATTCCACCCCTCCCTTTTGCGATTTACATATTCAAAAGTTATAACAAGATTACACTCAACATATAATTTTCACTTAAAGTAGCAAAACTATATTTAAAAGGAAACAAATTACATAAACCTCTACCCCTAGAGTTTTACCACAACTACAAAGCAAATTTCTACTGTCATTTTACTTAACTTTATGACTTAATACTTGCTTTGCCCTATGTTTCTCCTAATTCATCTTTATCACACAGCTCTCATCAATTGCCTTCATTCTCCACCATATTGTAACAGGTTCAGTTCGAAACCAGGCAGAAACACCAATTAAGTGTTGTGGTTTTGTTCGCATCTCTTACTTTCTGTGAGATAAAGATTAGAAGAAATGCAAAGCAGGTTCAAACTTAAACAGTGGCTGTATAAAGAAAAGTTTATTGCTAACGGAATTACAAGAAAAAAACAATAAGAAATGAAAGCAAAACCACACTCCCCTGTCTGCCAACGCTCTCCCCCCACCCCAGCTACCCAGGGTCCGGGCCGCGGCACTGGGAGAAGGGGGAGGTAGAAGGGATCCCGGCCCTCCTAGGAAAAACCAGAAACCAGAGGCCGTATTTCCTGCGCCTGTGCTGCTTTAAATATGCAAAACCACAAAAGTGCAATTGGCTTAAAAGTCTGTCCATGAACTATGTTCCAACCTATTACAGCTAGTGGTAGGAAGAGACTCAGGCATTTTCTCACCCGGCTTCAGGCAAGCCCTACGGGTATATGCCAGGTATGGATGTCTGCATCCAACATCATTCTTCAACAGTCTCTAGGGATGTCACCAGGTGTCAAATGCCCGCAGCTTCATGCAGCCTCACAATATAAGGCCATAAAGTTAATTTTTCAAGGTCTTTCAGCTGAAAACAACATTATAAATAGTATTTGTGCTAACAAGGATAACTCTTGGATACAGCAGAACACTGCTGTGCTACAAAGCAATGACTGTAGAGAAGGTTACTCTGCTCCTGAGGATAGATTTGCACAAATTACCTCAGTATCCAGAATTCTGTCCCAGGCGTAATTCAGGGAAAAAAGGTATAGCTGAAGTGTACAGTGACTTGTTCAGATGAAAATACGTCCTACATAGAGCATTCCATTTGGCAAGATGAATCCCAAAATGTATTTCTGAATTGTACAGAAATTATTTTACAGTGCCACCTACTCAGTTGTGGTCCATTATCATCGTGGATGTAACATGGAGCAAAAATTGTGTTGCTCTGCATAAATGAGAATATTTTTCCACTGCACTTTTTGGGACTATTTCAGAAGCTTTCATTCTCCTCAGAGATATCTCTAGACAATTTAATTTTCTGATGCCCTTTAAAAAACCCAAGCCTTTCCAATTAATGATGTCAGCATCAAAAAACCCTGAAACCTATGTCTACAGGACTTGTTTACTTTTTGGCTGCTGATTTTGGCTGCTAGATCAGACTATGATTATGTGAAAATTATGGGTTTTGACTCTATTGTACATGTATAGTTCTTTGCATGGTTTCCAAAACCTTTTAATGGTATTATTCTACTATTTTTCACTGGTTTAAAATGTTATCTCCATTATGTATAGAACTTCTGGGAAGAAAAATAGAATAAAAATGAGAACTAAAGTATATAAAATCAAGCTTTATCTCTGCTTGAATGCTAAGTACAGCTTTGCTTCTCCCATCACAAAGGGCTAAGCCTGGAAATTACTCATGAGAGAGTGAGAGAGTTGATTGAAGATAGGAAAAGTTTCTGTACATGACTAAATAGGCTTCTAAATTAAACTTGAAAAAGAAATAGCCAAAGTATCATTAGAGATCTCAAAAATTATCACTGGCAATTAGAAAGAGAATGAGGATCAATTAATTGAATTCTCTTCTAGCAGAAGTTTCAGCTGGTAGGCAAAAAATGCAAAACCCCAAAATAAACAAACAACAAAAAATCCCCTACCAAAGCATGTAGTTCTTCTTGTATAATAAAATATAATAAGATGTACAGTTCCCTAGGATTTTGCAGACATTAAATTTCTCTTGAATTCAAAAGACAAGTTGATGCAGAAAATACGTAGAGGGTCAGCATTAAAATGGCATTCCTGACTCAAAAAGCATCAAGCTGTTGAAGGTTGGGAGAGGAATCTGTGTGATCAGCACCAAAAATTTGAGTGTTCCTGTACTCTTACATAGGCAGCCACTCTTTCTCACTACTGGAAAGAGTATACTGAGAAAAATAGACTTTTTAGCCTAATTCGGTAACTTTTGTTATTTAAAAAGGCATTAGCTTGTCGAGAGCTAAACTTCTTCTTACACAGCTTTCCCAGGTTTAAATTTTGTTTAGGATTTTATTTTTTATTTTTTGGTGGGTTTTTTTCCTCACTAAACTAAGGTCTAATTACATAAGTCAGAGATTTCTGTTGCTCTGGAATTTGTATGGCACATTTTTTAGTCTTCATTCAATCACTCCCTTACTTTTCACTTCTTTCCATTCTTTCTTGTTTAAGAGTATACAGATTCTATGCTTTGTATTTACATGGCATGCAGTGCTCTTTAATACAGCTCCATTCTTGAGATTCCTTTAGTTGAATGATTAAAATCTATCAAAGCAGTTTTATTATCAATATAAAGATTAAGTTCTTGTATGTAATGCAATATTTATATTTTTCCTATGGGAACTTTAACTGCTTTTATGGGAATTGGAACTGTTCTACTTTCCCATTCATGGTTTTTTTTTTTTTAGTTTCTTTAGTCTCACAACTAAGCACCATTCAAAATCAGTTTGAAATATGATATGAAGCCTGAAACACACCCTGGAGCACAGATCCCTTCCAGCACCTGCAGAGCATTGCTCCTTATAAGTACATGGAACACCCTGTTATTAATTGTCTAGTTATGCTAATATTTATAAAGAATGATGCAACATCATGGAATATTTTCTTCTCTGAGGATCAGAGGTGGTGTGATAGGTATAATAAAATCCATGCAATTCAATACAAGAAAAGTAAGGTAATGTTATAATATTCTGAATTATTTATGACAAAGTCTGCTCAAAATCTCATTGCTCAAGTACCATTTTACCAGAAAAATTAGTACCTTATGGACATTATATGATAATCAGAGTTTAGTTTAATCTTTCCATACATGAATATTTACACACACAGACAGGAATACTCATCCTTTTTATTGTTTCTTGATTACTGTCAATTTTTCTTCTTTTATTTTTTAATTCTTCATACTCTGTAGACTGGTTTAGCCTTCATTACAATAATGGTGATGCAAAGAAATGAGTTTTCTTTTGTAGGAGCTATTATTCCTTTTACATGAAGGAATGTGCCTCTTCTACTATTACATGATCACATGAGAACTGAGAACTCAATATGACACAGATCTATATTTTAACCAAGGGAACACATCAGGAAATAAGAATAACAAAGCAATTCAAGCAAATCTGCCCATGTACAGACAACTGTGGGAAATGAAATTGAGATTAACAAAGGCTTATCATCCTCATAAAGATTTTCTTTGTCAAAGGCACAGAAGTATAGTATCACATAAAGATACTACTTCTTACAGGGAGCAGCATTTCAAAAGCTCACGTTCCTACTTTCTTTAGACATTGTAAGTGGAGAAATAAATGAAGTGAGAAGAGCTCAAAAGTGAGTGATCTTTTTGTCAAAGAAGCAATATTAAAAAATCAATGTCTTTAATCCTCCTGGTTCTGCTTGTTCTTTCTTTTTAAATTAGAAATCCAGTTTTATCTAATGAGATTAAAAGACAAAAAGTAAAGCTCCCATTTGTACATTTGGTTGAATAAGCTGACGTTCTGAAAGTGATCTACTTCTCTTCCATTTCAGAAGCTTTGTGTTATGTTTCAAGATTTAATGAAGACCAATCCCTCCTTAGAAATTTAAAGACAGCTGATGAGATTTGATAGTTTTCTCTTTTCATGTCTTCCCTCAAGATGTTTGTTTGATTTTATGTATATTTTTTATCACAGATACCACTAAATTTATCTATCTTTTTAAAAAACCCACACTTCCTAAATATTATTCTTGCATTTCTTTGAGAATGTGTTTTTGTATCTCAACAAAAGTAAATTTTCCTGAAGAGATTTAATACTGTAACTTGTATGTCCTGTGCCATATCCTGGGATTAGAGGAAGACATAGACCTACAGATGTTTGGAAAATATGGTTTCTCTACCAGTTTCTTTGAAGTACACTTTATCAGAAATTTCTTATTTTAACTGTCCATGTACAAAAAATTTTAATTTCCAATAAATCGTTTAAAAATATATTAAAGACATTTCATCTACACTTTTTTCTACAAATGTGTTGCCTTGAAAAAAACCCCTCTCCAATGGACTGAAAACATTATAGTCCCTGCACAGGACAACCCCAAAAATCACACCATGTACCTGACAGCATTAATATAACAAAACATCCTGTTATGCTCTTGGGTAGAGTTTGTTTGTTTGTGGCTTTGTTTGTTTGTTTGGTTTTTTACCCCCAATTCAAGGAGTTGAGAGAAATGAATAATTTCTAGTCTTACACAACTGCAGGGAAAAAAGCTTTTATTTTCTGAAGGTTCTTCCTCTCTGTGAGAAAACCTTGAATGCAGACACAGTTAAGGCCATTTTGTTAGATATGATCTTGCTATTTTATCCCCAAGATTTAAACTCACAATACATTTTCTCACAGAGTGTATCAGAGTATCAGTTGGTGGAATCTGCTGATTTGGAAAGTTGTATTACATGGTATAATACATCTGATGACTTTGTATTAAACCACTGAGATGTCATCGCCTCTGGATGTCCTTCAGTTCTCTTAGTTTTCTTTTGAAAATGAAACAAAACAAAGCAAAAAACCTTGAAATTTTAAACATTTTAGGTTTTTCACTGAAGTGAATTTGAAACTGTAAAAGTTCTAACAGAGTGACTTGATAAGAGTCCATGAGAAAGCACGGATACAACACAGGTTTGCTTTCAAACGTTTCATATTAAAACAGAGGATAGGCAGCTGGGATTACATCTTCATATAATCTTATCTTATTTTAGGACTTGTTCTGTTACAACTGTGTTCAGAACATTAACACTTTTTTTCACTTGCATGTTCAGTCTGTTTGAGGATTTTGTTCTGTCTTAGGTGTTTTGTTTTCCAGCCTGGAACTTACCCTGGAAATGTATCTGTAGCTTCACTAACCTCTACTTGACTCAGTCTTCCTTTTATATCATTCTCCCTCTCTCAAATTAAAATTCCTCTTCCCTAGATCAATTCACTCTAAAAGGTTTTGTCTTCACATAAGCTCTGACATGTGTGATTTTTCCATGGGTTTTTTTCTGACTTCAGGGTGCAGTATTAATCACCTTTTTGTTTGGGAAGTTTGGAGTGAAAACACACACAAACACATATTTCTCTTTAAATTTCTAATTTATTGAAATCAGTTATAAGGTAAAAAAAAAGGTAAAAAAAAATGTACTTTACATACTGTCAAATCTTCAGTAAAGGAAGTGAAAAATTAGCTTGGAAATTGGGTTTAGCAGTAACAACCTGGTCAGGAATGACATCCATGGCTGGAATAAAAATGTATGTCTTGTTATCTTCTTTTTTGTATATGGGATATTTTACTCATCCCATCCCAAAATTTAGAGTTGGAAGTCCATGGGCATAGATTTGTAGAGAAAATTGCTGTTGGTTACTTGACTTTTTGTAGCTTTAGTAATTTTGAAATTGAAACAGTAGAAGTAAAAAAGAAAATCTCTCCTAAATTTTTTTTTAAAATTGATTATCTTCTGTCAAACACCAAATGCTATGGTTGTTAATACTCTCTCAGTCAGCCTGTCTCCCTTGAACTGCTGGATCTGAGTAGTTGTCCAAGGTACTGAAATTGTTCTGACGGCTCACTAAGAACTAAGAGCAAATGGTTGAAGTGACAACCAAACAAAAAAACAAACAAAAAAAAAACGTAAAAAAACCCCAAACAAACAAACAAACAAACAAACAAAAAACCAAACAAAAAAAAAGGCATAATAATTTAAATTAGTCTGATATGATATGTGTCCAATCTGATATGACTGGAAATATGTAATTTCCAAATAAGATACTTTTGGTTTTGGGGTGTTGCTTCTTTTGTGAGTTTGTTGTTGTTGTTTTGTTTGTTTGGTTGGGTTTTTTTTAATGCAATTAATGCATCTTGTGTTCAAAATGTGGAGAAATTCTGTGGAAGTTATTCCTAAAAAAATAGTACTATAATTTCTAGAATACATTCTGCACAGCTTACTCCATCTTAATGCTAGACAATAAATACATATGTAGATGAAGTTTTCAGACCTCGTAGTGTAGCTTGTTCTGACTGTGGCCCAGTGTGGTTCATTTTTAAGTTTACAAACATACATATAGCTATAGAAAAAGCACTGGAGCTTTAAAATTCCACCTGCCTGAAAGCAAATGTTACTTTGCTTTGAGAAAATAGTATAATTCAATAGAACATCAGTGGTGTATTTACATATCAATGTAGATGGTGTAACTAAATATTCCTAGCAAATGTTTAACATTCAAAACAGTTGTTTACTTTGCATTTGACTCTCATTTCTAAATTTCTAGCATTTGTGGTGTCATTAAAATTAACAATGTTTTCTTAATATTTTGGCAAGGACCTGAAAATTGCAGCTTGGAAAGATCCTTAAGCTGAATCCCAAAGCATGAAAGAAACATTCTGAATTATTAGAACAAAACAACAATTTTAGGAAGCAGCTTGTTTATAAATAGAAAGTGACAGGAGTATCTTATTAAAGTGTAGATCCAAAATGGTGGACCTTCACTGGGGTTTTGGAAACAACTGCAGGAGAAAATTATAGGATATAATTCAACTGAGTGCTGAAGCTTTTATCGTATGTCTTGGAACCAGCAAAGGGGTAATATTAGTCACTGCTCCCAAATGTGGCCCTGTAGTAAGCAGTGGAAAGCACCATAAACCTTGAATCAGTGTCTCCTTGAGGAATTTAAGCCAGAAGTGTGAGGAATATGCCAGAGTTATTGCTGAAGAACAGGGTGAAAAAGAGTTGCTTTTTCACTAACTTCTTTTTTCGGTCATAAAACAGATAAAAAAGTTCATCAGCCACAGTAAGCCCAGTAAGCTTTTATGAAAAGTAATGGGAATGTCCTTATATAAAGCTGTATTTACAATTACCTGACTTACATTCTTATGGATAATTAATACTTCTCTACAGAAAAATACTTAGAGACAGTAGTTCAGGCTTATAATTGATTTAATCTGTGTTCTAATTTTTCTCTTCATGACGTCATAGCATTCAGCTGCCAAAGCAGTTGCATTGAGCCTGAAATTTGTGGCCCTTGCACTTGAATATCACTCAAATATCTGGGGATCTGTGGAGCACCCATGAAGGTGCTGCACTTGCTCCTGCATGCTCACTGTCTAAAGCGAACTGGAATTGATCCAGTAAAGTAAGAGAAACTAAGTACAAATTCTTACAAGTTCAGCCTGCAAGGAGGAGGATACCAGCAGCCATGATTCAGAGTACTGATTGTATTTAAGAAAAGTGAAGTCAATGCACTTTTGCATGTCAGGGAACTACAAAAGCCAGCTACTCACTTAGGGATGGGGAACTAGAAACCAGAACTGGGGCTCTCCATGTGGGGTGGCAGAGCAGGGTCTGAATCTGGGGCCCATCCACCACTCCAACCAAGAGCAGACAGCCAGGAGGCACCAGGTCAGCCCCAACCCTTGGCACTGGGCACCACCCAAGGCTGGGTGGAGATGTGGACCCATCCCAGCCAGGTCCATGGCCAGGCAGGGCAATGGGAAGCCAGACACTAGCCTTGCTGCAGCATCACTGCAGGAACTGATGGTTCCAGGGGGTTGACACCAGGTCCTGGGCCACAGGCAGGGTGGGAGATTTTGGAGAGGGCAGAAATGAGATCCTTAGCCATGGTCAGGTAGGGCAAGCCACGGGGGAGTGGACAGGGACAGTCAGAGCTAATGATGTCCTCAAGGACAACAAATGTGCAAGTACTACTGCATTTCATCCATTGCCATCAAATCTCTATTCAAAGATGATGGCACTAGTTTTTACAGGTAAATTTGGGCACTTGGGCACTTGAAGTTTAACCTAATGTTTAAGTGCTGCTGTATTTTGAAATACAATGTTGAGGGAATTCTGTGTGTTTTTTTCTACCAAATCACTCTTCAACAAGCAATGTGGAACTACCCAAGTCTCCCATTGGTGAATCCAGCCATAACGCAGCAGCAGTGATGCATGCCAGATACAAGTAATTTTGCTACTTCTCTGAAGAGCTGTTTATGAAGCAGTTTGCCTCTCCAATATATCTGCTTGTATACATGATGTTTTTATACATGCTGCTATCAATCACTTAATCAAGAACAATATTTGTACTTGACAGAACTTCCTATAGAGCTTTTTTTTTTTTTGTTTGGTGACATGAGGAGTAATATACATGAATTAAGCTCAGAGATCCTTCTTCTTATGGTACTCCAAGAAGAAACAGCACACCAGACTATAAAAGAAAGCAAGAGTTCTGGGCCAGGGCTCTGGATGGGACAAACTGGCAGAGGATAATTCTATGCCCAGCTGTCTCTAGTCCCCATGCACCACCTCGGCAGCAGGGTGCTGACGCGGCACTGAGATTCTCCTATGATTCACTGCTAACCACAGAAGATAAAGAAAGAAATGCTTGGATTGTGGAAGCAACATATTTTTTACAAATACTCTATCAGATTTCATGAATCATTTGCTATAGATGGCTTTTCAGATAGTGATTTTTTTTGCTAATTTTTTTGGTTGTTGGGGGGTTTTTGTGTTTTTGTTTTTTTTTTTGTTTAGGGGGTGGGTATGTGTGGGTGTGTGTGGGTGTGTGGGTGTGTGTGTATATTTTTAAATCTGGCAGAAAATCTAAAATATGCCTTGAGACAAAAACTGTTAAGGTGGCGTTATTTTTTTTTTCAGTGAAAGCTGAACTTCAGAAAAGGACAAGATCAGAGCAAAGTGACCAACTGAGAAGCAGATGTTACTACTGCAAATTTAATTTTAGAACTGGCTGGACAACATCAGTTGTAAAAATAAAGCTGGTACTGGGAGGAAGAGCAATTTAAAAGCTGGAGAAGAGTAACCAAATAGGATTATACACTGCAACTACTGAAATTCACTCCAAATGAACTGATGTGCTCTACATTGTCTTTCAGGGTGACTTTGGCTAGATGGGGAAAATGTGTTTGGGGACTGGAGAGCATTAATATCCTGCTTTGGGTTTTGTTATTGTACAAAATTAAATATGTGCTCTAACCCAAATTGATTCTCTGAGGGCTCTTTTCCAAAATATTTTCATAATCACTGTTGTGGGATTTTTTTAATCTTCACTATAGTTTATTCCCTATATAATACTTCTCAAGCAATGAATCCTTCATTAGGCCTATTTAACAAATCCCAAGGAATCAAACCCTTTGTACCATATCAGCAACACTAATTCTTTAATAGGTGCTGCTTCTGTGATTTTAATAGAATAAAATCCATTAGATATTCTGTCACCCTGGAAGTTTCTTCAATTATTTATGTGGAACTATTTGTTGGTTCTTGTGTTGCTGTCAGTAGAATTCTGAAGTCAGTGAAGTTTCAGTTAATCAGAGCAGGTTAATAATTTAATTTATAGTCCTAATGAGAAAAGGTAAAAAATCAGTGAGGTCTTGCTAAACATCTTGCTAAACATGTCACTTGCTAAACATTTCTAAATAGCTGTTTTTAAGAAAGTATTCTATTTTAATTTATGTATTATCTTGCTGTGAGGTGAAAATGTTTACACTGACTTTGGGCTTCTGAACTTATTTTTCGTTTTATTAAAATTATTTCTTTTCTACTTTTTTTTAAAGTTTGCATTTTATTTTCTTTAAAATTAGAATAGATTAGCATAATCACATTTTATATATTGTGTTTCTCTTTTCTTTTCTGTCACCCTAGATATTTATGTCTATTTTGTTACATGCATTTCTTTCAGAGGAAGCCTCACTTTTTACACTGGCACATTATTTGTGAGTTGTCTGTGATAATTACCTGTGCACTAACATAATTGCACGGAATTAATACTTTAAAAATATGTCATAAGGCTGAAAAAAAGCATTATTATTATTGTCCATATAAGCTGGATTTTTCTGCCTCCTTATACATAAGCTCTAAGCTATTGACAGGGTTATCAGCAGCATCTATTTTCTCATTCACTGCAGCAGCTGTGACAGAACAAACTAAAAGAACCTTTTTATACCTGTAAGTAGGGATATGACAGCAAAAAGAATGCTTGTCTTGCACCCAAGAAGAAAAAAAAAGCAAGAGAAGTCTTAATTTAATATATCCATTAAAATCCATTTTGAAGTACTTCTATGTTTCTTCCCTTCCCTTCTGGCTATTTATCTTCATGCTAACTCTTCAAGGCAGAGAAATGCTATTTCCCCACCTCTGCACATGTAGACCAGAAGACTTAACATTCTCAAAGGAAACACAGCTCCTAAACAAAATGTATTCCTTAGTAAAAGACAGTGCTTTGGCTCCTCAGATGTTCAGTGTGTTATTCAAAACTGAAGTAGTGCAGGGCTTTGTGGTTTCTTGCCTTCAACCCCAGAATCCTGCTTTTCTTTTTTTTTCCTATCAGCCAGGACACCAGGGTTACATCTCTGACTTAGTTGAGTATGGAGTAGAAACACTGCTGGCTTTCCTAATGAGGGATAAAGACTAAATTCCCCCTCACAAATTCTTCAGTACATTTTCAATTCAATTATAATGGTTGTGCTCTATTGGTTGCATTAATGCACTTCATCTATACTGAAATATCAAGGGGCAAGAGTTAAAAGTAATTAAAGATAGCCAAGAAGGAAGATGCAATGAGATGTTTTGTAGGTAGTCAGATATGTCTTATCAACTAACTTATTTTCAATCAACGATGATTTTGAAAACTTGATAATATTGGTTACTGAAGGGTCCTGGCTAAGCTTTGCAATTTTCATTTAAGAAAATGCTGGAATTGTCTTCCACCAAGGAACTGCATTTCTTCCAATGGCAGGAGATGTGAAGAACACAAAGAGGATACTGTTTACTCAGGTAGTCATCCCTTGAACCATTCCTTCATTCAACTTTAAAAGGTACTTTTCACTACTGTTAAAAATATGCTGACAACAGGGCAAATCTCAAAACAAGAAAAACAAGGAAAAGGTTCTGTTCCCGAAACTATCAGGTTATATTATTTCTCTCCTGACATATTAGTATTGGCAAATTCAAGTTAAAAAAAATTAAAATCAACTAGACTTTCATTAAAACTTGTAGAGGTTTAAAAATGGAGTCTCTCAGTGGGAAAAAGATTTTGAAGGGCCTTGAACATGAGTCAAACTTCTGAAAGGCAGATAATCAAAATGGTTACACTTTAATGCCACTTTTACTACTTTGCAGTCAGAATGTCCAAATTCAAAAATAGCAGGAAATTTTTGTTTCTTTTCTTTGACTTCAAAATATTCAACATTTCAAAAAGTTCTGACTCTCTCCTGTCAGATTACTCTAACTGTGGGAAATGCAATATTTATTTTCTCCAACGAAGAAATAATAAAAATCCAAACCTGATTTCCAGCTGGGCCTTTCAACAAATACTGTTCTTCCTAATTGATAAAGGCTAATAGAATACCATTAACATTGCCAGTATTATTCAGACATCAGTACTCCATTGAGGTTTTGACAGACTGAAATTTCTTTATAGTATTCCAAGATATTTCTCAGTTGGAAAAAGATCATCTGAAATTTTCAGAGGTTTTCATTGGACTTGAAAGGTGTAATACATAGGAAGGCTATTTTAATCATATGAATATTTTTAATCATATAAATAATCACATGAACAATTTTATCATGTGGCTCATATGAATATATGAACAATTTGTCAAGGTGGTGTGGTTTCAGTATGTGAAAAATTGTGACTACTATGAAAAGACCTAGATGAGCACAGACCTCTTTCTTGAGCCTTGTGACAGAAACTATTAAGTATTAATAATTTAAAAATTAATAATTAAATAAATAAATAAAAATAAATAAATTAAATAATTAAAATTAATAATTAAAACTATTAAGTATAAATCTCATACCTCCAGAAAATCTGTATAAATTATATTGGAAGATGATTCCAATGTGATGAAAAAGTCAAAATGTAGCATCTGATAAGAAGCAAGAGCATTTTGATATTTTCTGGGTACGCTGTACAGCTATATAAGCAGTACATGCTTCATGACCAATTGGTTGGAGATTTTCCTTTGCAAAATACACACTTGTGCACCTTTAGCTCAAAAACTCCTGTGAGACCTGTGTATGTGATACCAGTTTTCAATAAAACATAAAAAATGGAGGAAGGATATTGGTATTTGAGGATTTTTGGCCCAAGCAGATGACACTTAGGATAATTTTTAAAAGATTTGTTTCATCTTAATTGAAAACTGCTTCTTTATGATTCCAGTACTTCATAATACTTTTCTCTCAGAACATTACAGCATCCTGAGCAGCAGTGACAGCCCCAGAAGAAATATGAAAATTCTTCTGACAGCATATTATTTGTACTTTCTGAGGGAGTTTAGGCTATATCCTTGATATCTATCTATATGTTATGAATGTCTATATGTGTCTTCTTTTTTTAAATTTTGTATATGGTCTCTTCCACTACTTACACCCAAATACAAAGATGTTAAATTTGAAACTTCCATTTAAAGTGAATGAAGTAGCAAAAATATTAGTGGATATATGTTAGCCCACTTTAAAAAGCTCATAAATCTAAGGGTAGTGGTGTCCATGTTTGCAACTTTACTCTGAAAGAAGAAAATAAATTTATTTTCCCCAGAGTAGTGATCAAAAATAGGCAAACCCCAGCAAAATGCATGTGAGATCAGCAAAAACAAAGCCATGCAAAGGGCCAAACTTGCCTGATTGAACCTCCTTGTTTGAAGTAGGAAGGGTAGCTGGGTTTACACAGCATTTCATGGATTTTTGTCAGTTAAATACTTCCATTTATCATAAACCAGTTTGGTTCTAACACTGGATCTTCTTTATGTTTAGGGTGAGATTCTGTTTAGTTCAGATTGGTTTACTCATTTCCAATAAAATTTTAATTGGTCTCTTTCGGAATCCCAAGCATTCCTTAAACAGCAGTCTCACATGTGTTAAGTATGATTTGTTGTAAATGAAATTACAATTTTCCAAGAGGTGAAAACATATTCTGCACGGTAAATAGGTTGTAAAGATCTCATTTGTAATTTAGATGTTATCTCTAAGGTTACTAGACCTGCATTGGGCAAGTAACACTGCAGTTGAAAAGAGAGCTCTAGGGAAGGTTAAAACTAAAAGAGGCCTAGAAAAGCATTTTGCATTCCCTTGGAATTTTTTAGGATCTCAAACTTTCTTGTTCTTCAGAGTGAAATGATGAAAATGCTCCTCCCAAAAACTGTCTGACTGAAGGCTGAGAAAGACTCCTTGACAATTCCTCCTTGGAGAAGCCAGACATTCAGGTAGCAGGGATGAGAAATGGATTTTAACTCTGCTACTGAACACCTTGGTTTCTCCTTTTTGCAATTGTAAACATAAGATTTCTGCAGTTAGATCTCTCTTCCTGGCTGAAAAGAAACTCTCATATTCCAAACTAGGTCGATTTTGCACCAAATTGTGTCGAAAAGTTCTTTCTTACCAAATGTTGCAACGTATGTTTATGAAATTTTTCCTCATTAAAAGTTTAATTGAAACGTGTATCTGTCCATAAGAAAAGAAAGTAAATCTGCAGCTCTGAGGGCAAGAAATAGAATTCTGTACTGAATTCCAACCAGTAACTATCATTAGACTCAAATTTCTAAACTTCTGTTAACAAATACCATTTTATAAAGGCTCATTGCAATTAATGCTTTGAATAACTCTTTGCTTTACTGTGTTTTGCATAATCTTCAGACGTTTCCTGAAAAAAAAAATTAGGTTTGGATATTATTTATGTATTTGAAGCTATAGGCTCACTTTTGAAAACAGAAGGGGATTGGTTATTAATATTCTTCAAGAAAAAAAACCCACAGGGTAAAGAAAACAACATTGGTAGATATGTGTGGGTTTTTTAATTTTTCTTTTTTTTTCTCCATGCTTTCTGTGTGTCTCTACAATGCTTTAAAAGACAAATTTAGTTTTGAAGGCATGGATCAGATATGGCCTTCAAGAATAAAATGAATAAATTATTCTAATTTTAAAATACATGAAATATATTTATTTTTAAAACTTGTCTTAATCAAATTTACAACGTTCATTCATGGCCCATCCATATGCAATTGTTAATATGTTGTTCTTACATCTGGTAGTATAAACAGTGGCAAAATAAAATAGAAATGCTACTTCTGATGACTTTGTGTCACCCTTCTTTCATTTTAGGAAGATTTTGTGTCATTTAGTTCCATCAATGCTTAGGGCATTCTTCAAGCTAAGAATGCTTTGGGTTTAGAGCTCTGTGTTAGCAGAGACAGGCACTGTTTCTTGTGTGGTTTTCAGGCTTTCTCTTCATAGAAAGCCACCAGCATTTCAAAAGAGATCAATGATTTGTGCTGAGTAACTGCATGTTCTGTTGGTTTCATAGAATCACAGAATGGTTTGGCTTGGAAGAGACCCTACAGACCACCTTGTTCCAACCCCCTGCTTCTAGTGGCCCCTAAAATGAAATGGAACCATTTAAAAAGATGGATCCTGCTATCTTCATCTTAAATCGGTTTTAATTGAATAATTAGGGATTCTGCATGCATCAAACTGGTATTGCTGCAGTGTTCTGGTGCAAGAATGTGAAATTTGCAGAATTAAAATAAAGAAACCATGCTGCCGTAATATGAATGAAGAGTACACGTTTCTCCAGCAGGACATGTAAATGCTGTTCTAAATCAAGCTATTAAAACCAAATAAATTGCTAAAGGTGGACTTCCTGCATTTTTTCTTCACTTCTCTACATGAGTATTTAATGAGTATTTGATGAAAATTGTAATCTTTTAAAGAAAACTCTTTCTGGGGAAAAGAAACAAACAAAACATCAGAAAATAAATCAGAAAATTTTTAGTACTTCATTCCTTCTAAGTCTTACCTTTGTTTTTCCTCAAGAGACCTGTAGTCATGGTCAGGATCTCGCCAATTTTCAGTGAGAAAATTGAATGCTTGGAAGGGAAGCAGTTTGTCAAGGGAGGTAAACAGGATGCTTACCAATTCAAAGCTGTTAAATTATTACTCAAAAAATGTGCTTCTAACCTTCTGTCTCTTCTTGACGTCATTTCCCCCGTGCCCTGCATTATTGTACATACACTATAAGCCAAATACGCTCATTTATCTTGGACCTTGTTGTTGGTATTATTGCTGTGTGGCTTGATGTCTTTAAACTAATCAAATGATTGCTCCGTTTGGGTGGAATTTCTGTCCGATTCCTAATTTTCACCTCATGTGACATACATGCACTCTAACAACTAAAAGTAATTTTTTGAACCAGTATTCCCTTAATGTCTGTCTCTGTCACTTAACAGTGTTGGCATATTTCTGTTTTACTTAAGGATTATTGAATATCCTGATTAGATAAGGGTAATTCTATCAAGATCGTTGGCTGCCAGTGCTTTTTCCTTTTTTTTAACTTGTTCGTGGCAATCTACTTATAAAATGCCTCTACTCTTTTCTGCACAAGATCTCCCATACGAATCTGTTATAATTCTTTTGCATACAACGGCTTAAAATAACGCAGGGTGGAGGCTTAAGCATTCAAAATATACAGTCTTTGGATTTCGAATATTGAAAATAATATCAGACCGAAAGGACTCCGTTTGTCTCACATCCCTGCGAATTACTTGGCTTGCTCTGCCAGCAAATGTGTGGTTTAGTGGTAGGAAAAGATGGAATGGTTACCATAGTAACTGTCATACAATCCAGTGTGGTGCTTATGTTACTGTACCTCTGAGACAATACAAAGCTGCCTTCTTAATCCCTTTAGTGCTGCTAGTTGAATGGTGTATGCCCAGTAAAGTGGCACTTGTAGGTCCCTTGGCTGTACACTCTATTTTCCATCTCCTTCTCAGTAAAGTAATGGGCCTCCTACAAATGGTATGAAATAAAACCCCAAGCCCAGGATTCAAAGGTAGAAACTTAGTGTTCTGCTTGAAAAACACACAACTTCCCCCCAGACTGCAATGACTGGGATTTTATGAGGTTTTTTCTTTTTTTAACATCCTCCTAATCTCCTAAAACAGTAACCAATGTCAATAGAGATACAATGAACTTTGTTCAAAGCATAGGAGATGCCTCAGTTTGATTTAATTTTTCCTAAGATAATTTTATGCATTTAGTTCATTGCTTGGTAGAATCAGTGAATTTTGGGGACAAAATAAGACAAACTGCATAAAATTAAGGCTTAGTTGATTGTTTAGTTGTAGAGTTTGACACATTTAACATCTGCTAGATTTCATTTAACAATGAAAATTCGGTTTCGGTGGAACAACCACCTTTAAGATCCCCAGCAGAGTGCACAGCTTCAAATTAATACAGCATTTTGCAGCAGCTTTCTCATTAGATTTTTATGTCAATGCTATTTCATCAGTGCTTTGTATATAACCATTAAAATTCCCACTAGAGAGGAGATTGGCATCTATATCATAGGGAAATACTCCAAAAATTCAGGTTTAGGGAATTCTGTGGAAAAGTTAAGTGTCTTTTGTTATTGCGCATTGGTAACATATCCAAATATTCATTCTTAAAAAGGATAGATTAAAAATTAATTAAGCTTAGCAATTATGACACTTGCCTGAAATGTGGGGCAAGGGAATATTTGCACTGCTGAAAATTTCAGGAATTTCCATTTTCCTCTTGTGTCTAAATTGTGGCATATATTCAAATTTCTCCACTGCCTTATACCTCAGGATTTTTCTTTTTCATTTCCTCACATCTTAATTTAGGAAGGTACTGTAGCACAAACACAAATTCTCTCAAATGCCTCGATCTTGAAAAGTTTCAGTTTCCAGCAGTTTAAACTGAGAATTTTGTTCTTCTGTCCTTTTGTCCAGCCCTTGGATCTACATTGGTTAAATAGTTGTTGGTCAAATGTCACTTGCAGGTAGTTATGGAAATGCTTTTGTGAGATGTGGGTTGATACATCTCTGAGCTGTAGCACAAGTGAAATGATATTGGCAGTATTTCAATGTTAAATTATAAATAATACCTTTACAATTCTATATCCTATAAAGTATAAGGATTTAAAATGTTGAACTTTACTATTTGCATGCACAATGTGCGTTTTAAGGGGAAACTGTGGTACTTGTGCACCATCAGCAACACCTCAAAAAGAAGTCCAACAAATACTTGCTTTGTCCTTGTACAGTTTTCAGCATCCCTGTTTCTTTATGAGTTTTTGATCCTTGCTTTGAATTACAGAGAAAAAAAAAAACCCATTTGAATGAATCAGTGAAATTCTATTAGAATCCACAAATATCTTACAAAGTTAATGGGGAAAAAACATTATCTGTAATTTACAACTTTATACATTTTTTTCTTTTTGTTCAATACCATAGTTTTCATGGCTACTCTTTATTAAATTTATTCTGAAAATGAAGGGAGGAAAATGCCTTGCTCCAGACCAGGACAATGGTTCCTGCCAGAAAGCAGGACAGGCCATTGGAAAACTGGTGTTCCTGGTTTCAAACAGTGTCCTGGGTCAAAGGCAGAGAGGGGGAGAGGTTTTGGTGCTGAGCAGGTAAAACAAAGCTGATTATTGCCCTTAGGGACTTGATACTTATGTTCATTTAGGTTGCAGATACAAAGAATATTGTTCATTAAATGCTTCTTGTTTCTCTTTTATTTTAATGTGGTTAGTTAATGATGTGAGCCTGACATTTTAAATACGCAGCTTTGAGAGCTTTCATTCTAAATTTGAGATATTGTTGTATTCACAGGTACTTCATGGACACCAAAATGTAAGTTTGTATATTTCTCTAAAGACATTTTCTCTTTCTAATAAAGCATAAAGTCATAATAAATCACATATCTATGCCTGATTACCTGTAATACCTTAATTATAATTTTGACAACGTAAGTTCTGAACAGAACATTTTAACAGAATATCTGAAGTGAATTTACTTTGAGGATACCTGTATTATTTAGCACAAAATAATAACTGCTTTCAATGTGCAAGGATATATCAGTTTTTATTCACGAGCACAACCTTCTTGAATGTGTGCTTTTCCAATCAGGAAAGACAACTAAAACCATAATGTACATCCCACATCTGAGTTCCAGACTTCTGTTATCAAAGATAATCTGTTCATCTGTCTGGGTTAATAAAAGTCAAGGAGGAATCTAAGGAGTTGTTTTATTTCTTACTTCCTCAAAGTTGGCTGGCGAGAAGTGATGGATTTATCCATGCAGAGGCACAGGTATAGGGCAATTATTGTACTATATCATTGTAAAGTGCTCTGTGTGCCACTATACTATGAAATGATTGTAGCTTCTTCAGCCATGGGAAAGTTTTTGACATACACAAAACTTTAAAAAGTAACATAAAAGGAGCAAGAAGAATTGTGTCTGAGCACAAATTCAGACTTCTCCACTACCAAAACACAGCACCATTAAGATGAAGAACACAAGTGTTAACAGCACGCAGAACACTAAGGGTCTTTTGGCCAGGAAGGTTATCTTATTTCATAATCTGGAGATTTATTATGAAAGTAGAATAGATTTGAATTGAAAGAAGAAATCTTGTTTTTATCGCTTAAAAAAATTAAATTATCATTAGCACTGAGATTTATATTTTAGGTGTTATCTGAAAGAGTTTATCTGCAGGAGTATGATGTCACTAACATCACATGGGTTTTCCTGAGCACCAGCCCAGCAGAAAGAATTACAACTCTTTTATAACCATGCAATTTACTGCAACATCTGGTATTTCTCTGGAAGTATTTTATATGGATGTGACCTGACCACCTACTATCAGCATTTCAGAAGGCCGATTACTATGTTGCTAGTCAAAATATAATGATTCACTTTCATTTAGTGCACTACTACTGAAAATTTTATAACCCTGAAATAAAATGTAATTGAATTTGTATGGAGCTAATTGTGGAAACTATTAGTAACTTCATAGATGAATGATCTTGAAGATTTATATTTTATCCAAGAAAATGGATTTATTTGAACAATTGTTGATAGAATTCTCTTGATGACTACTTTGGTTTACATAGAATGTAGACTACTGGAAATGAAGTTATGGAAATTTAATTAATATTTTGCTAAAAGCGTTTTTGAAACATCACCAAATAATATGCTATATATTGATACTTTGTGCCTCCTGCACCATGGCTTACATGAGTATCATGGTTTTTTAACTCTCCTTAGAGCTTTTATGCTTTTTCTTTCTGGGGAATGCTTGTGCCCAATTAACAGAATTTCAATTTCTGATAAATGATATAAGAGTCCAATTTTTTTTTTCTGCATAATAAGGGGAAAATTAATGTTATCTAAATCCAGAATTACTTAAATGAGATATTTGAAAATTTACATTTCATATAAAATTATGTGCTCATCAATTTTCTAGAAATTATTTAATTCAATAGAGGAGAAAAAGTTTGGAAAAATCAAAAAGTCTTTAAATATTGCAAATATTCAAAATAAATAAATTATTTGATTCTCCACAGGATTTGAAAGTTTTTCTTTCAAACAATTCTCAATTTCTTTCTCTTAAAAAGTGATTTTCATGGTGTAATGCCTTTCCAAATGTTATTACACGTTAGTTTACATTGCTATGTTAATATTCTAGTATGTTAATATATTAATAGATTATAGTTATTAATAGTTCTTATTCCTAAGAACTTTTGCACATGATGTTGCACATAAATAATAGTATTACGGTAGTAGAATCTATCACATACTAATACCAAGCGATTTGATAGTAAATTTATAAAAATTGATGAAATTACCTTTATGTAGAAATTTTATCAGATTACAGAAAGTTTTTCTTGTCATGTTCTTATTTGTTTCAGTCAGTAATATTCCATGAAGCTGCATGTTTTGATTGCGCTTCATTCTGTCTTCAAGCTGATGCAATTCTTAGAAAATGTCTTTATATCTCCCTTGATAAAAATTACATTTTTAATAAATTAAAACTATAACCATAATTTCTGTTGCAGTAAAGGAAAGACGTAATCTGAAAGAGAGGTGGAAAAGACAGATTACCTTTTAAAAGGATGTCTTCTAAAATACTTGATATAGTTATAAAACCTATCCAAAAATTTTTACTTTTTTGTTTGGAACAAAAATTGAAAATATTAAGAGGCCTTTAATTTCTTTTTCACAATGATTTTTGCCAACAATATTCTATTTTGAGATTATATGTAAATTAGAAAAACTATTCAGTGCTTCAACACTTTTCTCAATAGGCACAGCTGTAACGAGAAGCAAGCATTTTCCCCAATTCCTCTTAGTTAATAAGCCTAGACAAAAAAGTGATTGCAGATTTGGAAGAAGACTGATACCTGTGCCTATTTCTCCAAAGCTTCTGGATTCAATACTCTCAAGTATTTATTTAACTAACAAGCTAAGGAGGGGTATGGAAGGACAGCAAATGACAGGTCTCTTAACTTCTCAGAGAAACATTGGGGTTATTTGTCAGCGTTAGCAGCAGTTTGCAGCCAGTGCAGTTTGTAAACAATCTCAGAGCTCTCTGAAGACAACGGCGACGTCTAACAGAGGCTGTAAATAGTGCAGCATTTAACCTTAGTGTACCTGGTTTAGAAGGAGAAATCAAACCCTCAGGCTAATTGCCATGGGCAATAAGATCCCAAAACCCAAGCACCAGCTACAGATACTCCAACAGCTCAAATATCTGCTCCCTTGGGAAGTTTCTTGTGCATTTAGTTAGATCAATTTGGAACACACTCGTCTTACTATTTACAGTCTTTTACAAATAATTAACCCCCAAGAGAACAAAGTAGTTTTTACCTAAAACAAGTAACAGTCAGTAAAATATTGTAAAAGAATAAAATATTATTTTCATTCCCAGTAGAATGTGAAAAGTTACCTTGTATTAGTAAAGAGAAGAAATGGGAAATAATTCACAAAATAAAGATAAAATTATAAATAAGCCATGTGGCCATGAGGAATTAGGGAAAAATAAAAGCTCTGAACCACTGTATGGAAAATTACAGGCATGGAACTAACATAAATCAGACCAATTCATCTCCACAGGTGTAGCAGGAAAATTACCTGTTCCACAAGGTCCTTTTTCTTTTAAACTGGAAACCAGCATAATTGGAATTGGAAAATTCTGAAGAGGTTGTTTCCAAATAATTATTTACAAATATTCTTTCCAAATAATGTATTTATTAAGATATGTTATTTGTTTTTACCCATTTAATTATTTACAGTAAAATGCAATGTTAACGTATTCACCCCAATTTTGACTGCCTGTGTTCAAGGCCAGCTCTGACACTGTGCAGCCATAAAACCTTCTATCAGACTCCTGTATAAACAGTTAAATTGTGAGAGTTTGTTGCATGCCCATCCTGCACCTTCAGCCAGTGCTTGGGGAGCTCTCTTTATGCTCACGCTCAGCCTCAGTAGCAGCCATGCCCATTCCCAGCATGGTAGACCTGGCATCCTGGGCTCTCATTAAAATGCAGACAGTCTTTTGTCACTTACCTTCATGGTGAAAGAGATAAATTAATAATAATTATATTAATAATTTCTTCAAAGACTTTTTTCCATACCCTTACATATCTGTCTGTTTTGAAAGGTCTCCCATCCTTCTATGGACAATATATATGTATTATAGACAATCAATTTCTCTAAAAGCAGCTCTGATTATTACTCTGCCTGGAATATGAGGATCACTACATTTGCTCTTACTGATACTTTTTAAGATTTCAAAGAAGCCATCTCTAGATAGCACTTCAATTCCCATGGCTTAATAGAGCATTCCTCTGTTCTACACTTAGTATTTAGTAGAGACTAAAAATATTCCCTACTGCAGTGTCTCCTGGCATTAAGTGTTTCCAACTTAAGTTGAGAAGTGTAGTATCCAATTTATGAGAATCTGGTAAACCAAGGATCTCTTATACTGCTGGGAATTGGGGAAAGCAGAAATTGAAATTACTGAGTAGTTTGATTGACGTTCATACAAATATAAATATAATTCCACTAGGAACTTGACTTGGAGATACATCTTGTCCATCAAAAAGAATTGAAGGAATCAATTTTTCAAACCCAAGATAAGAACAGGATTCAATCTCAGTAAGGAGTATTTTCCAGGTGCTTGTAAAATAGCTTTGATGGAAAAATCATATCTCCATACATTTTTGAATTATATAGATTGTATTATGTATGCAAACATATTTATAGCTGATTCTAATTTCTGCAGAAATATTTCATACAGTGCATACATGTAAATATTTAAAGATATGTCTTTTAGGGTTTTATGTAAATAGTTTAGCACATATCTTTCATTTCTACTTTTTATACACGTAAAAAATAAAATTCTTTCAGGAGAGCACACTCATGTGTTGAACTTAGTGAATGGGATTCTGAATATAAAGTGTTATTTCACATGTCCATCATTATTTCATGGGCATCACTAGCAGTGAGGAACAGCTGGGTATTTACAATTAAAGAGCTATATGTTCTTAATCAAAATACTATTTTAAACCATTTTAAATTCCAATAATTTGAATAGATTAATTTTGTTCAGTAAGCAGTAGCAACAACAGTTTTAGTCTCTCAGTAGAGCAACAGGCACCTTGGTACATCCTCTGTTTGCTTATTTATTTTTCCTTACTTGAATAGAGGATAGCATTGCATACATGCTTAAACTGTTCATAGTGATCCAGTGGCTGAGTACAAGAAACTTAGTACCACCATCTGCCAGCTAATTTAGAGAATTTAGCATTTAGGTGTCAAAAAAATGAGAATAACTATGTTGGTTTTGTGTGGCTAAAAACTTATCCTATTATCCTGTCTCCCATGAAGATGGATGCACATTGATGGATACTTGTATTAGAACATGGCAAGCATATATAATATTCTTTCTTACATTCTTCCAGTCTCCAGTTATTTTGATCTCTTTTCTGGTCCTTTGAGATTAGTATGTTTCTAAAGTCCTTGAATCTCTCTGCCAACAATTCATCAAAGTGGCCCATGAGAACACGTGAGATTTTTGTGCCAAATTATGTCCTTTAGTGGTGGCTTCTGTAGGAATACTTCCTGTTGAAAAAATAGCCTTTTCTTCAAATTTATTTTTGTTCTGAACATAGTATTTAGGAGTTTGGCTGAGCATGTTTTAAAACTGTTCAGCTCCACTTTAGCAAACGCTTAATTGCTTCCTCCATTTTGGTTTTAGCATTCAATTTTCTCTCACTGAAAACCAGGGACTGTATAGTAAAATGAGTAATAGCAGTACAGTAAATTGAGTAGATAAGCATCTGAAGTATTATTGTACAACAAAACGAAAAGCTAAGTGTGACCTGAAATATATTCCAGTAAAACGACAGTTCTTATTGAACATTATAATCATTTAGGTTGGAAAAGACCTTTAAGATCATGAAATCCAAACATTTATCCAGCACTGCCAAGTCCACCAGTAAACCATGTCCCTAAAGGTTTGTTTGTTGGTTTGTTTCCTGAATTTGAACTAACCAAAAGGAGGAAACTGTCTGTCTAACGTGAAGACAAAAGGATGTCCCAGTGTTTTGTTGCTGATAAGAAAGTTTCATTATCATTGATAAGCACAGCCTATTCCAACAGGAGATTTTTAGTGGAAATAAAACCCCAAACTCTTACTGTCAGATCTGTGGCAGTCCCAGTGACTGGCTCAAAACACAGCTATTCAAAAAAGTTGGTATCTAATAAATATGCATAGGGGTTTTCATCTCCATTCTTTTCTTCCTCACTGAATAAATGAATGAAAAGACAATACTATTTGCCCATTGCCCTTGAGTTAAGCTATAGAAATACAACTTAATTAAAAAGACTTTTGGCAGGAGGACTGATTTGCATAAGGGTTAGATAGGTTGGAAAGTCAGAAACAACAGCTGTTAAATAAGAGAAAATGAGCTGGCTTATAAAGAAAATGTACTCCCTTCCAAAACATGCTTGTACTACAGGATATGAGAGGAAAATGAAAGCACTGGTCCATACGCTGCACAGAAAAAGTGTCTTTCCTAAATAAGTAGGAGGGATGTTCAATGAAACAGCCATTAAAGACAGGAGTAAATGAGAAGAGAAATGCCTCATACAACAAGGGCTCCACTTATTTTATTATCAGAAAATGATGGGAAAATTAAAAGACAGCTGTATATTTATTCTTTTCACATTCAGCAGTTTTATAAATCATTTGGATTTTTAAAAGTAATATTTTCTTTCTTTCTTCCCCTCCTTTTTTCCTGCCAAGTAGAGGATAAAGATACTTACTAAAATGATGATGAAAGCTGTCTTTGTCAAAATAAATTAACAGCAATTGTCCTGGTGATACACATTTGCTTTCATGTTAGCAGAAGATAAAAATAAAAAAGATTTAGAGACATCAGAAAACCTTATACTTTCTTCGTAACACTAAGGTGGCTACTACTGTCAAATAATCTAAAAATGTCAACAGTGTAGCTATCCATGAACTTTAAAAACAACAAAAAAATAAAATAATATTTCCAGACTGTATTCCTACTCATTCTATAATCCTACTAGGTATTCAGTTTACAAGGTATTTCACTGATGTTAGTTGATGTTTAATTCCACTCTCTCTGAAAGCTTCTTGGATAACACATTTCCCTTATAAATGCCACCAGTACTCTTGCATCAGGCTTAGAATCAAAAAAACCAAGGAAATAAATGATATTACTTCAATTCTGTCTCGAGGCATGTGTTTAATGATGTATTCCCAAAGCTCTCTGAAAGTTAAAGGAAGACATGCTTAAAGGAAGAAATGTGGCCTGTATCATGCTACTGTTGAATGACTTTGAGCTGCTTACGGAGGAGATAAAAATCTTGCAAGTATTCAGTGCTTGCTCTCTCAGTCTGAAATGTGCAACTTAGGAAGGACAAAATCCTAGCATAAAATTTGTAAGGAACCTTTTAAAGATCTGCTTCTAAGCTTGCCTGTCAGAACCCAGAGAGAACTGGATAGGTTCATTAATTCCTAGTATCAGAGAATCATAGAATCGTTTGGGACGGAAGGGACCATAAAAATCCTCTCGTTGCAACCTCCTGCCATGGGCAAGGACCCCTTCCACTAGACCAGGGTGCTCAGAGCCACATCCAACCTGGCCTTGAACACTTCCTGGAATGGGGCAGCCACAGTTTCTCTGAGCAACCTGTTCTGCCTGTGCCTCACCACCCTCACAGGGAAGAAATTCTTCCTAATATCTGATCTAAACCTACTCTCTATCAGTTTTAAGCCATTCCCCCTGGTCCCATCACTACATGTCTTTGACAAAAGTTGCTCTCCAGGTCTTGTAGCCTCCTCAGGTACTGGAAGGACTCTACAAGGTCTCTCCAGAGCATCCTCTTTTCAAGGCTGAACAGCCCCAATTCTCTCAGCCTTTCCTCACAGGAGAGGTGCTCCAGCCCTCTGATTATCTTTGTGGCCTTCTACTGGACTCATTCCAACAGGTCCATTTTTTTTTATGTTGGGAGACCCAGAACTGTATGAAGCACTGCAGGGAAGGTGTCACTAAAGAAGAGTCACCTCCCTTGTCCCCTTGGTCATGCTCATTTTGGTGCAGCCCAGGACACAGTGGGTCTTCTGGGCTTCAAGAGCACATTGCTGACTCATATTGAGCTTTTCATCCAAAAACACCCCAAAGACCCTCTCCCTAGAGCTGCTCTCAATCCATTCTCCACCCAGTCTGTATCTGTGCTTGTGATTGTCCCAGCACACTTTGCACTTGGCCTTGTTGAACTTCATGATATTCACAGAGACCCACCTCTCCAGGCTGTCTAGGTCCTTCTGGATCCATCCCTTCCCTCCAGTGTGTAGTCACCACACAGCTTGGAGTTGTCAGCAGATTTTCTGAGGGTGCCTCAATCCCACTGTCCATGTCACCAACAAAACTGTTAAAACCTGCTGGTCTTAATACCAACTGCTAATAATGCCACTTGTCACTGGTCTCCACTTGGACATTCAAAAGATCCTACAACAGAAGTGGTGGTAAAAGATTTTTATTTTTCAGAAAATATACCCGAATCATAGAAAGCTTATAATGGATAAAAACAACACACATACACAAAAAAATCACCAAACCTAAAAAATAAAAAATCCAAGTGCATAAATTTGAAGTGAGTAAAAAATAAACAAAACATCCAGTCAGCAGACTGGAGTCAGACAGAGAGAAATGCTAAAATGGCTATTTATTTGGGCGCAAATCTGCCCTACAGTGAAACAGAAGATTCACAAATAGAAAAATGTACATAAGGTGTTATAATTGGAAATTTTAATAACGCCTTCTGAAACGGTACCATGACCCATCATTGTTACAATTTTTAGATAGGACACCTCAATGTTATCAAGTTCTTGAGCCTTTATTGACAGTGATTGTAAGCTTAAATCTAAAAGTCAGTCTTGGTCTGTTTTGCTAGTGTTTGGAACTTCTTCCAGTCACAGGAGATTTTGATAAACTCTACACGTAGCCTGGAAGACACAATTAAAAATGTTTATCTTATTATAAGGATAAAAACCCACAGAAGGGATGTAAATAGCAAGCACAAATAATTGCTTCCATTCTTTTCATCTGGAGGGATTTCCAAGGCAACTTACAGCCAGAGCCAAATACTGTGCTGAACTGTCTGAGTGATTCCCAAGCGAGTCTGGGAATAGCAAGCTCTGATATATCTACAATTGCCTGCATGGATATAGTGATAATAGAGACCTCTGACATTGTTTCTAGAAGGCTCATTATATCATACACAAAAGACTGAACAGCTGCATTGCCATAGTGATGTATACTGGTAGCACTAGACTAGGGAAAAACAACTATAAATGTAATAAGTCACTTTCTATAAAAGTAGATATGATTAAGGATCACACTTAAATCCCTTCCTTCTTAATAATTCTGATCATCAATAAAACTCAGGGTTTGAATGAGGAAGATCCTTGATTTTCCTGAAATGTTATATTGTGCTGCCAAGACAATCTGGAGAGAATTATATAGCCAGAACTCAAATATGGAGGAGCACTGTCTCCTAATGATGCCATTCACATAAAAGCCATCTAGGAAGATAAACTTGTCCAGCCTAATTAATGAGCTAAATTTCTCCTTGCCTTTTCATCTTCCCAGGTTCATGACTATTTCTGACCCTACTTCCCTTGGCAATTATTTCTTCTTTAGCAGCTCATGGAAAGCAGAAATTAAAATGCAGCAGTTATGTCATGTACACAAACATTTTTTTCCTTATGGCTAGATATGTAAGATTTGAGATGGTAAATAGATGGTTATTATCTTCTGTCATGAAGGTGCTGGGTAAATCTACTTATGATGCCCATAAAAACTGTATTTACAAAACCCTCAGAGTACTTGTTTGTTTAATGCACTCTCTGCTATCTGTGTATCTGTAGTGATTATGGCCCACACAAAAGAAATCTAATACACATAGGACCAAGATACAGTTTATGAAAATTTAATCAGAAAGTACTCGGAATTAATTAAACGGGTGTGAAATCCAGCAGCATACAGTAATCACTGAGATTTTGTCTCTGTTACACAGCAGAGGTAGTAGTGCTTGGTTATGCACAGCATAACACCGGAAACGTCCGTGAGATACAGAATTACTACTAGCATTAAAAAATTATCTAACCAACAGACAGCTTCAGTAAAATAAGTTTTAAGATACAGGTGTAAATTTAACCATTTTCTATGCAGAAATGCATATGTGGATGTGTGAGTTGTGAGCTCAAATACTGCACATTTGCACAAAGACCTTCAGATGATGGGTTGCAGTGCAGTTTATCTCTCTGTTTCCAGGGTATTTTCTATGCATATGGTAGGTTTTTGATAAGTATTCTCAATGGCCTACACTAGTTGATGTATACAATTTGTTTTTAAAAGTAAAAATCTTTCATGCAGCTATTCATAGCAATGTTGTAAGAATAATTGTTATAGAAGTGTGGTATTTGTTTTACAGTTCCTCCTTGAAGACTATGAAGGGTGAAGATGAAATATTACAGAGGAAAATCAAAGAAATGTGGGAATTGAAAAAGCTAATAAATAGTAAACCAGTGGCAGTCTACTTCTTGTTGCTCTTTTGATGGACATGTCTCCTCTGCATAATCAGTGTATCGTCAATACTTCAAACCCCTTTCACTTTGTGTTACCTCATGACTTACTGTCTGTGACAGAAATAATTAATGGTAGGAAAAAAGAGCATGTAAAACAGAGAGGAAAGGACAAAACAACTGATTTAAAAGCAAGCTCTGCTTTAGAAGCAATTCTTTGGAAGTTTTGATGAAAACTTAGGCTCTGAAAATAGTTGCAACATTCTTGTATCACTATGTGTGAAAACAGAAGAACCTCGATGCGATGATATGGGTTAGTACAACTTATCAGGTGGCCTTTGTGACTTCCTACAGAACTGAATTTAAATTGCTTTAGAAAGTGGTTCCAAAGTGTTTTTTTTGTTTTTTTTTTCTATTTCAACCACTTGTAACTGAAAGGCAACATTTCAGCTTCAGAGTTGCATAACCAAAGCACTGATATAAGCAAGAGTGGAAAAAGGTTAGAAAGAGCTGTGAAAGTCTTTTAAATGGGGAAACTAGTGAAAAGTCCTGAGGTGTAAAAAGCATAGGTAGAATCTTTTGTAAAATACTAGAAAAAATATTCAGTTATGATTAGGCAGCTTAACCAAACATCTCATACTGGTTCAAACTCTAATATTTTGTTGCTGTTGTTTAAGAGACTGATGTTTGGAGATGTTTTCTTTTGATAATGGCATTTTTTTAAATGTTATGCATCCCTTGCTTTTTTCCCACTGCTTTTAAAAACAATATGAATAGTAACAAGCTGAAAAAACAGGCATTTTAAAATGTGTTTTCCCTGTCACACTTTGTCTGAGAACTACCATCAAACTTTAATATTCCTGTAAAATATTAAAAGAAAAAAAGTTGAAAAGTTCTGCCTGCATCTAAATATTGTTTTCTTTATATTAAAGTTTTTCAAGTTATATTTTGTTTGCATCAAACTTAAATAAAGCTAGACATCCAATTTTGGAAGTGTGAATCTGCTGCATTAAAATATCCACTCTCATTATAGTTTGAATCTTGACTTTCATTGCCTGCATTTATTTTCTTTCCGGACCATATATATTGTTTTGCTTGTCACATTTTAAAGAGAAGTACAGTGTGCTGAATAAATCTTCTTAAGAGTCTTTTCAGTATTCAAAGACAAAATTTCTTGGATTTATAGAGCTTTGGGGAAGCTTTAGAAACTGGTCAGATATTGCAAGATATACAGCTTTCCTTTACATTACTCTTCAAACCTTATCACCCCATGTGCCATTTTAGACAACATACAGCCAGCTAAAAAGAGAGATTAGATTGTGTTTTGAAGCTCACTTTCTTTTTATTTTTACTTTTCATTTTTATATTTTGTTTCAATGTCCGAAAGAACAGACTTTGAATGGTCACTAAGTTGTTAGTACATAAGTGAACACAATTTCATTTGACAAAAGACTTTTCAGCAAAGCATTCACATTTAATAACGTAGCAATGGAGTGCTTGTGTTGTCTGACTTTGTCTTTTATTCCCTAACCTAGTGATTTCTTACATGTATTATTTAGGGAGTATACATGCTCAGATGCTGAATCTGCAATTAGAGAGACATGTTGTGAATTAACCCTGGGGCTTTATCCCACCTGCTGATGTAAATTCCTCTCCTTCACGCTGAGATATACAACCAGAATGTCCCTACGATTCTGTACTAGCATGGTGTGACTGCCCCATCCCTGGAAGTGTTCAAGGCCATGGTGAATGGAGCTTTGAGCAACATGGTCTAGTAGAAAGTGTCCATGCCTGTGCCAGGGGGGTTGGAACTAAATGATATTTAAGGTCTCTTCCAACACAAACCATTCTGTGAATCTGTGATTTTATGGAGCTCTTCTACATAACATAAGCACACAAATGTTATAGTGCAGTTTTACACTTAATGACCAGTTTATACCATTAGCCCAAAGAAGAGGGATAGTTTGAAGGAAATCACCTCATAAAATACTTCTTGTTTAAAAAGTTAGATGAAACAATTTTTAAAACTAGTTTTAAAACTTTGGTTCTTTCAATATGTAAAAATTCTAAGGTTGTCATTGAACTAATCCTGGATTGCCTTTAACAGGAAAAGATGAGGAGGGCACAAATATGGTTCAGCAGTAGGAACTGAGTTTCTGAAATGCCTCCTCTTTTCTTCACAATTGACCATAGGAAACACAAAGTGTTGACAAAATATCACAGGGCATTCCTTTATTATAAAAAAATTCTGTTGAGGTTGACTTCTTTTTCAAGCCTGCTGCACAAAATTGGCAAAAGGACAAAAGAAGCCTCTGTGAAACCATTATTTACAAATCACAGATCGCATTGCTAGCTTCCCTGGATATTTTATTTGCAACTGAAGATGTCTAAGGACTTTGTAGTTGTATCACCAATTTTTTATATTTAAGTTTGATTTTATTTTTAATATTAAATACTCTTCTAAGTGAGGATCATGTCTTGATCTGACCTGATATTTTGTTCCTTTTTCAGCATTTCATTGGATCTTCTGGGGATTTAAATATTATAAGGAAAAAAACGTTTTTGAGGAGTCGTGATGTTGTAATTGAATCTATCTGTCTGTCTGTCTGTCTGTATATCTGTCAGAGATTGCTGTGGTGGGATGTTTAAAAAACTGACAAGACAGGACAGTTTTAAACTATAAAACTCAACTTTACTACATTCATTTATTAAAGGCATTCTTCTTGCTAAGGCTTAATCCTTACATGTCATCACTTCCTATACAAAACTGTTAGTACTTGATAACCATTTTCTGCACTAACTGTGAGTCTGCTGGCAATGATGCTGCACGGTCAGCACTGATGGCGACGGTTGTTAGTTGTTCCTGCTCACCAAGATCAAGGTGATCAGCCTTGAGAGCTCCTCAATGAGACAAGTCAAGAAAAATGGGTTTGTCTTCCAATTTTCTGCATTGATGTCTGATGCTTTTATCCTGTTGCCCTGTTTCCACTCCCAAAACAGGGATTTCTTGTGCTCCCCACACTGCTTATTTTGTTTCTTGGGCTACAAAGATGATGAGGAGACTGGGGCATCTCATGAGGAAAGGCTGAGGGAGCTGGGTCAGTTTCAGCCTCAAAAAGAGACGACTGAGAGGGAACCTCATCCCTGTCTGTCAGTATCTGCAGAGAAGGGTCAGAGCATGGACCAGGCTCTGCTTGGTGGTGTCCAGCAATGGGACAAGAGGCCATGGACAGAAACAGATGCACAGGAAATTCCAGCTGAACATGAGGAAGAGCTTCTTTCCTGCATGGTGACCAAGCACTGGAACAGCTCACTCAGAGAGGGCGTGGAGTCTCCCTCACTGGAGATATTCCAGAACCACCTGGATGCAATCCCAGGTCATGTGCTCTGGGATGAACCTGCTTGAGCAGGTTTCAACCTGACCCGTTCTGTGATTCGGTTTTCCTCCATCTCGCCAAACATCCTTGTAGTGCTTTTTAGCATGATGTCCTGCCTATTTTCACCTTTTCTCCTGTGTGGTGGCTTTGCTGCTCGGTTGCCTTTGAGGTGGAGCTATCCCCCTCCCTCCTGTGCTTCTCACATTGCTCACACACCAATGTCAAGCTATGTGTGGCTATGCCATCCCAACACTGTAAAATGCTCACATATTGCTCTTGGCTGCAGCACTTTAGCATGTTTACTTTCAAGTTCAAGGCAAGTCGATATATTAATTCCAACCCAAATAGTACATCTATAATTGATACGCGTCATTGACCTTTACATTGTCTGTAATGACAAGGTCTGCCAATAGTTATTGATTAAAACCATTGTTTGCATTTAGAGTGTCAATGTAAACCAACTTCTTGGCCAGGAGACAGTTCAGTTTGGAAAAGTTTATGGCAGCCTCCTACGTCAATATCCATGATGAGATATTAATTAGAATTATCTGCTGACTTTGGCTGCTGCTTGTCTTGCTTTCTTCCCTGACTGATGTGCTAGCTCTTGGTATTTTTTATTCAGGTAAATATTTCTCTTAAGAACAGCTACTTTCTTTTCCTTCTGCCTTGGTGAAGCAACTTGCATTTGCCTCTTCAGTCTTTTGACAGGATATTGTCTTACTTTTCTTATGAATCCCAGCGTTTCTCTTACTTTATGCATAAACCTTAAGGTATTTCCAAGAGGAAGTTCAGAATGTTTTGCTAAATTAATTCTTCTGTCATTGATTTTTCTAAACCTCCTGGTTTACTAGTCTTCTCAGTCCCTGCTCAGCAACTTCTCTTGCAGAAAATTTCTCAAGGGAAGGACTTTTACAGCCTTTTACAACCTTCCACACAAAATTCCTTTCATGAAAATTTTAAAAGATCTTGTACTGTTGGCCCCTATTTTTCAAAGTCCTCCAATTAGAAAATGGAAAAGCAAATAACACAAATAAAATAGAGAACTACTGTTTTTAAAATATAGATATGGTATAAATCTCATTTTTCTTTGTGTCATCATAACCTTTGGAGAATTCATTAAGGGACTTCCAGTTTCGGAGAAACTACCCAGTCTGTGCTCCAAGTAGGAAATTGTTAATGGAATGCAATGGCTTCTCCTAATTCCTAAATATTAACAAAAGGTTAAGAATAAAAAAAAAAAATCATATTTTAATAATGATAAAATAAAACTAGCTTTTAATATAAACATGGTCTGTTTTTTAACATAAATTACTAAAATGCTTTCAAAAAATTGTTTTATGCTCATATGGAAAAATCTGTTTCAGATGCATAAAATGATCAACAAATAGGCATAGGCAACATTGGTGATAACTCAGATCTATTTTAAAAGCACAATTCATTGAGATTAATTGTTTACAGAATGCCTGGTATGTAATCAATATTTTAATTTACAGGTTAGAAAAACGAATAAAAAATCTTCAAATTATCTTAATCTCTTCACAGAATGTCAGATTCATGATATGCTTTATTTGGTCCCTGGGCAAGGGTGACTCATGACTGAGCTTTATCCCTTACTAGCCAACATATATCCTGGGGTAAAGTAGCAGGATTTCCAGCAGGTGGAGGGAGGTGATCCTGCCCCTCTGCTCAGCCCTGGGGAGGCACATCTGGAGTGCTGTGTCCAGTTTTGCACTCCTCAGGACAGGAGAGACATGGAGCATCTGGAGTGGCTCCAGTGGAGGTTACAGAGATGCTGAAGGGCTGGAGCATCTCTCTTATGAGGAAAGGCTGAGGGAGCTGGGGCTGTTCGGCCTCAAAAAGAGATGACTGAGAGGGGCCTTCATCCCTGTCTGTCAGTGTCTGCAGGGAGGGGTCAGAGCACGGACCAGGCTCTGCTCCGTGGTGCCCAGCAATGGGACAAGAGGCAAAGAGAGAAATGGATGCACAGGAAATTCCACCTGAACATGGGAAGAGCTTCTTTCTTGTGCAGTGACCGAGCACTGGAACAGATCAACCAGAGAAGGTGTGGAGTCTCCCTCACTGGAGATATTCCAGAACCATCTGGATGCAATCCTGTGCCACATGCTCTCGGATGACCCTGCTTGAGCAGGGAGATGGGACCAGATGACCCACCATGGTTCCTTCCCACCTGATCCATTGTGGGGTTATGTGATTCTGTGATACAGACTGCTGAAATTAGATCAGGAGTTTCTTTGCTTGCTTAGTCAAACCGAATTTTAGCTGTTTTGTGAAGTAGGTGAAAATTATTAGTGGTACTGGGTGTCAGAGACTGAAAATAGTTTATGCCTCAAACATTGATATAAAGTTTTAAAGAAGCTACGGCCACAAAAACCTCCTTGGAGAACTTTGGACTGTAAGTTGAACTGCTGATTAGATTAAAGGAAACCCATTGTTCAGTCACCTCAGGCTGAGGGAAAGGTATGCAGCTACAATAGAGCCTAGCCTCTGGATGCCATCCCAGCGGAGTCTGGGGTGGGGGGAGAGCACAGCTCACAGAAGCCAGGTTTACACAGACTCCCCCAGTCGAGCGGGGGGAGGAGGTTTTGGGTGCA